>JAJGRW010000871.1:274634-358251 GCA_025461045.1 Carex parvula | reverse complement strand
CATACAAGGGACACAATTAATTCAAGCGGGTGGTTGTTTGGTGAATTCGCATCCTCTGAGATATCTCAACTTTTGCGTGTTTTTTGGAAAATATCGACCGTTCAAATACGTTCTATATGAATCTCAAAGCACAAATAATGCTGTCCCTCTTCGCTATCCCAGAATAGACACCGGACACGTCGGTCACGCAAAAGTTGAGATATCTCAGAGGATACGCACTCTTGTTTGGTAGGGCAACGAAGGTACCGGTTTTTTTGTGGTGCTTTTTCTGTGGCCATCAGTATAACTTATGCTTGCTTTATTGCAAATTTCATTATATGTTCTTTTAAATGTCGACGATCCAACAAAAAAAAAAGTCCTGTTTCCTAAAATAGAAAATCACAACAGGAAAATATATTAAATTATATGTTATATGTTATCAAGATTTTTTTAAATCAAATGATAAAGATATAATATTATGAATCGACACGTGCTATGAATTCATTTCTCTATTTTAAAGTATAAACAGTTGATCCAAACGGTTAAATATGATCTCCATATGAAAAGGTATTTGGAGATCAAATTTTATTTACTTAGAATTTCTTATTTTTGTTAAATAGGTAGAAAATCTCTTGATTTAAAAATTTTGAACCATCCGAAAGCAATGATTTTCTATTGATTACAAAAATAGTAAAGAAATTCTAAAAAGTATAAAATTTGATCTCCAAATAATTTTTTATGAAATAGATATAAGAATTCATAACACGGGTTGATCCCTAATATGTATATAATTACCATAGCCTCACTCAGAGTAATTTACTATATTTCATATTTGGATCCGACTAATTGTCTCCAAGCTTCAATCCCCAGTTTTTTCCAAAAAAAACTGTCATTTGACTTGCGCGAATACTGTAAAACTCTGCAACAAATACTGTAACTTCAACGACAGATCATGTATAATAAGAAGTTTAAAAGTCTAAAAATCCAAGTTAGTTGGAAGTGGTCCCCAAGTTAGTTACAAACAGTTAGCAACTTGCAAAGCCACTGTACTTCCGGCTGTACTTGAAAAACTGACGGCTTCTAGAAGGTTTCAAAAACAAACCTAAAATTGTGCAAAATTAATTTTTTTTTTGATATTAAATTTAAAATTTTTATTTTTATTTTTTTCGTATTTCTCTTTTTTCTTCAATTATTAATATTTGTATATCGATCTATATCATGTAAAATAAGGCTTACATACTGTAAAATTAGCAGATGTATACTATAAAACTGACATATGTTAATAGCAAAATATAAAACTGACATATATTAATCACAAAATAAACTGACATACTGTAAAATAAGGCTTACATACTGTAAAATTAGCAGATGCAAACTATAAAACTGACATATGTTAATAGCAAAATATAAAACTGACATATATTAATCACAAAATAAACTGACATACTGTAAAATTAGCAGATGCAAACTATAAAACTGACATATATTAATCACAAAATAAACTGTTCAAAACCATAAACTATAACAATCAACTATAAGATGTCACCACCCATAACTGTTACCACCCATAATTGTTACCACTGATACATCAATACAAACATGGCTTCTTCACTTCTTAACATACTGTAACATCATACTGTTCACAAGCACAGAGAAAAATTCAAGAAAAAAACATGGCTAATACATCAATACAAACATGGCTTCTTCACTTCATAACCCTCTGGTGCACATTATTCGGATGAGTGAGAAGTTTCATCGCTAGAACCACACGCTCTTTTGATATATCATCCTGCAAAAAAAAAAAAAAATAAGCAAGGTTAAATATTGGAGTTATGAACCATTAGCAGATGCAAACAATCAAAGCAACATACTGCAAAATTGTTATATGTATCATGCAAAATTGTTGATGTATCATGTGAAATTTATCATGTAAAATTGCACATAAGCTGTAATCTAAAATTGTTATATGTACCCTGTAAAATTGTCCTATATATCCTGTAAAATTGTTAGATGTATCATGTAAAATTGACATATGCTGTAAACTAAAGTGAATCACAGTAAAAGAATACTGTAACCAAAGTGAATCACAGTAAAAATTGTCTCAATTATGTAACCTGTAAAAATGTCCTATGTATCCTGTAAAATTGTGATATGTATCATGTACAATTGCACATCTGCTGTAAACTAAAAATGTCCTAATTCTGTAAATTATTAACAAAATTCTAAAAAAAATAGTTGAACAACTATTGCATGAAACATGTAAAATAACTAATATATCCTATAAAATTATTGCATGAAACCTGAAAAACTATTGAATGAAACCTGTAAAATAACTGATACATCATATAAAACTATTGCATGAAACCTATAAAATAACTGATACATCCTATACAATTATTGCATGAAACCTGTAAAATAATTGATATATCCTATAAAACTATTGCATGAAACCTGAAAAACTATTAAATAAAACCTGTAAAATAACTGATACATCCTATAAAACTATTGCATAAAACCTGTAAAATAACTGATATCCTATAAAACTATTAAGTAGATCGTGTAATAGTTTAATGCATTTCAAATCCTAATCCTGTAAATCATTGGCAAAATTCTGTAAAACAATGTATAGAAGACTTTAAATCAGCAAAATTTACATGTCGAATAATGTAAATAAAAACAGACATTCAGATAATACGAGATATGTAAAAACAATTGCATATATCCTGTAAACTATTGCATCTATCCTGTAAAACTGTTAAACAGATACTGTAAAATAAAGAAAAGGAAAATAATGCATAGATCATATAAACTATTGAATATATCATGTAAAAATGTTAAATAGATCCTGTAAAATACTCTACAGAACCTTTAAACCTGATTGATAGATCATATAAAATACTGTATAGATCATGTAAACCTATTAGATAAATTCTGAAAATTTAAATCAGAAAAATAAAAAATTTACAAAACCAGACCAGATCGACAGCTGATCGTTAGATCATATCAGATCAGACTTTAAATTTTACCAGATCGGATCAGGTCCGCCAGAAGCAGCGGATCGGTAGCGATATAGCACTACTACAAACATTGCATTGGCGGAGAGAAGCTTGCATCGGCGGATTAGTCAATCTAACCGTGCTCACATCAATCTGTCATCTTGTTGACATAAATCAGGCCTGTTAGTTCTTTGCATAGGTTTAAAAGCGTTAGGTTGCTAGCACAAAATGAATGAATAAAGTCTTCTTACAAACCGTTAGTTCAATTTTCTTTGCATAGGTATAAAAGCAGATGAATAACAAAATTTCTCACATGATTAGGTTGCTAGCACAAAATGAATGAAAGAAGTCTTTCTATCTAATATACCTCACCAACTAAAATTCTAATTCACGCCAAGATTGCTTCTATCTAAAATATCACACATAATAAAAGTTCTTCCTACAATACATGGATAGAAAAGCCCTTATCTCAAACTTTGCATTTCTCTTCCAAGCAAATACACAAACACATGGAAGATGCTAATAGTGAGCTCAAATCATCTCTGACCCCTACACCAGGGTTACATCGGTGTATTGCATTTTGCCTAGTTGTAGCCTCATGGATTCTGATACATAGATTGAGTCAGAAAAATAAGAAGGGTCCGAAAACATGGCCACTAATTGGGGAATGATCCTGACTAGTCCAGAAAAGTATAGCAGTAAAACAAGAGATCGGATCAAATTCAGAAATAAAGAAGTTGTCATGGTACTTTTAAGACAGAATTGATCCGATCTAACTGTAATTTACAGATCTGACAAGAGATGCTCAGATGCAGCCAAGAAATCCGTCGCTGCCTTCGAGCGTCACCGTCGCTACCGTCGCGAGTCACCGTCGCTGCCGTCGTCGCTGCCATCGCGGCCGTCGCTGCCGGATCGATGGATGGAGGCTGTGGAGAGAGAGAGGGGGTCGAAGAGAGTCACATCGAAATTTTATTGATCGAGGCTATGGAGAGAGAATCAGAGAGAGTCATGAATCAGATCCAAGAATTTGTCAAAGGGAGAAGAGACGGATCGGGAAATCTTATAAATAAGAAAGATTGACAGTTGGTATTGACCGTTTGACCGTTTAGAAGCTGATTGGATTAGCTTGGGGACAAACCAGGGACAAAGGCTGGGGTATAGAAACCTTTTCTCTTCATATTTAATAGTTAAAATTGTTTACTAAATTTATAAATTAGGGTTAAAAACAACACAAACATTCTCTAACTTTATAGGATTATCAAAACTAATTACTGATTTTTTTTTCTTTCATAAAATATGATGTACTGAAATATTACTCTAACTTATACGAGCTAAATGATTTAAATTCAGTAATAAAAATTCTATATGGTTTTTTTTTTTGAAGAATTTAACAATCCATCAGGCCGAAAATTGAGATTAATTATAAATCTGATAACCTGTCAACCTATCTGAAAACTAAACATAATCATTTTAACTTGACTTACGTTCAATCTAACTCAACTCAGTTTCGATCAAGTGACACCCTAAAATCAAATTAACTTGACTTAGGTTAATCCAAAACCCTGGTACCTTGCTTAAATTTGAACTCAACTTGTGTGACATAACATTCTAACTTATCTTGCAGCCTAGCTACATCTTGATAGGTTGTACGTTTATGATGTGAATTCAGAAGTAGCTTTTAAAAAGAGTGAGCTAGCTAGTATTTTGCGTTTGGGTGGGTCTGAGTTAGCGCTAATTCAAAAATGGCACTAACTCAGAGTGCAATTTCATGTTTGAACACGTCACACAAAGCGCTCTCTCTCTTGAGTTAGTGGCTATTCCGTTATTCCAACAATGTTGGGTTAGCAATTATGAGATCAGTTCGGATTAGCGCTATTCTCACTAACCTTGTGTTTCATCCAAACGCACAAGAGTATAGAGCTATATATTTTTTAAACTAGCTTTTTCGTTGGTATCTTGAGGGTAATTTTTGTTATTAGAATCGTATGGACCATACATAATAACTGTAGTCTTGAGTTCGCACGGGAATATTCTACAATCAAGCTACACTATATGATGATTTTAATTTCTTTAATCATTTATATTAAATTCTTTTATTTTTTATTTTTTATGTAGTTCAATCAAAATACTAACTATGATTAACTTGTTGGAATTTATCTTTTTGTTGTTGTGAGATTCACCTACAATTTTAACATTTTACGTTTTTTTTTTTACAGTCAGCGACAAAGGTTGCCACTAACAAATATATTGATAAAAAAAAGTTTATGTACATATATTTAAAACTGAAAAAGAAACTCCGTCCAACTCCTATACAAAATTCTAACTTGCAGAGATTGATACAAGCATAAAACAGAATGAATCACATGGATAAGGAACTCTAGACATTTTGTAACCATAGGAATATATCAAGTGTCGTATCATTGATTAAACGATTCACTGGTTTTCTCTAACTTGAGAAACATCTCCTGTTTCTTTCCCTTCACAATGCCCATACCCCTGTCGCCCAGACGACATCCCATAAGGATTCCTAGCAGGACGATAAGATGTTTGCTTTTGCTCAACCTGACATGAAATAAGTTCACTCCACCTGTTGTCATGAGGTTGTAGTAGGCAGAGATACCTCTCCAAAATCTTACCGCATAGATGCAATCCCACATAATATGGTTTTTGGTCTCCGGCATTTTACATTTAAGATGCTAATTAAAAGTTTCTCTTTCTACCATGTGAGTTCAAACATTATATTCATAAGCCATATGTGACAACCAAATACAGACCTAAGGCCTATTAATTACCGTAACAAAATTTGAAAGAAACAAATACCCATTTCTCCAATTATTTTATCATGATGTAATTTTAAACAACTCAAGTCTTAAATAATGTAGGCCTTAACAAATGTGAAAGAAACACTTACCTATTTCTCCAATTATTGTATCATGATGTAATTTTAAACATCCAACTCGTCTTAGATAAATTGACATCATAATTGAAACATACTAACTTTGGGGGATGCAACCTCAAATTTGAAACAACTCGAATTTAAATAAACAAAAATCCGAGACAACACAAATCTAAATTGTTCAAGATCGAGATTGATTCGAACTTGAGACAAATAAACCAAAATTTAATAATCGGAGCACTGAAAATACCCAAAACCGGAACCCAAAAAAACCAAACTCAAATCAATTGCCCAAGTGAGAACGATGTATATAAATTTCTCATAGCATATGCTCTATGAGACTATGACACTCTTTTGAATTGATAGTGACGGTGCCTGAAAAAATTATAGTGGGGCAAAAACAGAACAAAATAAACGCTTAATCATCTTTGTTTATTTTTCTATAATAAAGGACACATAACTGTACAACTACAAGGTTATTACTTATGAGTATATTTTTAATTTTTATTTAAAATTATCGTACTAGAAAAATACTTAATTAAATATTTTCAACCAAATTAAGTTTGATGTATCCCATATCCAACTCTACTGGGCTCCGGCCCTGCTCATTGGTTTGTTTGCATCATGTAGTTTCCAATCCCCTCTTGCTATTTGAGGCTTCTTATTTTTCTCAAAATTTCGAGCAAAAGCTAAAGGGTCTTGCTACAGGGACAGAACAAAAAACCATCCTTGGAAATGATAACAAACATTGCACTGGATTTGTTAGGTCTACAATATCTCTAGATAGGTAGGCTACATGTATTGGTGTAAGGCCTTTGTATTACTACACCTTTTTTTTCTCATCGGGCCATAGATCAAGCCCACCTATTCTTTTTGAAAACCTTAGCAGATCGTGAGAAAGAATCGAATTCTTGATCTTTGAATAACCCCACCTATTCTTAAGTCTGTTTATTTTTTTTTTCTTACAAAGTACCCGTTGGAGTCGGAGCTCGTCTGAAATCAAATTGGAATTTGATTATAATATTTTAAAGTTCTTGGGTTTAATAAAATGGGCTCTTCTGTGTGAACCGAAGCTTCAAGTACATTTAATAGTGAATGGGTTGGACCCTTCTTCGATTAGGCTTATTCCAGGCCGAGACTTAAAAGAAAGGAAATAAGAAAAGAAAAAACTGGGCTTGGACCCAGGCCGAACCGAGTGTGTATCCTCTGAGATATCTCAATTACGTGACCGACGTGTGCCTATTCGGGGATAGCGCCGGGGCCAGTATGATTTTTGCTTTAAGATTCGTGCAGAACGTATTTCACGGTTGAGATTTTCCATAAAAGAAAAACCAAGTTGAGATATCTCAGAGATGCGAATTCGACCGCCTGAGCACCACTTTTTAGGTACCACTGGACACCATATAGCGAGGAAAACGACGAAGGGTTATGGCATCGTGGTAGTGCCCACGGAAAGCTTTCTCGTGAAAACGACGAAGAAGATGGAATCAAAATAAATGGTTATGCGTCGTGGTAGTGCCCACGGACAGCTTCCTTGACAAGGACCTAATCTGCCATCTTTCAAGCTATTCAGATGAGATATTTTCATATTTCTATGCTTCTCTTAATTTCGGTGATATTCTAAATTGTCATTAACGGTGTTCACTCTTTCAAGATAAGAAAAAGAGGTATTATATTTCTATGCTTCTCTTAGTTTCGTTGATATCTTAAATTGAAATTGACGGTTTCACTCTTTGAAGATAAGAGAAGAAGAGGTATTACATTTCTACGCTTCTCTTAATTTCGGTGATATCCTAAATTGACAATATTAATTTTGGAATTTTACTCGTTTGATTTTCCCTAGTTTTATCTAATTTGACTCATCCATGATATGCATGTTCGATTTCTTAATGAAAGAGCTAAAATAATGAAAGATAATATAAAAGATATCATTTGATCAAGTTACAATTGTTTTGCTGAATTCTCTATTACAACTTCTGAGGATATTCTCCTTCAAAATAGAGTCAGAGAGTATTTTTTTTGACACTGTTTCATTTGTTTCCTTTGTATATTCGATTTATATCTCTAATGTACCAATAGTTGTTTCCTAATTTCATTATTAATGATATTGTTATCATGACTTGTATTATTCCACTAATGTAAAAACTGAACAGTTTTATATGTGACTAATGATATCTTAACTACTATACAGTTTGGTTGAGTAATGGCAAGCCTGCAAACTTCATTTACATCACTGGTGACTAAAAAGCACAACAATTACCACCTGTACAAATTTGTGCCAGGATTTGAGTTGATAACCACTCAAGCTACTAATAGAGATTATCGGGTTAAGGGGCTTCTCAGCACGAAAGCCACTTTAGCTGTTGATAAACGCATTTCGGATGGTGATTCAGTATCAAATGCAGCTAAGCAGAGAAAGCATACCGTTGACCCTGCAGCACCTGATTTTCTACCACTCCCATCATTTGAAGAATGCTTCCCCAGGAGCACCAAGGAGTACATGTATGCTTCTTTTTAATTTTTACTTTTGTCAGACATGTTCTTTTTTATTATTGTTTTGCTTTTATGAAATGAGATGGCCTGAAGGTCCAAAGTCCTATCCCTCTTTATGTTAACTGGAAGCCTGAACTAATATAGCGCCAATGCTTGCACTAAGAAATGCATAATTGGGTTTTTTTTTTTTTTTTTTTGTTCTTTTCCTTGGCATGTAGGAGGTTGGACTGAAAAGTAGATATGCATCATAATTACCTCTTTCACAGGCTGGTACTTGTATAAAAACTTGAAATCCCGAATGCATGATGCACTTTTTTAGTAATATGAAAACAGTAGGTGATGGAATAAGAACCTGGAATCTCAAATTAGGAAGTTTGTATTCAAAGTGTGATATCTAGTTTCTTTGTTACCAGTTTGGATAGTTTTAAACAGGTTTGCTGAATTTGTCATCACTATATTTAAAAAAGAAAAGACATGCCATGGTGTTGCTGTTAATTAGTAGTAACTCCCATTTCTGATGACATTCCGTTTGGACAAATCACTTTTATCATTAATATAAGGAAACATATTTAAAATGAATGATGTCAAGGAAAAATAAGAATAGTTTCCAATTTTTAGTTGGGACATATAGGATATAACTAATAATTACATTTTTTCATGTTGACATTATATGTAGTGAAATTGTTCATGACGAATCTGGGCATGTACTAAAGGTACCATTTAGGCGGGTCCATCTATCTGGTGACAACAAGCCTTTTGATACCTACGATACTAGCGGTCCTCAAAATATTAGCCCTAAATTAGGTAAGTTTGATACCTAGCCATCTGAAATCAATCGACATTAATAGACGGAAAGATCCAACATTTATTGATTGTATAATAATTTTCAACCCGTTCCTTTTTTAGGTCTGCCAAAGATCAGAAAGGACTGGATTGACAAACGGGACGGTCTTGGCACCCCTAGGTACACCCAAATGTACTACGCAAAACAAGGGATCATAACCGAAGAGATGCTTTATTGTGCCACCCGTGAAGGCCTAACCCCTGAATTTGTTCGCTCAGAGGTGGCACGGGGTCGTGCAATAATTCCTTCAAACAAAAAACACTTGGAATTGGAGCCAATGATTGTGGGTCGCAATTTCCTGGTCAAAGTCAATGCCAATATAGGCAACTCCGCCGTTGTCAGTTCAATAGAAGAGGAGGTGCACAAGCTCCAGTGGGCCACCATGTGGGGCGCTGATACCGTCATGGACCTTTCCACTGGACGACATATCCATGAGACACGTGAGTGGATTCTGCGCAACTCATCAGTACCAATTGGTACCGTACCGATATACCAAGCACTGGAGAAAGTCAATGGCATAGCTGAGAATCTCAGCTGGGAGGTGTTTAAGGAAACCCTAATTGAACAGGCAGAACAAGGAGTTGACTACTTCACAATACATGCCGGTGTATTGCTCAGGTACATACCGCTCACCGCAAGGAGGATGACAGGTATCGTGTCACGTGGTGGGTCGATTCATGCAAAATGGTGTCTGGTATACCACAAAGAGAACTTTGCATACGAGCATTGGGATGATATACTAGACATATGCAACCAGTATGACGTGGCTCTTTCTATTGGAGATGGTTTGCGGCCTGGTTCAATTTACGATGCAAACGACTCTGCTCAATTTGCAGAGCTACTAACCCAAGGAGAACTGACACGCCGAGCATGGGAGAAAGATGTCCAGGTGAAAATTCTTTCCATTAAATTGACTTCTAAAATGAAGCGAAATTTGTTTTTAGGAATTGAATTTGTTAATTATTGTCGGAAGCAGGTGATGAATGAAGGTCCTGGGCACATACCAATGCACAAAATTCCAGAAAACATGGAAAAGCAACTGGAATGGTGCAATGAGGCTCCATTCTACACTTTGGGCCCACTAACGACTGACATTGCCCCGGCTATGACCACATCACCTCTGCAATTGGTGCTGCCACAATTGGGTCCCTTGGCACGGCCCTTCTTTGCTATGTCACCCCGAAAGAGCACCTTGGCCTCCCCAACCGAGATGATGTCAAGGCTGGCGTTATTGCATACAAGATTGCGGCCCATGCTGCTGACCTGGCAAAGGGACATCCATATGCACAGTCCTGGGATGATGCGCTTTCCAAGGCGAGGTTTGAGTTTCGGTGGCTGGACCAATTTGCCCTTTCACTTGATCCAATGACGGCCATGGCTTTTCATGATGAGACCTTGCCAGCTGATGGTGCCAAGGTGGCACATTTCTGTAGCATGTGTGGGCCCAAGTTTTGTTCCATGAAGATAACAGAGGATGTGAGGAGGTATGCAGAGGAGCATGGATATGGTACAGTAGAGGAGGCTGTGAAGGGAGGCATGGAGGCCATGAGTGCCGAATTCACACGTGCCAAGAAGACAGTTAGTGGGGAGCAACATGGTGAGGTTGGTGGAGAGATTTATCTGCCTGAGGGTTCTATTTCTCGCACTTGAAAAGGTTTGTCTTTTTTGTTTATTTAGTGCCTTACTATTTAACTTGTTGCAGTTATGGTAGCATATTTTAGAGAAATATATGTATGTAATTTATCTATGTATGATTTGCAAACAGGTGTGGTACTCCATTTAGTTTGGCATAGTACCTCCAGTAACACCAAGGGACTTCGTGCTTACTGATCAACATTTCAATGTGGAGATTGGTAAGAATTATTATAATAAGAAAGTTCCTTGTTATGCTATTAGCATTTTGGATGTAATAAGTGAATCTATCAAACTTTATGTGCTATGTATAATGTTTTTTGTTTAGTTTTTTATTTCCTCTTATATATATGTTGGTGGATGTGGTAGTAACAAGAAAAGGCACCAGGGGTGCCAGATACGTATGTAGTTCATTACATATATATCGGCTGAGAAAGTCCCTTTGAACCTGAACAGGATAATGCCTGCGAAGGGAGTGTGCTCTTTCTTTTTTTTTCTTTTTGTTTCCAGGGAACTCCCACATATGCCTGGGCCCACTTTCTGACACCGCACTCTTTTCTGCCAAGTATTATAGCTGGTAATGCGTGGGAAGTAATATCAGGGTTTCTGTATTTTTTTTCTTTTGAAGTAGATGCTTTCTGGAATCTTAATTTCATGTCTCCCTTAATTATATAGGAAAAGCTTGCAGTTGTTGTTGGTCAACGATACAATTGTTCTCAAATCACAAGTTTTTACACTGCATGTCATTGTTGATTTAGTCATCAACTACAAGCTCTTTCTTTGAAGGAAAACATAAAATTATTGATCCATATTTTTTTGAAACATTTGCTTCTGATTTTTAATTACTGATATAGTTTGGCACTGGGGTACTTCACCTGGTAATATGGCAAGGTGGAGTTGACAAAAACCCTTGGAACCTGACCAAGGTAATTTCCCTGTAGTGAGGTTTTGGCAGAAAGGTTGTATCGCGGTTAAATACTGCAATCTCAATTTTGGGTAAGGTAACTAATTTTTTCTCTTGGTTGGTACTTTTGGTGTTTAGCTTCTTACTATTTTACTGTGCTTAGAATTAGCTTTAGACAGTTATCTTAATGTCACTCTTTTGGCACTAATAGAAGAACTTTCTATTTCTTCCCAAATTTAGGTTATTACGAGTCTTACATACTGTTGCGATGCAGTTTTCTTTTCTCACCAATGGTTGACCTTTTGAACTGGAAAAATAGTAGTCTCTAACATGCTTATGATATAGTTATTGAAGGTCACATGAGTTCGTAATGAATTATACCAGGGCATGATAAAAATAAAAATAGAAAAGAAATTTCCAGTCTGGTTTTAGAATTGTCATCCTTTTCACAGGAATAATTGTGCCTTAGATATGGATAAAACATAGCTTCACAACTACTAGGTTGTGGGAACATTTTTCATATATATATATATTGTTTTGAAATTATTATACTAAATTATTTTTAATTAAATACGATCAACCAAATTAAGTAAACTATCCCATATGGAACCTATGACCTCTCAGACGGAGAGCATTGCTTTTGCCACTAGACCAAAGGTTGGTTCTTGATTCAATTATCTAGTTCTTTGAAACATACCAACTTTGGGTGGTGCAAAACTTGAAACAACTCGAATCTAAATAAACAAAATCCGAGACAACACAAATCTAAATTGTTCAAGATATAGATTGATTCGAACTTGACACAAAATTAAACCAAAAAATTAGAGCACTGACCCAAAACCGGAACCCTGAAAAACCAAACTAAAACCAATTGTCCAAGTGAGATGTATATACATTTCTCATAGCATATGCTCTGGCACTCTTTTGATTTGATAGTGACGGTGCCAGAAAAAATTATAGTGGGGCAAAAACAAAAAATAAATAAACGCTTTATCTTCATAGCTCTATTTTCTTTATAAAAATATATTTTCTATAATTAAAGACACACCATAACTTCTTGGATAAAACCTATGTTGCATGGATACGGATACGGGTATCGTATCGGATACGATACGGATACGGGTATCGTATCGGATACGATACGGATACGGCGATACGGTAATTTTCAAAAATGACGGATACGATACGGCTATTATATATATTATTTTTATTATTTTAATTATATTATTAATTCAATACTTGTATTACAATAATTAAAAAAATTACACTTATATTATTAATTCAACACTTGTATATATATCAAATTTTTTACTTGTAATTTACAAGTAACACAAAAAATTGATAATTTTGCCATGATATATGTATACACTACTCACATCACCCAAATTTATAATTCATCTAAAAAATACATAATATCCATAAAACATACACAAAATTAGATCCACAATACTCAACAACATAAAATTAGAGGCAGGGAACAGTTTTAGAGGTGATAAAAAATATAAAAAAGAGCATTCTATTTCTAATACATACAGCAGATTGAACAGAGACATTACAATAATATATGCAATTATCGCACTTGGTAGTCTGGATGTTGACCTCAAATTACCTTTACCGCTGTGTACTGTTGTCATGCTTAATTCAGTGAAATGGTTGTTTTTTTTTGCTTAGTTGGGTATTTACTGGTAATGCAGATCGAATAACTTAATCGATTATAACGGACATGAAGAATCATATACCATTTGAATCTGGTCAGATAGTTGAATCAAAAAGCTTCATCAAAGGATTTCGCAGTGCATGATTCCGTGGTAAGGTGAGGCAAAAATTACTGATTTGGGATTTCTTCTAATAAAAAAAGGATTTCGCAGTAATCAAAGGCGAAAATTACTGATTTGGGATTTCTTCATCAAAGGATTTCGCAGTGCATGGTGCCGGGATACGGACGGGAGCGCCGGCCGCCGGGCGGATTGCAAGCTTATAGAGCGCCGCGAGAGAGAGAGAGCGGAGGGTTTTTAACTTTTTAATTTTTTTGGCTGCGCGTCCAGATCAGAGAGAAGCTAAAAGTTCAAAACCTAAAAAAATTGAAACGTATCCCGTCTGTTCGTATTCCTGCCGTATTGGATCTTAAAAACCGTATTGAATAGGGTACGATACGCCACGTACTCTGATACGCCAGCTGGCGTATCGGAGCCGTATCGGGTGCGTATCCGTATCCGATACGCACCCGATACGGATACGGGGCCTAAGATGAAGTATCGGGGTAACATAGGATAAAACATAGCATCACAACTACTAGGTTGTGGGAATATTTTACATATTTTTTTTTTTTTTGAAATTATCATACTAAATTATTTTTAATTAAATACTATCCACCAAATTAAGTAAACATCCCATGTGGAACTCAACAGGGCTTTGGGCCTGCTCATTGGATTCTTTGCATTAGGTAAATTTTCACACCCATCTTGCTATTTGCGGCTTCTTATTTTCTCTTATAATTTCGAGCAAAACCAAAAGTGGCTTGCTACAGGGCCAGAACAAACAACGTATCCTTGGAAATGATTAGAAAAATTGCACTGGATTTGTTAGGCCTACAATATCTCTAGGTAGGTAGGCTACATGTATTGCTGTAAGGCCTCTGTATTACTACACCTTTTGTCTCCCGGACCATATATGTCAAGCCCACCTATTACCAAGTCTATTGTGCTCTTAGACTGTGCTCCACAAGTCTTTATTTTATTATTATTATTATTATTATTTTTTGCTTACAAAGCCCGTAGGCCATCCACAAGTCTTTATTAACAAAGAGATGAGAGGGGAGGAAAGTAAGAACCTGACCGCGTCTGACCGACACCGGTTACTTGCTTCAGATTAAACAAAAATTGGGAAGAGCAAAGGGGAGCGGAAGAGACCGGGGGTGAGCTGCATGCATGTATAAGCTTAGCGATTTTTTTTTTCGCTCTCTCATCCCTTTACTTCTCGTCCCTTTCTGTGGTACAATAATTTGTGAAACAGTGTTTAAGGATGAGATGAAACGCTTCTAACAAAATCCATTTATTAGACCTTTTTCTAAAATGTTTGCTTTATTAGGTCCTGCCCCTACTTCAAGCTTTGTTAGTCTCCCAAAATGATTGCTTCATCAAATTATGCAACCCTATATTGTTTGGGGAAATAAAGCTAGTTTTCCTAAATAAAAGTTTTGCACTCAGGTTAAATCTCATTTTGGTTAGTGACATTCTACATTAATAGCCGATTAGCCCCTGTCAAGATTTTCAAAAATAAATAAATAATAAAGACATTCTACGTTAATAACATATATACTCTACTACTTTATCCCATAGGCACCCCTTAAATCACTTGGGAGTATTGTAAATTTACAATTTGAACCCTTTGATATCATGATGTGCATCTAAAAAGTAAAAACCCCACCAATATCTCTTATAACTATCTAGAGTTAAAATCATAAATAAAATAAAAAGATGGTGGATAGATCTCGTCTCTCTGTAGAAAGAGACATTTACGGAAGTCCTTATTAAAAAAAAAAGAAACACTAGAGTAAAAACTGAAACACTTTTTCAGGCTTGATTTTGATAATAAAGTGATGTTTGTGATATTTGATTACATTGTTGTACTCCATGAAATAACTCCAGAATTGTTAATTTTTGTAAGAGAGAAGAGATGTAAGAAAACAACTTATTATTGCAATTTTTTTTTTTAACTTTTACATGTGTCTCTATTTATAAAAGAAAATAAAAACTAGCCATTGTACTATATTAATTACAACCACTAACCACTATCTCCTAGCCTATTAATACATGAGGCTATTTCCTATAACTAGCCGTTATAATTCAAATTTGTAACTAGCCATTATTTTTAACACTCCCCCTCAAACTAGAAATGTATATATCGTAAAATCTTATCTTGCTTGTAATTTTCTCAAATGGATCCGGATCCAAGCCTTTAGTGAAGATATCTGCCAGTTGATCTTCACTTTTTACGTACGGTGGTTCAATTTTTTTTGCTTGAACCTTTTCTCTAATAAAGTGGCAATCTACTTCTATATGCTTTGTTCGCTCATGAAACACGGGATTTGAAGCTATATGTCGTGCCGAATTGTCGTCGCATTACATTTTCATCGGAGCTTGAGTTTTAAATCCCATGTCTAATAGGAGTTGTTTGACCCAAGTTAGTTCACTTGCAGTTGATGCCATGGCGCGATATTCGGCTTCGGCGCTTGATCGTGCTACAACATTTTGTTTTTTGCTTTTCCATGTGACTAGATTTCTGCCTACAAATGTGCAAAAATTGGTTGTTGATTTTCTATCGAAGCTTCCGGCCCAATCTGCATCGGAATAGTCACATATATCATTAGAATTATTATTTTTCATCCAAATACCCTTACCGGGATTATTTTTTAAGAACCTCAAAATTCTATTTATTGCTTCTAAATGTGATGTTCTTGGTGAGTGCATGAACTTACTAAATAATCCGGACGAGTAACCGTTAGATAGATCAATTTTTCAACAAGTTTTTGAAATTGATTTATGTCTTTTAAAAGGTTCACCATCTTCACTATTTAATATGCATTTGTTGTCAATTGGGGTAGAGGTTGGTTTACATCATAACTTACAGGTTTCTTTTAACAAATCAAATGTATATTTTCTTTGGAAAATAAAAAGTCATTTATCTAAAGTGGCCACTTCTATTCCTAAAAAATATTTAAGGTATCCTAAATCTTTTATGTCAAAATTTTCTTTTAATTGTTTTTTAATTTTTTGGATTTGCTCTAAATTATTTTCAGTAATTATGATGTCATCTACAAATACTAAAATGAGAGTTGTATTTATACTGTCACATTTAGTAAATAAGAATGATCGGCATTACTAATTTTAAAATTACAAGAAATTAATAAGATCTAAGTTTGTCATACCATTCTCGTGGAGATTGCTTTAACCCATAAATTGATTTATTAAGTCTACAAGCCAAGTTAGAATTGGTTTTCACTTTATAACTGGGTGGTAATGTCATATACACCTCTTCTTCAAGTGTTCCTTGAAGAAATGCATTATTGACATCCATTTGGTAGAGGTCCCAATTATTGTTTACGGCAATAAAAAATAAAATTCTTACGGTATTCATTTTTACCACCGGTGCAAAGGTTTCATTATAGTCTATGCCATAGGTTTGGATAAATCTTTTAGCTACAAGTCTTGCCTTATACCTTTCTATGGTATCATCACTATTATATTTGGTTTTATATACCCATTTACAACCAACCGGTTTTTTTATTTTTTGGAAGGGGAAAAATTTTTCAAGTTTTATTTTGTTCTAAGGCTTTTAGTTCTTCATTCATAGCCTTACACCAAATTAGACTCTTAATTACTTCTTGGAAATTTTTTTGTTCTAATTCTTTTTTAATATTAGTGAGAAACGTGTGGTATTTGGTTGAAATATTGTCGTATGAAATAAAATTTTTTATTGGATATTGTACCGAATAGGTACGTACATAATCTCTAAGTCTAGTTGATGGTTGTCGTTCTCTAGATGATCTTCTAACCATTGAATTTTCTACTATTTTGTTTTCATTTGTGTCATTAATAATATCATTTTCTTGATTATTATTATTATTATTATTATTATTATTATTATTATTATTATTATTATTCTTAACTTGATGATTATTTCTAGGAATAAAATTTAAATCATCTAAGTAAGGCATTATTATATTATCATTTTGATTATTTGTGTATATTTGATGAATTGCTTATTTTTCTTTGAAATAGGGTTCATTTTCAAAGAATGCAACATTTCTAGAAAGATATAATTTTTTATTAATTGGATCGTAGCATTTATAGCCCTTTTTGTAAGACGAGTATCCTAAGAAAATAATTTTTTGTGATACAAAATCAAGTTTGTCATTTCTTTTGATATGTACGAAACTTGTACAACCAAATATTCTCATATGGTCATAAGTGATTTTTTGTTGGTAAAAAATTTCTAATGGACTTTTGTTTTCTAAAATAACACTAAGTAATCTATTGATTAAATGAGTGGCACAAAGTACGGCATCCGACCAATAAATTTTAGAACATTATTTTGAAATAATAAAGATCGTGTCATCTCTAATAAGTGTCTATTTTTTTTTTCCGATACTCTATCTTTTTCGGGAGTTTTTATACAAGTTGCTTGGTGTATAATACATTTTTCTTTAAAGAAACTTGAATTTTTTTTTATAAATTTGGTTCCATTATCCGATCTAAAGATTTTTAATTTTGCATTAAATTGTGTTTCTATGAGACATAAAAATTCATAAAAATAATCATACACTTCATCTTTAGATTTAAGTAAATATAACCAAGTTGCTTTTTAAAAATCATCAATAAATAAAACAAAGTATTTGAATCCATTATATGAACAATTGGGGCCGGTCCCCATACATCGGAATGTACTAAATAAAAAATAGTTGTACTTTTGCTAGTAGAAAGAGAAAAATGAAACTTTGTTTGTTTTGCTAACTTACAAATTTCACAATTAGTACAATTCAAAATTTTAAAATCTAAGATACTATTTAAAATCTTGTCGGAAGGATGCCCAAGTCCTTATGCCAAAGGTCAGAGCTAACGACTTTTATGGAAGCACAAAAATTATTTTGGAATTCAAAAGATAGTGTCTATTTTCAAGAAATCATTCACCAATCTTGATGCCGGTTTCCGGTCCTGAAATGTAACGTTTTTACAAGAAAATATTGCATTACAATTTAATTCTTGTATTAATTTATTTACAGAAATTAAGTTTACAGGAAATGTTTCCAAATATAAAACATTTTACAAATATAAAAAAAATTTAATTTGTTTACTGCATAAATTAATTTCTCCTATGCTATTTATTTTTGCCCTCATACCGTTTGCAACAATGACATAATTATTATCATTGGTCGAGTTGAGGTTTGATAGTAATTGTTTGTTACCAAACATGTGGTCTGTTGCACCACTATCTATAATAATTCGATTAAAAAAAGAAATTTTTTGAGTTAGAGACAATACCACATGCACTGGAAGTGTTTTGGTTGCTTATCAGCGCAAAAAGCTGCTGTAAAACTTGTTGCATTTGATCTCCAGCCCTTGACCCGCCATAAAATGACCCACCAACGCCAAAAACAGTGTTTGACTCGTTCCAGGGTGACCCGCCAATGACATTTCTCTCTTACCCGCCCCAGGATGACTCGCTAGCGCCATAAATGGAGAGTCCATTGGCGATTTGGTTATTGGGTCCGAAATAGGAGCTATTGGAACCAAAATTCTCCTTAATGGGTCCGAAATTCTGGTAATTGGATCCATTAGCCGAAAAACCACTCCCAATGAAGGTTTGGCTTGTGTTATTGGGTCCGAATCCACTTCCAGACGAACCTACTAGCCCATTAAGCCCTTTCTCTTCACCAGAAGCAACATAACTTCTGTTTTTTTCACCATTTTTCTCCCAATTTCGATTCTGGTCATTGCTTTTGATTTTTTTTGTTTGAGATAGGGAATAAAGATGCCAACACCTATCCTGAGTGTGACCATCCTTTTTACAGTGGTTATATTTCACATTTTTCGATTGACTTGGGTGATTTTGAAAGCTAGGGTTTTGATTAAAATTGAGATTTTTTACGGCTAATGGGTCTCGTGTCCCCAATCTGTTGACCATTCATGGCAAGTCTTCTACTTTCCTCTTGTTGGATTAAACTTTTAATTTGAGAATAAGAGGGAAGAGGTACTGTGGTCATGATTTGAGATCTTACGGCTTCATAGCTCGGGTTTAGACCAACGAGGTACTGAAAAATATCATCCTCTCCAGCTCGCCTTTGGAGTGTGGCCAGATCTGTTGTTATTGGCCGATAGGATCGAAGCTCATTTCGTTTTTTCTCAAGAGCACTAAGGTACTCTGTATGGCTTCTCGACCCTTGTTTTTCTTGTTGAATTTCCTGCATGAGTTGATAAATATGTGAGAAATTATTTTGTTGACCATACATAGATTTTACCGCTTCCCATAAATCATGTGCTGTTTCGGCCATCATAAAGAGGTCGGATACAACCGGCTCCATGGAGTTTAGTAGTAAGGTGATGATTCTGTCGTTTGTTGTTCTCCATTGTTTTGTTGCTGTTGTTTCTTCGGTAGTTAGCTTCTTTTGATCTTTGATTTCTGGTTTTTTATTTTCACCAGTGATGTATTCTAACATCTCTCGACCAATTAGGGCCCTGGATGTTGCCCTTGACCATGACACGTAATTTTTGCCATTGAGCAAAGTATTTGTTAGCTTTGAGAAGTTCGTTGCTTCTTCTTGAGCCATTTTTCTTTTGCTGAAATTTGTTGCGGATTTTTTGATTTTTCGGTCATAGAGTTTTTTGCTCTGATACCATGTTAATTTTTGTAAGAGAGAAGAGATGTAATAAAACTTATTATTGCAATCTTATTTTTAGCTTGTACATGTGTCTCTATTTATAAAAGAAAATAAAAACTAGCCATTGTACTATTAATTACAACCACTAACTACTATCTCCTAGCCTATTAATTACATGAGATCACAATTCAAATTTGTAACTAGCCTATTCATGAAGCATTTGAAGGAGAGAAGTAGATTCAAAAGGAATATTCTCACATGGTCTCTTCAGTGTGGGGCCTCCAAATTCACTACTGTCCGCTCATATTGAAAAAGGAAGAGTAAAAGGAATTTCCAGAAAAGGATTAAAACCTTACAATGTCCTAGTGAGAAGACCTAAGGCATTGCCCTCCAAGGAATTTGGGAAATGCCCACCAATTCCTTATTGCAGACCACTTGTGCCAGAGTGCATGCACTAGCTGTCCTGAAACATTGGCTATCACATCATGTGTCAGCGAAAATATCATTTGATGCATTGAGCAAGACCAAAAGAAATTTTACATGTGTAGAATAATAGTACATGACCTGGTGTCCACTTGATTAGATTTTTTACTATTCTCATTAAATATTTGTATGGTAACGGTGAAGAAGAGTAGTTACAGGTGATTCACATTATCACATAACAGAATCTGCAGTGTAAAGCGAATGCATGTGCCAAGGTAAAGCAAAAGCAATAACTTTTCTCTCATGTGGGGTGAACCAGGATTTGTGGGGCATCATTTGGGAGATTTCACTGCCTGGTTCATTTTGGGTAGTAGTAAATCATCAAATAATCATAGAAAGCAGATACACACAAACATAGAACAAAAAGCTAATATAAGGCACTTAAGTAACTGTTCATGCTGGTAAAACAAAATGTAATTTAGTAGAATATGTTTTTCTACCGATTTTCAATGTTTTAATTTGTGGAGTTCAGAAAATTCATGTTACTTATTTATGTGCAAAATTGTTAATTCATTGGTCCACTCAATTTGACCAAAGTCAAACAATTAAAAAGTCAAACAGTCAATTTTTTTAATTCTTGGCCACGTGTTGGGCACTGGCTGTCGGAATTCAAGGGACCAAATTAAGTAATGGCCATAGACCAATGGAAAGAGCCAAAGACTTAGAAAAGGAAAAAGTTTGTATTAACTCTCTTAATTATTTCCTGTGAAAATCTGTGTAGGATATTAACAGTACTGGTTTAGCTTCATGCATCACACGAACAATAGAGTCAAAAAATCATATGATTTGTGCACTGTATGAAACCAGACCAGCATTGTTAATATCCTTACCTGAAAATCTGCACACTAAGTGGCACTTAGCAACTAAACAAACACTCTAAATAAACATGTAATGCATCAAATCAAAGAAATTATGAATGATCTCAGTTATCTTGAGTGAAGTCTACATAAAAGAAAATAAAGTAACACAAAGACATCAAAAAAAAATTCTCAGATGTCTTTTTTTTTTTTTTTTTTTCTTTGAAAGCAGAGCTGCTAAGTTTGTGGTTGCGAGGAACTACGTTTGGATCGGTTTACATCCATCTCTAGTTACATCAATTGTCATGAGCTCAGCCCTAATCATCATAACTAGTGTCCCACATTCTAGCAATTAAGCAATGTCTTCTCCAAAGTGCCACTTCCTGACATATGCGGTTCCCCAGTCTCTCTGGTGTGATTCTTTCCTCGAAAGTTAACTCGTTGCGCTGTCGCCAAACCAACAGCCACAAAGTATTACTATAGGACCCATTTCCTTCCACTCTTCGCATTTTCTCAGAAGTTACTACTGAACATTTCATTAATTTTTAGTTATTGAAATACGCTAAAGTATTAAAGGAGCAGAATCCATGAAAGTGTATTGCATATGCCTTTCAGCATGTATCAATCCT
This sequence comes from Carex parvula, assembly GCA_025461045.1. Taxonomy (NCBI): domain Eukaryota; kingdom Viridiplantae; phylum Streptophyta; class Magnoliopsida; order Poales; family Cyperaceae; genus Carex; species Carex parvula. The sequence continues at coordinate 336,221 of JAJGRW010000871.1, read as the reverse complement.
AATTAAGGCTATAACAAAATGATAAGGTATAATTTCTGAAAATGTATTGAACAGTACTAAAGCTAACATTTCAATTGCTGATAGCATCTTCACTTAAAAAAAAGAAGTGCATGTAATTTCTGACAGCATCTGATTTCTTTTGCAGTTTAGAGCTTGAACATAGAGGGAGCCTATCTCACAGAAATCTAACAAAAGAGAGTATGATAAAAAGGTCTAATGCATTTTATCATTTTGGTGATTTGACACAATGTAGGGCCAATAAGAGAGAATGATTGCCCCATGGAGTACTAAAGCACTTCAACTGCTGCTATTATTATCGATTTTGATCGTGCGGTTGTAGATAGAAAGTGTCGTGACCACAGAATCTACTTTAAATTAGTCATCCAGTTCCTGTTATTTGGTCATTGATACCAGACATGGACCTGACCAGGAAAGTGGCCCCAAAAATATACTTTTGTGAGATATCTGATTCCACTTAGATTCTACCATTTGCTTTTGAATTTATGTCTTCCGTAACATAGAGTTGAACAGCATTTCTCACTTCTCATCATAATTCTTCATTGTTATATTATACTGCTATGTTGTGATTAGTACCTATAGTGAAGGTAAAACATGACGTGACTAATATGCAAAATTTATTTTTATGTGACATGACTAAAATGATGAATGATAGTTATGTCACATGAATAGTCACATCACGTGTGGTCACGCCATGACCACATGTGACGTGACTTATCCCATTTAATTACTATTTTCAAGTTTTAAGTTAGTTCAAAGAAAATAATAACAAAATATATCAAAAAATAAGAAAGTTTACAAAATAAATTATAATTAAGAAATAATGTTGAAAAAATAGTCACGTAACGTGTCACGTGACGTGACGTGATGTGACCGAGTCAATTGCGTGATGCGACTAAGATGGTGAAGGATAGTCACATCACGTGATCGACACATGTGATGTGACGAAACTAGTAACGGTGTGACTAATTTCTTTTCTAAGTACATACATAACGTAAAATTGTATATTATAGATTACTGGAGAAAATTTTCGGGAAATAAACGAGGTGTTGAAGAACAATACCACACAAATGGTCACAAGGATTTCGAAAGCTACATGAGAGGTGAATAAATGCTTTCCTATATTAGAGAAGCAGTTGTATTGAAAGCATGAGGAATCTCTCCTCCGATGTAGAAAATAGTGAAGAGAGAAAGATTGCAAGTTTGCAACTATCACAACTTGGTACTGCTTGACACATCATGTACCGTATGGTATAATGAGTTAATGACATCAGATCGTGCAATTTTACATCACGCTTCTCCTATGATGAAACTTGGGGCTTGATAACGGATTGTGATTTATACTTGCACTTCTCTGTATCGAGATCCAGGATTTCAGAACTGCTGAATAACCTGATCAATACTTAAAATAAATGGCTGAAAAATGATCATATTATTTGATTTTGATCAATGCTGAGAATAAATTATGAAACCGTAAGGGGAAAAGGGTTCGCTGAAGGCACTAATTATGCAACTAGCCGAGATAGTTCGCATCCATGAAGAACAGTTCATCAAGCTTATTTATGACGAAGCACTCCTATCTGTACCAGTTCAGGAGAAACAAAGGCACCGGTACCAACCAAGCAGGAATGTAATTAAAATTTAAAAAATATTTTAAACTGATTTCTGGAAACAGTCCATGTTTATATTTGTTTTTGTTGATCAAAAACCATTGTTAATACCCAAGTTACTGCATCTGATACACCCAAGGCTAGGAGATATATCAGTAGAGAATATCTCTAAATATATGGTCCACAACTCATCCAAGTACTTAGACTATGACAAGTGAAAATAGAAGGATTTCACTATTAGTAGAAATATTTCTTAGAGAACTATGGATTACGGAACCCATCACCAAAAGAAACAAAAAAAATAACTATGTAACCATAATTACAGAATGATGGGCCGGGGAAACAAAGGAATGCTGGTGCTACTCGTCTTTGACTCTGCCGTGGTCACCAATCGAACAAGGAATTAATATTTAAGCTTTTTTCAAACAAATCTTTGAGGAGACATGGTATGTTGGTCATGAAATTGAGGTAAAGTAAAGAGAAATCACTGATACAGTGGGGACTCAGTTGTCATATAATCCACATCTATCCTAGCTAATACATTACCATATAGAAATAGAACACATTAGAACACTAGACCTATAGAACAACAACTCCTTTATGTCACTGCCTCACTGGTTAATTAGTCGAAGCCAATGATAAAAATAAAAAATTGACAAAAATACAAAACCATCTACATAAGTCATATCCCCATATCTTTTCTCCTAATGCAAGCTATAGTTAAATATATGTCATTCCGGCGTTGTTAAAAGCAAGATGCTTCATTAGTTATATTGATATGGCTCTGCTCTCTTCCACAATATTTCTATATCTTGTGCAATCCTTGTGGCATCCATGGAGGCACCCATCAAACCCCGCCGTGTGAATCCTACAGCATAAAGCCCCATTTCACCTTTCCATCCATTTGGAAATGGTTTCCTCGGTAACCCGTCAGTTTCTGAGAACATCTCTGTTTCCTACAAAATTAAAGGAAAAATTCATTTAAAATCATAAATTGAGGCATTATGTAAGTCTTTTAGGTTCTCATGCTTTGAATTGTTTATCAAACATAATTGATTTTTAATAACAGAGAATGCAAAATTGATATATGGTTTCAATATATTTTTCTCAAGTTGATAATTATGCATAAAGCTCAAGTATACTGTACGTACTGCAAAATGGGTACCTTTTGGCCACTTCATCTACAATACTCAATTCTTTCAAGTATAAATAAAGTATACAAAACTACCAGATTTCCACTTAAGCTCTTACAAAAATAAAAAATAAGCAATAAAAATTTTGCTCCATTATCATACCTTTAACCAGAGGGGTACATTGCTTTTATACCCAGTTGCTAGAACGACCGCATCAAACTCCTCCGATTGCCCATCTACAAACTCCACTCTTTTCCCATCAAATTTCGACACAGACGGTTTAACCTATTAACAACAAATATCTCAATTTCAGAATTAACTTCAACAAATTAAGTACGGTGCTATGTAGTTTAAACATAAAATGATAGGTAATTAATAGACTGACTACCTTGATGTCCCCTGATTTGATCCTTGATAGTGTGCCTACATCAAGAACAGGTGTCTTTCCAGTTACTGATTTGAGCTCAAGGGGTCCGATGTTTGGTCTCTTGAGCCCGAACCGGGCTGTGTTGCCGAGCATGAACCATGAAATAAGTAATAGAACACGGTCGACCCACCGCACAGGGAACCACTTTAGAAGCCACACAGAGAGCCCAAAGGTAGATTGGCCTAGCATTTCCCTAGGAAGTATGTGTACCTGGCATATGTAAGATGGTACCAATCAGCAAATGTCTTCCATTTTGTTTATTCATCAGATATTATATGCATGATTGAGGAAAAGATATTTGTCAGGTTCATAATATTTTCCTAAAAGAATATTTACTTTCATGCTGGAATAGGTAATTACTAAAGTAAACATTTGAAATGTTATCCAATACCAAATGGGAATTTATTGATTCTTTGAAACCATCAATTTTTTACAACCCTTTTTCTGTGTCTCTACCGAATGTTACTAAATCGGAAAGTGTTAGGACGTAAAAGCACTTGAAAATTAAATAGGAAAGAAATAAGGATACATGTGGGCTGATGATTGGTAGAGAGATGTTCTTTGAAACTGGTAAAGAAATTAGGCCCAAAATAATGCTCCAACTAAGATTGCTTTTTGCATGTTAATACAGGCCACTACTTTGTGCGGCGGCAGCTTCTATCTTTTGTTGGAACAAAGCCTAATTATTCTCTTATATCCTCTCATGATTTTATAATCATGCTTTGCATTAAACTTTGAATAAGAGTGACAAAAAGGTGCAATATCTTAACCCAAAGCAAGGTTCTTATGGAACTTCATGTACATTAATTAATGACATGACAGACTGTGCTTCAATTGTGGTGGTTGGGCCCCACAATTGATGTGTATATTTCCAATTCAAAGCATAGAACTACTGTCTACTGTGAATTCTTTTGCACTGGCTTTAAGGTAACTAATGTTACAACTCTGGTAAAGGAAAATACATGATGGTTGGTCATGAAAGGGAGAGAAACAGAGGAATGGGATGTTAACCTGCCAATTAAAATAGAAATTAAACCGGTCCCCTATAAACTCACCATGTGAAAATATCATTAATAGGAACAATCTTTTAATTTTAGAGACTTAGTGGAATATGAATTTTGAGCCTCTGAATTTGGTTTAAAATAAACCAAGCATTTGCTCTAAAATCTTAAGGCACAGGAATAGACAAATTTAGTTAGATCAGTTGTATTCTATAAATTATTTACAAAAGACCAGTACTTTCTCTATCCATCTCCACAGAATCTTTCTTTCTAGGCGTGAATGTTGTTTGGTCATTGAATGAATATTAATAATTTGTGCTTATTTAATATGTGTTCACAGGATGGGAATGCATGCAAAACCCTAGTCACTCTTTTAATCCCTGACTTTCGGTGTAGACCACTAAAGGCTGGTCAATAGGCTTTCATTACCATCCAAAAGTAGCAAAAGTGACCACCTAATTAAGTTTCAAAACGCTGATACTAACACTAAAATGAGCATGACTAATTAATTAAAACATATAGATTTAATGATAATGAATTGAAACTTTGTAAGAAGGACGCACCGTATCTCTGACGACAATATGCGGGTGCGCATTGTGATTGCACAAGTCTAAACAAACCTCCATGCCAGAGTTGCCACTTCCAATTACAAGCACTCTCTTTCCTTCGAAATATTGACCGTTCTTATACATACTTGTATGCACCACCGGCCCAGAAAAGCCCGTTAACCCCTCGATCTCCGGTGTCACTATCTCTGCATTCTCCCCCGTTGCAACAATTAACCACCGACATGTATATTCTACCTCCTCATTTTTAGGGCCAATCGTATGTACTCTCCACAGACCTACGGTTTTATCATACTCTGCACTGGATACTGATCGATTAAACAAAGGATTTATACCAAATTGTTTTGCATAGGCCTCAAGGTACAGTACAAACTGCTTTTTTGATGGATAAGGCGGGAAGTCGAATGGGAAAGGCATGAGAGGGAGTTCACAAAATTTCTTCGGGAGATGGAGACTAAGCCTGTCGTATGTTTTATGTTGCCATAGCGAAGCTATACAATCTGATCGCTCGAGAATTATGCTTGGGATGCCCTTTTCTTTCAAGCAAGCAGCAATTGCCAGACCCGATGGTCCCGCTCCTACTACAATAGGTCCCGGCACTGTGATGCATCGTTTGGGCCTACTGCTTGTTGCGGTAGATGGTACCGACATGTAGAGATTGTCACTTGTTTGGTGGTATTCTTTCAAGAAAAGTGGGTCATGGATTCTTTTGCCTTCATATTCTCTCCAAGGATCCATGGGTTGCATGTCAAGAAATAGCATGCACATGTACAATGAAAGTTGGGGCAGGGTTGTGAGATATAGAGAGAGAAAGAGAGGTGGAGGATAGAGCACACAGAGATATAGGGTGCATTTATGCCTTTCGGGCGTCACTGACCCGTGTAATTGCGAGAGAGGGGGGTCCAAAGTGTTTTAAAGTTGCTTTAAAAGATTTTAAGTACACATAGCTACTACATAACAAGGTATGACAGTAGGCAAGGCGCACATGAGATTCTTAGATATATATATATATCAAGCTATACGTGGCAGTGATATATGAAAGATGCGTATATTTAGGAGTGATATAAAGAGATTGTTACCTTACATATTGTCACTAAACCTAACTATATACAAATAGATGTAACACAGCCCAGGAATGATGAAAATGGATACAACACTAATAAGATACCATACAGAACAGCAAAACAGCATTTTCAATTTACCTACTGTCTATAGAGCATCTCGAAGTTATATATTATGCATATATAATTTCAGGCTTAGATAGCGATACCTTATTCTTTATTTTGAAAGTTAATTCTTGATGCATTGATAATTATTTATGTATTTTAAAATGTTAAAATTTGTCACACTCGTTATAGCTAAAGCAAAAGCTAACTGATTATGGTAAAGCAGTGAATTGCAAGCTCTACTAAAGAAATATTCCAATATAATTAACGTGTACAATATTATCTTTGGAATTAAAGTACAGTTTGAATTACAGAAATCCTAGGAGGAAAGGCATGATGGCATCAAATTTTAATTGTATCTTTATCAAGTTATTCATAAATATCTGACCACATGCGTCGTCATAGATTTTTTTTTAAGCAGGCAAACTACTTTTTGTCATTTTTGCTTGAAAACATTATGTAATTATATGCATTCAAACAGCTGCAATTCAATAGTTGATTGGTAGCGGGACGTTAATGTACGTAATATCTAGATATCACTTACAATCACATGCATTCATATATTCCTTATAATTGCATCCGTAACTATATATATATATATAGAGCTGGGCTATGGTGAGTTTTGAAGTAAGATGTCAGTTTTACTTTACGCTCATATTTTTATTTTGAAAATCCAAACAACCGATCCGAACCGCTCAACATGTTCTCTATATTGAAATGTGCTTGGAGACTAAATTTTACATTTTTTGGAATTACTTTACTATTTATTAAGCCACTTTGAAATCGCTGATCCACTGTGAACAGTAAAAATTTCTGGACCACCGGATCAGCGATTTTCAAAGTGGCTTAATAAATAGTAAAAAAATTTCAAAAAATGTAAAATTTAGTCTCCAAGCACATTTCAATATAGAGAACATGTTGAGCGGTTCGGATCGGTTGTTTGGATTTTCAAAATAAAAATATGAGCATAAAGTAAAACTGACTCTTACTTCACAACTCACCGTAGTCTATATATATATATATATAGTAAGGCTACGGTGCTTTGCAAATTAAAGAGGGTGTTTTACTTCGGGCCACTTTTCAATTTGCAAAACTCAAACAACCGATCCGAACCGTTCAACATGTTCTAAATATTGAAATGTGCTTGGAGACCAAATTTTATATTTTTCGGAATTTTTTTACTATTTATTAAGTCACTTTGAAAATCACTGATCCGACAGTAAACAGTAAAAAACAGTAAAATTTTCTGAACCACCGGATTAGCGATTGAAAAAGTGGCTTAATAAATAGTAAAAAATTCCAAAAAATGTAAAATTTGCTCTCCAAGCACATTTCAACATTTAGAACATGTTGAACGGTTCGGATCGGTTGTTTGGGTTTTACAAATTGAAAAAGTGGCCCGAAGTAAAACACCCTCTTTAATTTGCAAAGCACCGTAGCCTTACTCTATATATATAGCGAGAGAGAGAGAGAGGAGGGATCAAGTTACAACAATTTTGAGTTACAACAAAGTTACCACAACCATTTTCTACATTTTGAAATTCCAAATCGTCGATCCAAACCGTTTAACATGATCTCCACAATAAATGTGCTTCCAGATCAAATTTTAAATTTTTTTGAATTTTTTTACTATTTATTAAGATGGGTACAAAATTCAATGGTTTGAATTTGACTAGTTTTTGTAAAATACTTAATAAATAGTATAAAAATTCAAAAAAATGTAAAATTTGATCTGGAAGCATATTTTATTGTGGAGATCATGTTGAACGGTTTGGATCGACGATTTGGAATTTCAAAATGTAAACAATGGTTGTGGTAACTTTGTTGTAACTTGATCCCTCCTCATATATATATATATATATATATATATATATATATATATATATATATATATATATATATATATATATATATAGAGTAAGGCTACGGTGCTTTGCAAAGTAAACCACCCCGTTTACTTCGGGCTACTTTTTGGATTTTGAAAATTCAAACAACCGATCTGAACCGTTCAACATGTTCTAAACATTGAAATGTGCTTGGAGACCAAATTTTACATTTTTTGGAATTTTTTTACTATTTATTAAGCCACTTTGAAAGTTTCTGATCCGGTGGTCCAGAAAATTTTACTGTTTTTTACTGTTTGCCGTCGGATCAGTGATACCTCGCATATTTAGTCTATTTTAGGCCTGTTTTAGTACCAGATTCGTGCCCTAATTCACCAGAATCATGTGCATTTCATCAATATATCTTTAGAATTTGGTACTGCTGAGTGTTTGTTTGTTTTCTGCAGGTTTGGAGCAAAACACACGAAGAAACGGCGATTTGGGATGATGAGGTACGGCCCTTACCAGATTTGGTACGGGTCTTACCAGACTTAGCCATTTTTCAGCTCATCACGCCTGGTACGGCCAGGCCGTACCAATTTGGTACGGGCCGTACTTAAAGGCGGCCTGACAGATTCAAATTTTGGCAGAGGCTATTTAAAGCGGGGAACTCTCCAATTTCGACATCTATTCCATTCCAGATCCATTTGAGAGCACAGTAAGAGAGAAAAAGAGAGCTAAGGAGCTAGGAGCAAGAAGGAAGGAAGAGGAAAGAGGCGAAACTCGACGGATCTAGCTTCCTCCTCTCGATCCCTTCGATCCATGGCTATCTCTCTCCCTTTTATTGTATTTTTAGATCTGATTATGTGCTGTGAGTAGTTCTTTTAGTTTCTAGGGTTAGAGATTGATTCTTGATTTGTTTTGATTTTCTTTGACTTGTATCTTGTATGAACTCTTTAGTTTGATTGATTGTGATTTACTTTGATATCTTTTGCTTTGCTTGCTGTGATTGTTGTATGATGTGCCTCTAGGTTTAGATCGAACCTATCAAGGTCATGTGATCATCTCAATCTCTCATCCAATTCAAGTGCTTAGGGTAGAATAGTTCGAATTGAAGCCGAGAGGTTGAATTCTCCTCTAATCGACAGATTAGAGGGTGCCTTAGGTCTCCAATCAACCAGCTAGGGTAGATCTGTACCAACACACGAGAGTTGAGGTGTAGAAATCCCTAAAAGGCAATCAATTGCATTCCAACCTAGATCTTGATCCAACAAACGATGGTTGAGGGTTAGGAACCTTAGGTATGGTCAATTGAACCTTTCTAAAGAGTTTAGCACAAGGTACCAGCAAGGAAATGCATCAACTCGAACTGGTAAGCTCTGTTCTGGGAAGCCAGTACGGGTCTTACCAGGGTGGTACGGCCTTGCCTTACCAAGTGAAGTACGGCCTAGCCGTACCACCTTGGTACGGGCCGTACCACTAGAGGCAGATCAGAGATGAAGTCTGAAACCCTGGAAACGCCTTTTATCCATAATCAAAACACAATTTACATTTCTTCTAGCATTTTATTACACCTGTTTGAATTGTTTGAATTGTTTGATTTGACTCTTTAGGAACATAAATACAAAACCAAACATTTCTTACTTCTAGTTTTTGATTGAGTTTGATAGATTCTAACCTCGCAATTAACCGTCCCTGTGGATCGATACCCGAATATACTACACGATAGGGGTTGTGCACTTGCATCCCTTACTCGTGAGGTGTAAACGCGGTTTTAAAAGGTACGCCCTCAAGCGTACCGAAACTTGCGTTGCGCTTTGCGCGCGCCAATCAGCGATTTTCAAAGTGACTTAATAAATAGTAAAAAAATTCCAAAAAATGTAAAATTTGGTCTCCAAGCATATTTCAATGTTTAGAACATGTTGAACGGTTCGGATCGGTTGTTAGGATTTTCAAAATCCAAAAAGTAGTCCGAAGTAAACGGGGTGGTTTACTTTGCAAAGCACCGTAGCCTTACTCATATATATATATATATATATATATATATAGGCTACGGTGCTATGCATAGCATAGAGGGCCTCCGTGCTACGGCTCAATATTTGAGTTTTAAAAATTCTAACGGTCGATCCGAACAGTTCAACATAATCTCCATGTGAATATGTACTTGCAAACCAAAATTTTACATTTTTTTGAATTTTTTTACTATTTTAGAGATAGGTAGAAAAACTCTTGATCTGAATCGTACAGAATTTCAGATCAATTGATTTTTCTACCTATCTAAAAAAATAGTAAAAAAATTCTAAAAAATGTAAAATTTAGTTTGGAAGTACATATTCATATGGAGATCATGTTGAACGGTTCAGATCGACCATTAAGATTTTGAAAACTCAAATATTGATCCATAGCACGAAGGCCCTCTATGCTATGCATAGCATATTAGCAATTTCATATATATATATATAGTATTAGCAATTTTTTTACTATTTATTAAGCCACTTTGGTCTCCAAGTACATTTTAATATAGATTGAACATCTAACGGTTTGAATTTGTTGTTTGAACATCAAACACTAAGATATGCCTCCGGAAGCACGAGGCCGAAGTTCTAGAGGAAGCACATTAGCCATACTCATATATAGTATGGCTAATGTGCTTCATCTAGAACTTCGGCCTCGTGCTTCCGGGGGCATATCTTAGTGTTTGATGTTCAAACAACAAATTCAAACCGTTAGATGTTCAATCTATATTAAAATGTACTTGGAGACCAAATTTTACATTTTTTGGAATTTTTTTACTATTTATTAAGCCACTTTGAAAATTCCAGATCCGGGTGAACAGTAAAAACAGTCTGGACCATATGATCTGGAATTTTCAAAGTGGCTTAATAAATAGTAAAAAAATTCAAAAAAATGTAAAATTTGGTCTCCAAGTACATTTTAATATAAATTGAACATCTAACGGTTTGAATTTGTTGTTTGAACATCAAACACTAAGATATGCCCCCGGAAGCACGAGGCCGAAGTTCTAGAGGAAGCACATTAGCCATACTATATATATATATATATATATATATATATATATATATATATATATATATATATATGAGTAAGGCTACGGTGCTTTGCAAAGTAAACCGGCCAGTTTACTTCGGGCCATTTTTCGGATTTTGAAAATCCAAACAACCAATCCGAACCGTTCAACATGTTCTAAATATTGAAATGTGCTTGGAGACCAAATTTTACATTTTTTGGAATTTTTTACTATTTATTAAGCCACTTTGAAAATCGTTGATCCAACGGTGAATAGTAAAAAACAGTAAAATTTTCTGGACCACCAGATCAGACACTTTCAAAGTGGCTTAATAAATAGTAAAAAAATTCCAAAAAATGTAAAATTTGGTCTCCAAGCACATTTCAATATTTAGAACATGTTGAACTGTTCGGATCGGTTGTTTAGATTTTTAAAATCCAAAAAATAGCCCGAAGTAAACTGGCCGGTTTACTTTGCAAAGCACCGTAGCCTTACTCATATATATATAGGTTGGCTAAGATCAAAGTGGTATGACCAAGGTCTGGTACTACCAATTAGTATTTGCCATTTTAAAGTTCAAATAATTGATCTGAAGTGCTCAACGTGTTCTCCATATTAAAATGTACTTGGGGACCAAATTTTACATTTTTTTGAATTTGTTTACTATTTTTTATGGATTTTTGAAAATCACGGTTTTTCATAATAAAAAAAAAATCTGAAAAATAATGACTTCAAAAATCCATAAAAAATAGTAAAAACATTTCAAAAAATGTAAAATTTGGTCCCCAAGTACATTTTAATATGGAGAACACGTTGAGCACTTAAGATTGACTATTTGAACTTTGAAAATCACAAAAACAAATTGGTAGTACCAAGGCCTTGGTCCTACCACTTTGATCTTAGCCAACCCCTGTATATATATATATATATATATATATATAGAGAGAGAGAGAGAGAGAGAGAGAGTAGAACTAGGGTGCTCCTAAGCTCACCAAGCCCTTCGTGAGCGCGACTCTAAAACCTATCGAATTGACTTCAAACGATATTTTCAAACCATTAGATATTCAATCTATATTAAAATGTGCTTGGAGACCAAATTTTACATTTTTTGGAATTTTTTTACTATTTATTAAGATGGTTTGAAAATCGCTGTTTTTATTAAAATTCTGCACCATTGGAAAACAGCGATTTTCAAACCATCTTAATAAATAGTAAAAAAATTCCAAAAAATGTAAAATTTGGTCTCCAAGCACATTTTCATATAGATTGAACATCTAACGGTTTGAAAATGTCGTTTGAAGTCAATTCGATAGGTTTTAGAGTCGCGCTCACGGAAGGGCTTGGTGAGCTTAGGAGCACCCTAGTTCTACTCTATATATATATATATATATATATATAGGTGTCAAGTTTTTGAAAAATAAAAAATGTATTATTGTCATTTTTAAAAATGCGAAATAGACTAAAAGGAAATTCAAGTAAAAAACTATTTCGGATTCCGCTTAAAGTTGGTAGCCAGTTCGGAATGTTTTTAAATGAAAAATATTTATCTTATCAATTGTGACTTGTAAGTAGGGGTGTAAACGGATCCGGATTATTCGGTACGAATCCGCACCGTATTCAGTTACTATCCGTATCCGTTTTAAACGGAGCGGATACTTAACGGTTACGGATACGGATATATATTGAACATAGTCAAAATACACGGATAAGGCGGATAAATTTCTATACCTCTAAACAGAGCGGATATCCGCATATATCCGTATCCGTATCCAAAGCGATTTCTATATATTATGTCTCACTTTTATATTTTTTCACTTATGGGACTAATTTTTAGTAGAGAATCCGGACCTTGTATCATTTTATTTTGTAAATCGAATGTGTTATATGTTGAAAGGATTTCATATTTGAATTTTATTAATTGGTATTTGTATCTTAAAATACATATGACTCAGTATCCGACAATTATCCATTTTGTATCCGTATTCGGAAATTATCCGCTCCGTATCCGTATTTGGTTAAGGCAGATATGATTTTGAATTTTGATATCCGTTTATTATCTGTATCCATATCCGCTCATTGAAAGACGGATACAGATTTAGTATTAGCATTATCCGTTCCAAATCCGCTCCATTTATGTTGTACGGATTTTTTAAATATTAAACGCCTATATATAACGCAAGCCGAGATCAGTAGCAGACAATATAAATTGACGTCACTGACAAATCAAATTCGCTGGGCTTAGGCTACAATCTACATAGAGGGATTTTTTTTAAAAACAGTAAATAAAATAATAAAATTTAAAGAAACGACATGATTGCTTCGTTTGTTATAAAAACAGCAAAAACCGAATCGGAGATTCGGTTAAGTTATCTTTTTTCGCTTCACCGAATACGCTATTCGGTTAAGCATATTTTCACAAAACAGATCCCGAAAACTATGTAAACTCCGTGTAACACTCACCATTAACCGAATTGCCAATTCGGTTAAGATTTTTTTTTATTTTTTTAATGTAAACCGAATAGCCAATTCGGTTTACATTATTTTTTAATTTTTTATTTATTTTTTATTATTAACCAAATAGAGTATTCGGTTATGAGTATTTATGATTTCTGGTCGAATACTGATTGGCTATCTGGTCGAATACAGATAGCCAATAATAAAAAATAATAGCCGATTCGGTTAATAACCGAATAGAGTATTCGGTTAAAAATAACAAAATAATATATTGCCTATTCGGTTAATATATTGACTATTATTGGTTATTTTTAACAAAATAATATATTGGCTATCTGTATTCGGTAAATAATAGCCAATCAGTATTCGGTTAGCCAATTATGTTTTATATAAGACTATGTTTGTTTCAATCTGGTCGAATTTCTGAATGGTAAAATATCTGATTTTCTGTTTTTCTGTTTTTATGATTTCTGACCTCCGTTGACAAATCGTCAAAACTGTAGCAAACCATAATATTTTTGTGAATACAAATTATATTATCTGAAAACTAGACTTCGACGCCTTTTTTTTTATATAAAGAACCCAAAAATCCATGTAGCCATTTTATCATAATTGAATTTTCAATCTGGTCGAATTTCTGTTTTCTAAAGTTTCTGAATTTCTGTTTTTCTGTTTTTATGATTTCTGACCTCCGTCGACAAATCGTCAAAACTGTAGCAAACCGTAATATTTTTGTGAATACAAGTTATATTATCTGAAAACTAGACTTCGACGCCTTTCTTTTGATATAAAGAACCCAAAAATCCATATAGCCATTTAATCATAATTGAATTTTCAATCTGGTCGAATTCTTATCTGAATTCACTATATCTGAATTAAAATAAATTTACTAAATAAAAAAATCGGTTAAGCAAAAAGCAAAAAATGTGGCTGGTAGGATTCAGTTAAGCAAAAAGCAAAAAGCAAAAAATGTGGCTGGTAGCAAAAAGCAAAAAGCAAAAAAAAAAATTCACTATATCTGAATTCACCGAATCCCCTGTTCGGTTAAGCAAAAAGCCAAAAAATCAAAAAAATCGCCTTCACCGAATCCCCTATTCGGTTAAGCAAAAAAAATGGCTTATAGGATCTTCTGTGGCAACCCACTGTATCCCCTGTTAAAACCACCAGCTTAACCGAATAGCGTATTCGGTGAAGCGAAAAAATAACTTAACCGAATTCCGGATTCGGTTTTTGCTGTTTTTATAACAAACGAAGCAATCATGTCGTTTCTTTAACTTTTATTATTTTAATTACTGTTTTTAAAAAAAATCCTACATAGAGCTAGTTTTTAGGTGCTGCATTCAAGTTAAAAATTAAAATGAGAATGTCACAAATCAAGGAGAATACATGAATCTGCAATTGGGATCGATCAAAACGATTCATACAAATCGGGAACGAAATCCGGTGCTTGTTAAACCACTGCTCTTCCCCTGCTTGCCTCTCTATCTCTCTCCTCCTCTTCTCTCTCCCACGTGACTCTCTCTCTCTCTTCTCTTTTTTTTAGAGAGATACAGAGAGAAAGAGACGAGCAGCTTCCTGCTTTTCTATCAAGAAAAGCAGCGGATGCATATCCTACAAATCGAGGCTATATTTATGATTTGAAAAATCTTTTTCCTAGAATTCCGCGAGGAAAGAATCTCATAGTCCAATCATAGCTAGTACCGTATAGCTATATAGCACGGCTAATCTCCTTGTCAAGATGTCCTTTTTCTTAAGATGATTTGTGAATGTCATCAACGCTGTGCTTTTCTTTATAAAAAAAATATATTATCGAATTATGATTATACAGTCGCTTAATCATACTTACACATTAACCAAGCATGTCAAGAAGTGGGCCAATAATCCGATGGGCATCTGACCAAAATTCAGTCCGATATCATATCAAAATTCATACAAACTTAAAAGTTGTCAGCACGAATCTAAATGCTAATTAGATGACTCCCCGAATTTGGTATGATACTCTTCGGATCACTCCCAATTCCGGCATGCCATATTAACATAACAGTCAAGATCAAACCATTTAAAATATAAGAAACTCACTTTTTGTATAAATTTACATTGAACGGTTCGAATCTAACTTGATCTTGTCAGATACTTTTTATCTGATTTGAATTGCAAAACAGGAAGGGCACAAAAAAAATATTTCCAAAAAGAAAGACCGCATGTGCCAAGTAACCACCAAATGTCCATCTCTTGCAGAAGTTCGGGTCCAATGCACGTTGGACCAATATTAGATCTGGTGAACATTCCAACCGTTTAATTTTTGGCTTAATTTAGGGAAACATGTTTTAAGTTCTAAATTAGGTTCAGACCTAGCCTGCTCCCCTTAATTGTCTTTAGTATTTGACCTAATTAGAACGTGCATTGAATTAAATGCAACACCAAATTAAGTTTACATGAAGTACACAGTTTTTTTTTTATTTGAAAAAATAATTCTCTGTGATAAGTGCCCTGCCGAAGTACGGTTCAGACCCATATTTTCCTTAAAAAAAAAAAAGATAAGTGCCCTGCTTTCATTTCGTTTTGGAAGATAATTGCACTATTCATGAAGTACAAAGCTATTTACTAATTTAGAAAATTTATTATTTTTATGAAATGTAGATAAAGTAGGTCATTTACAAGGATTCAAAATAATAATTATGAACATGATGTATCATTTAAATATTTATGGGTTCTATAAATTGTAAGAATAATTTAGAATTAATTCATAATCAAGATTAATTACTACGTTAGGCGTACGAGAGAAAAAAAAAACTATATATCTTTGTATGTTTACAAACCAAATTTTATTAAAAATAATCTACACAAATCTTAACGCAAATTGAACGACTCAAAAAAGACATCAGAACGAATTTGGTATGATTGTCGTTCAGCGACCCATGTAATTGTGCCTACTGTGCCTCACGCCTGCCTCCAATGGACCCGTATCCTCAGTAGTACCTCACGGTAAAGCCCACAACTTATGGCCCAAATTTACTCCCAACCGGGTCAAACTCAATCTAGTGCCTATTAGACTATAGGAGTACCCTTTAAGATTCATGCCAGATTAAAAGAATAGTCTGGATCCAATAACTCTAACTCTACATAACAATACCTCTGTAGTACTCAGAGGATACGATTATGCATGCAGTCCCATGCCCACGCCCTTATACTTTCAGATAATAATGCTTACACTATCAAATGTTTGGAGTTCTGCTACCTTATTTTTGTAGTTATTGTTGTGGTATGTAGCTGTATCAAATAACATACAGAAATTTATAAAGTTTTACAATTTTTATTTTAAGTAAAGATTGGAGGTAAAGCCATCCAACTATTTAATATGTACAAATAATTGTCTTTTTTAGATTTTGAACATGCGATCTCCCACACAGAGAGCGTTGCCTTTTTCACTAGATCAAAAAATGATTCTCTAATTTCATGTATCTAAACTTATATATCTAGGTGCTTCCAATTAGTTTCATTGTATTTATATCTAATATCATACATATTTGTTTAAATTTACATTGTTATATGTGTTTTGACTTCATTGAGGGATGTTCATACTAGCACAGTGTGATGGAGTTTATATATAATTAATGAGACACAAAATATGGTCAAAAAGGATCAGAAAAAGAAAAAAAAAAGAAGAGTGATGAGAGAAAAAAACAGAGATTGGAACACGGTTAGAAGGATGACAATTGACAATAAAAGGCTTCCCATTTTGTTTAATAGAATATACTGAAACTTGAGTTCACGTTCCTAAATATCTCTCACGTTTTAGTAATTTACCAAATTGAAAAAAAACAGGAAAAATGAAAGTTGCTCTGACTTGATTATTCGTTCACATTAGTTGTACTTGCATGACTTAATGCTTAAGCTCAATAACCGTGTGGGTCTCAAAGTCGGATCAAATCATCACTATACTGCTAATAAAAGCATAATCCATGAAATATTCAGACCACAAAAATGAAGTTCTTTTATTGGGATATTACGAGTGACCTTCATGTCGCCACAAAATGATAACAATCCGAAGTCGCATAATTTAGATTGTTTTAGCATAATGCGAGAATTAATGTCTCTTAGCTAACTCCCAAAACAAGCATTGAATTTGGAACCTATAACATAATTCAGATATCTTTAGAAGAGGCAACTTTTATATTTTGTTTGTAGATCTCGGTTTAAGCTATATATTAATTTTAGTATTTGCTCTAAGGTTCAGTCCTCATCTATTTTTTTATATTCCAATTACATTTAAAAAATGAAAATTACAATTGAAATTCCAAATTAAAGCATCATGCTCGATATACATCACATAAACACTGCAAATTTTAAATTCATTTTAAAAGTTGCAACAATTTTTAAACCCTGCCTATGTATAATTTATTTTTGTAAATTTGACAGTACTTTGCTTTATTGACCGGGTTTAAATATGAAAAAAATTCATAATTTTTTTCTCTTTATGACCAACCTTCTTTTTTCTCACTCTATAGTTGTACTTAACAATTATGTCCTCTGTTATGCCCAACATGTCTATTTCTGTGTTAACCTTTTGAGCTAGGTTCTTTTTAAACTGTTGTGCCCTTTAATTAGTGTTTACATACATGCACCAGGAGCGCCAAATAGGCAAGTACCAATCATTTTAACTGCTTCTGTGCACCAAGAACCAAGCAAAATTTGTCTCTGTTTTATTTACAGAGAATAATACTGAAGAGTGAAGATTACAAAATTTGAATCACAATGCGATCAGAATCAGACGGTAATTCTCATGGCATAATCTAGGCAGTTATTACAATAATGGCAATCAATGTACACTATCCAATCCAACCATCCAGGCATGTATTCGTGCACCTTCCTTGTATCACAAAACCAATCTTTTGGACAGGTCAACTGTCATTCTGTCACTGGTATCTATAGAGGCCTCATTTATTGTTTAGCTGGTACAGACAGGGTTCATGTTTTATTTTAAATTGTCAGAATGATAGCCAGGCCAGCTGATCAATTACGACTAATCAGAAATTCAGAATTCAGAAGTGGTTGGTGCATCGAATAAAAGTATTGTATTCAATAAAGTAGACAAAAAATCTATGTTTAACACAACAAAATTTCCATCAAATTAGATACACACAGAAAAGTAGCAATGAATGGGCACTTTCTAGGCGGTACCTTCAAAAGCATTTTTTATTCATTACACAAAAAAAAAAAAAAAATTCAAATCAACTATTATCCATTTCATAAAGCTTATCATGAGAAATTACTAATATTGCAAAACTGCAAATAAAGTCAACACAAACTTTGTTTATAAATTAGATTGAGAAATTGGAAAACAAGCAGATTAGATGACATTCCATCTATCATCTCAGAACAAAGCCTAAATGGTAGTTTTTATTTTTCTAACCTATATTTAACCTCATAGGAACCATCCGGTGATCCATATCAGGTTCCGACTCTCCATGTAATTTTACACCTTTGAATTGGAGGTCTCCTTTTTCATTTTTATCATCTATTTTTATATACAAAGAAAATTAATGGTTAACAGTGGTGAACTAAAAATCTCACACACCTCTATCAGAATCCAGTATGGCCTCCATGCTGATCAGTGATTCCCTCGTAAGCCAATCAGAAAAGCAGATGTAGAAAACACTTGATGAAACATTCTCTTGTTGACTTGTAATAACTCCAATTATGAATTAATTATGAAGTTACCACTACAAAAAAGAAGAAGCCAAATATGACACACTATATAGATCACAATATTGTCTAATTGTTTCAGGAAATGTAAATATACTTCTTTCTGAAGATAGCTGTTAATGTTTTCATGGAAAGATTTATCAACACAAAAATAATATTAAAGTATTATCTACAACAGCATTTTTGCCTAAGCTAAAATCAAAGCCTCTGTTACAAATTCCAGATTCCCTGAAAAAAGACCCCGCTATAATTATGTCAATGGGACCCGTCTATCAGCGACTTATAACAGTTCTATTCTAGGGAATCAGTAACAAGATACCCGGATCTATTTAGGCCTTACCAGTAAATTGCACAGGAGATGAGGACATCAGGAAGGCCATTTACAGGGTTCCTGTTTGTGTATGTCCTGATCAGGGATGCATGGCAACAGAGGCGAAGTCAGACTTTCAAACTATGGTGGTTAAACACATATTGAAGATCAATCATATAAATATTCATGCTGAGAATGGAGATCAATTTTATAGTACTCATGACATTTTACTCTAAATTATATAGAAAATTGTATATAAATACAAAAAAAGTAAACAAAATGGGTCAATTGTCCCCCTTTCATTCTACTTGAATCCGCCTCTGCACGGCAAAATACAGAATTGGACAGCATCACGTGCGGTCAATATATGTCCTCTGTACAGTTTTATCGCTTGTAAATCCCACTCCGTCCCTCAAAACAAAAAGAAAACTACAAAAAAAATCCCGTCAATTAATCAAACATCCTTTGATTCAAAATGTGCTACTCTGCATCAAGCTGAAGATGATACACACTTAAATTGCCCGAAAAGTTTGATACACTTCTATCCTCTTTTACTTGCGAAATTTGTACGCCCTTTGTATCATCACCAGTTGTGTTCTTTAAATATATTTCTTCATTTTGTGAGAACATGTAATATTACTTACGTTGGCATTTAGTTCTAATTATACTTTAGTTTGTGATGAAATCTTTCCAATTTTATGTCAAGTCATCATATTTTTGGTGTTTTTTATAACACCTTGGATTTAAGTGACATCAATATCAGAAAGAATGGCAAGTGAACTTTTCCACAGCAAGTAGTTCTTGGCTCAACCAATTATAACAAGTTCCCTTTCTCTTGCCATAAGCACTCAATATAATTTTCATGCTTATATAGTAGTAATCGATCTCTCTTATGTTATGTATGGACTTACGGTTTGTTGGTTGATATAATATCGATCAGGTCCACACTCTACAGTGGCTACCACACATACGTTCTTCTCAATTGGAAGTTTGGGACACTATTGTTATGTTGACATGTATTTCATGCAAGTTGATATCTTTTCAATTATCCTGTTTTAGTTTTAAATCTGGTTCTAGTTATAGCTCTGTTTTTATTCAATTCAATCATCCATAGTTTCATTGTTGGGTGGTTCTCTGCTTTTGACAGTGTGGATCAGGGGATCTGTTACTGGCAGCTTCAAAATTTAATTATAAAATAAAAAATTGTCAATCTAATTGCATTAGATATATTTCATGCTTTTAATTTCATTGGTACTTGGTCTTAAAATGTGTCACTACTGGAACTGGCAAATGATATGTGGATAAAGGTTAGGCTGGTTAGAACACATAAATTTAAGTATAGATTTTCCGCATGAAATTTTATATTAATTGATGATGTTGGGTTTGATTTTAACTATTAAAGTGGCATTTGGTCTATGAAAAGTTAAATGCTAATCATTGTTAATCTAATAAAGGCAGCTTAAGTTGTATGAATAAGCATGTCATAGAGCAGTTCCCTTCTAGAACAGTGCTCACTGTTCAAAGTACTAGCAATACTTCCACATTTAAAAAAATAATAATAATTTGATCTATATTAAACACATATCATGTTATAAAATATGATGAAATTATCAATATGTCCAATAACATACCTATAATTTTGCTTTTTAATTTTCAATTATTTGAATATTTTTTAATATATTGTGAAGATTGTCAAAATAATCACTGTCAAGTGAAAGTAAAAGATAAAGTGACTCAAAGCTTAAGCTTTAAATATCAAATAAGCATCCCTACAAAGTACACAAGGAATGATTATCATGACCCAATTTCTCTACTTTCTTTCCCTAATCATCTTTAATGCAGTCTCAGAGGAAGCTTATTAGTTTTTTCAAAAGGAAAACGCGCAACATTGAATTTTAGCATTATAAAAGATGCTAAGCTCAAGTAAGAAAGGAAATAACAATATTTCTGGGTCTTTCTGGTATGAAACAACTTAACTTAAAAAATTAAAAAAGTACAAGGTATAATCGCAAAGGGTCAAAGTCGGTCCAAAATTTCTTTTGGTGGTTTCTTAGTGATTACGAACTGATCATTTTATTCAAAAAAATAAGAGTTTATAACATCTGACAATCTTAGATTGGTTCATACTATGAATTAATATTTTTATTTAAAAATTTAAGTAGTTAATATGAACTGTTCAAAATAATTTTTATTTTATATACTTATTACATTTTTACTATTTTTTACGTAGATAGAAAATCACTATTTTTGAATAGTTTAGAATTTTTAGATCAAGTGATTTTCTACCTGTCTAAATATATATAAAAAAATTGTAAAAATGTAAAATTTGATCTACATGTACATTTTCATATGACGATCATGTTGAACGGTTCAAATCGATTGTTTGAACATTGAAAATAAAGATATTGATCCATAGTACGAACCAATCTGCACTATGTATGGTACCATAGCCTCACTTAAAAAAATACTAAAGAGAAAATCTTCTACATTAAATAGAAATTAAATGCAAACCTAACATCACATTTTTTGTTTCCTAACTTCACTCTCGGCCTTACCCTCTTACCTCGTTGGGAAAAAAAAACTAAACCGGGACAACAAAATATTAGAGCAGATTAGTAATAACAAAAAAAAAAATTAACCTCAATTTATAATTTACATCCCTAAAGTTTTGTGTGATCCAACAAAAACACAAATATGAGAAATTACAAGTACTATTTTAACGGTTACACTGTATTAGGTTATTTTCTCAAGAATATTATAAATTATAGCGAGGCAAGCACAGAAGCACTCATGAAAAAGTAAAAATATAATTAATAAAGTTTGAACTTTGAACTCTATAATATTCTCCTTGTGCTCCTCGAACTGATTGGAACAATAAGTCAATAATAACACAGCAATGAAAAAGGACAGAAAAGTAATACTCAATTACCAATTATTACACCAAAGCTTCCCTAGGAGTAGGCACTAGTATTTCCTTTCTGCTGCCTTTGTTAATCATTAACCAACCTAGACTTTTAGATTGAGAGATTAAAATATAATCCCGCGTTAATCCATCATTTTAGCTCTAAAAAAGAATCAGGATTCTCTAAAGCCTATGTCTATGGACAGTTCCGTGTGGTGCTTTCAAAAACATTGGATTAAGTAAATTTGCTTTGTGCAGGACGAAACTAGAAAATTTAAACTAGACAAAAGAATAATCAGAATATTGAGATTGTAGGTGCTAGATAAATAAGTATTATGAGGAAGACTAATAGTATTAACTCTTATAAAATTTAGAAAATTTGAAGGACAAAATGAAAAGTTATAATTTATGGGAGGTGCTTAGCACCTCTTGGTCTCTACCTCCATCCGCCTCTGAGATTAGAACTGGAATTTTGAATTCAAGTCTCCACGACTGCTGAGTGAATTCTAATCACTGAAGTATATACACACATTTAGTATTTGAGTGAGGCTATGGTGCTATGCATAGCACGGATGGAGTCCGTGCTACGGCTCAAAATTTGACTTTTCAAAATTGTAACAGTCGATCCGAACCGTTCAACATGATAATAAAATGAATATGTACTTGCAAACCAAATTTTACATTTTTTTGAATTTTTTTACTATTTTTTTAGATATGCCGTTTTTGGATCGTTCAGAATGTTCAAATCAAGTGATTTTCGAAACCATATAAACACTTAAATAAATAATAAAATTTTCAATATACAAAATTAAACAAAAATTATGACCCTTGATCATCATTGTAGATCCGCATCTGACTTTGTGTGCATTATATATGTGGTTGTTCAGTCTGTCTGTCAGTGACCAGCACACCAAATGGGTGATCTGGGTTTGCCACAGAGGATCTTTGCATACCCGCCAAAAAGTAGTTACATTCAGACCTATTTCCAGCCGCAGGGAAAAATCAATCAATACATCTTGTTTTACAATTTTAAATTTGTTGTATTCGGTATCTAATTCTTTTTACGTGCTAACATATTCTTAAGGTAAGCATGCATTAAGAAGAGTATAATTGCTTAAATTATATCTATCGATCTCCCCGTCTGAACTACTTTTCATTAAATGAGCTGCTAGCAGCAGAGATAGTATTATAGAAGTGGGGTCAACTGAACTTGCTCAAATTCATTACATTGCAATTTGAAGTAAAAGTTTTGGGATGTTTTTAAAACAAATTCCCAAAATTTCTTTAAAGATGAACCCACTGAACTGAAACGCTAGCTCGGCCTCTGGAAATGCTTATCCACAAATTTTATTGGTTTTAACTTTACAAAGGTCATTTAAAAATTGCAGATACTTCTGCAATTTTTCGAAAAAAAGATTTTAAGAGAGTAGTTGCATGAACAATAGAATTAAAATGAAAAAAAATACATGATACGTGTGCTGCATGCATGTATTTGGTCCACTACCTAAATGCTACGTATTTGGTCCACTTCTTGTATACAGTATTTGTACTTTATATACTTTTCATTTCATAATACGTTTGTGTTAGTACTAGGGCTGCACAAAAAATTCGTAGTTTGTAATTCGATTCGAGTTTGATTCGAAAAAATTCGTAAAAAATTCAATTCGAAATTGAGTTCGTTCGAAATTAATTCAAACCAAACTTAGACCGAAATAATTCAAACCAAACTCAAACTGGACCTAGTTCGTTCGAAATAGGTTCGCAAACCAAACTTAGTTCGAAATTAACTCAAACGTGAACCGTTAATTTCCACTGATAATGAACTTTAATGTTTTATTTAGGATATATTTGGGTTTGTCATAATTCTAAGACTTTGATGATTGTATAGTACTTTTATTGATATTTAAATTGTACTTTGAATACTTTGGATATTTGAAAACTTTTGTAATGTTGCTCCTGTTGGCTATTTGGAAAACTTTGGATACTGTAATTGTACTGAACTTTGATTGATTGTACTAAACTTTGGTGTTTGATATAAATTTTGGTATTTGAATGAATTTTGATATAATTTTTGGTGTACTGTGTAATTAGAATTCAGAATGTCTGAGTTTTTATTGAAGTGATGTAATTTCGAACTATGGCCCAGCCATAAGTCATAACTCGTAAGTCATAACAAAGTTCATAAAAGTTCGAAATTGAGTTCGTAAAAAATTCAATTCGAAATTGAGTTCGTTCTAAATTAATTCAAACCAAACTCAAACTGGAAGTAAGTTCGATTCGGTTCGTTTGCTGCCCTAGTTAGTACTATAATTTGACTTTTCACTAGCTAGTGAACACGTGTGTGCATGCTCTAGCTAGTTCAGTTATTATAAAATCTAACAAAAATGTTGCATCACACAATTAATAATGCATGTTTATATAGATTTTAGTTCGGATCTAAGGACAAGACTGATTAAAATGCAACCATTTTAACATTAATTACATAAGCTCCATGAGTATGAAAAAGTAATTAAGATAAGTTTCTTGCTCTAATTTGACAAATTTGTTTCCTTTTTTAAACTTTTCTGATTAATTATGTTTTTTTTTGTATATAATTAGGCAAGTACATATATTAATATATACACAAGTTGAACTTGTAATGTCAAGTTAATTTCATCCTTTTCTAATAATTTTAGCACCTTGACACTTTTATTTTCTTGAGTTGGCATATGGTCAATTCGAATTTTATTATGTTGACACTTAATATATCAGGTTAAAGCACAGTATTTTCAACAAATATGTTGTTTTTGCATACAGTCAAATAATTAAACTTAAGAATTTAACAAGTTTTTGTTAAAATTTAGCTAATTAAATTAACTTCAACTCATAATTAAACACTTTGTGGATGCACGTGGCTCGCATTACACCAATCAAACTACGGGCTTTAATTAGCGGGGTTCTTATTAATTACTGAGAGAAAGATGGAGATCTAGTCTTTCAAATTCTAATTGCTTATACAGAATCCTCAATTCAGAGTTCTCAAACCTGTGACCTCGTACATAGAAAGAGAAAAAAATAGAGGTCTAGTCTTTCAAATTCTACTATTGTATACAAAAATCACAAAATTTAGTGGACAAAAATATTTTTTTTTGTAATTTATAGGAGAAACTTAGCTCCATTAATTTTTACTGTACTAAGATCCGCTCATGCACACGCAAAGACGGAATCAGACTTTCAAACTATGCGAATCAAACGTAAATAAATGTCAATCATATAAATTTCATTATACATATGGCGGTCAATTTTATGGTACCCATAACATTTTATTTTAAACTATAAAAAAAAATTATGCACAAGTACTAAATTTTGAAAATAAATGGGTCCAATTATCGTCCATTCAAAATACAAGAATCTGCCATTGTATACACGAAAAACGTTGTCTTTTGTCTTAGACCAATAACTGATTTGTTTATTTTTATTAATGCAAGTTGTTGAAACAAATAATTTGGCGAACATTTCAAGAGAAATCCAGTAATTATGCGGTTGAAAAAGTTGGGTTTCAATTTTTTTACAGTTCCATTGGCCCCACAAGTTTACTTTGAAATGTCACTAGATTTCCAAATATAAAAAGGTACTGATTCCTACTTGATTATTTAGACATCATTGTTGGGCTCAAAAAGATTGATTTAAATAATAGTAAAGTTTATGCCATGTAGCTTGTGACATAAAATACATCCCTGTGAAGGGAGAAAGCGATCAATAAGCCATGCATGCCTGCTAGCTAGCTTTGTCCAGTGAGAATAAAAAAGAAACTAAAAATTATTTTGACTCTCCTACTTCCATATAACTTAGAAGCTTTTTATGTTGCATATGAAACTAGTAGTGTCAATCCATACGATAGATATGGAAGTGTCTTCGAATCAATATTCATTAACAATTAATTAGTTTTATACAAATTAGACTGTACTTGTGACTACTAAACATTATTTAAAATATAATGAACGGATAAACGGATACCTACTATTATTGAATAGCAAACAATTAAATACATATAGACACACACTACCCGAGTCAGGCAGAGGCAAACGGGGTCCTAGAGGGGTACCGGTTCCTGGTACAGCGGGCCAATGGGGAAGGAACAGTCTTTTCGGATTCAATAGAAACTGTTCAATCATTACAGCAGAGGGTGCCCATCATCTCTGATTGGCGCTCTTATGAGGCCATATGGGCTGCATGGAAAATCCAGACGCAGGACCATCACACACTTACCACGGTACACTGCATTAGGCACCATCCAAGACTACAGATCGCTCATAGTTTAGCTCAGCAAGGGAAGTTGTATGGTTGGGACACGGGGGGAACTACTCCACCAGTGTTTGAATTACAGCAACTGATGTAGGCCTACGGGCCATGTAAGAACCAAAAAAAAAAAAAACACTACCGAATTTTTTTATAAATAACATTAAAAAAATATTACAGAAAATATCATAACTTCCATAGAAATTCAAATATGATATTTTCGTTGAATTATCCAACGGAATTAGTTTTTTTTTTTTACAAAATTACATATTTGTTGACTAATTTAAGTTGTTTTCTTAATCTTTAGAATGATTGAGTTGTATTAAATTACGAGATACTCATACAGATCATGATCAAATTTTTAATTTTTGTAAGAATGCTAACTATATATAAAAAGTTCGGCAATATGAATAATACTTTTGTTATCTCAATTATACCTCACTCATTGAAATAAATGAATAACGAAAAAATTATACCTAATTTTATTATCTCAATTATCTTCTACGATAATTAGTACAATCTAGGTACATAGTTCTCTATTTTCAATTTTTTATCCGCCTTGTATTGTAGCAGTTTTAGATCTCCGACTAAATATCCGTATGTTTCAAATTTAATAAACAAAAGATATATGATGTTAAAAATCAGATCGCAAAGGAAAATATTCTTTCTTTTTAAAATCATCAAACAAAATATTCTCCTTATAAAATTATTAACAAAATGTGTTTTTCAGAGTTCCAACTTTCTTCTCTCTTCTCAATTAAATTAAATTGGATAATTGTGAGAAATTATGTCACATGCATCAAAATTACAAATTAAAATTACAGAGAACATATTAATATGTTTATTGTTAAGAGAAGAGAAAGGAAAAAGGAGGAGAAGGAAGGGAGGACCTGAAAATTTTATTAATATCCTCAATTAAAAAAAAATTCAAAAATTTCCTCGTTTATTTTATTTTGAAAAATACCTCAATTGTCATAAATCTTGGCAGTCCACTTCAGAACAGGATTGTCAGGAATCCTGGCGGTTCTATTCTGTAGAGGACCACCAAAAATCCTAGCAATTTTGGTCTCCTTTTTTTTTAAATTGAGGAGTAAAATTGATCATCAAATAATTTTTGTAATGATTAATATCAACCTCACAATATAAATCCTGACAAAATGACAGAACAAAATTAAAATACTGTATTACTTCAATTAAAAAAATGACGAGCATTCTTCTTTCGGACGAGCGTATATGAATGCTCTAACATTGTACACGGTTTTACTATATGATCCGTATGTGATAAAAGAAATACAAAATTTTCCACGTCATCGATCCGTACCTTCATGTTATAATGCATCTCTATCGATTTTTTCAAAGTCATTTCTCTCATTTCTAAAGCATATATAGGCTGTTCATGTATTTCTCTGAGACATCTCTCCTAAACAGGCGAGTCTAGGGGCGAGAGATAAGGCAAAAGAGACGATATCTTCACTGAGAAGACGATCTCTGACGAAGAACTTCAAACGGGCATAGCTCGGTGCTTGAGTGTCTGATTTCAGCGTATAACCAATTTTCAAAAAGCTTGCGAGCAGACGATATAGATTTTGAACCATTATCATTCATCGGGGTAAAGGAGCAGTCATAATTGCAAAAAAAAAAGAAGAGAAAAGTCTGAAAACTTGAGTTGAAGTTTTTGATTAAGTTTTTTTCTTTCTAATTTTCTATTACCATAATTTTTCTTAGACATTGTTCATGTAAATGTATGAATTCTCAGATTTAGAGTTTTTTTGTTATATTTTTATTTTTTATTCAAATGTTATTCATGTAAATGTTTTCATTTTGAAATTTAGTTTAGCATTTTTGATATTCAGGTATAATGTATGTTATAAAAAATAAAAAGATAATCACTGAGATTTAGTTTAGTATTTTCATTTTGAGAATTAAAAAAAAAAAAAACTTACTAGAACTGCTAGAACTGCTAGGAATCCTGACGGTCCACTAAAGAACAAAACCGTCAAGATTTCTTTTTTTTTTTTTTTTAAAAGAGGCTAATGCCCATTCCATTGCTGAAATTTAAATACAATTATCAGTCATCCAGCACAGCTGGTTCCAGAGCCTCTATATGAGGAGAATAACCAAAGCAACAGCTAAAACCGCTCAACAAAAAGATAATCCAAGACTGAGAAATCTCCAAACACCAGAAATAAGCTAATGTTGCTCTAACTAAGCCACACTGCAGTGGGCTAGGGAAATTAACTAAGTACAAAAAGGTATAAGGTGTCATCTTCATTCAGTTGCTGATCCCTCTGGAGGTTGATAAATAACAATCTCCTGAGGCATATACTGTGCCAGAGGCACTGCATCTTCTATAACTGGAAGCCATTCAGCAACATCAGCCTTCTGCTTCTTCTTCAAAGTTCCTGACCACAATATAGACAAAGATTTAATGAGGAGTATTAATGTTCTGGCTGACTGTATATTGCAATTATCAAAACAAATTGAATTTCTGTGTTTCCAAACTACCCAACACAAGGCACTAAATACAACAAGAAAGCCAGTTCTGTGCACTGTAGGGAGGTGTATTGCAAAGTCAATTATATCTGAAAAGGAATGCCATTGATGCATATGTTCTTGTGTTTTACCCAACCAAAACCATATTTGTTGTAAGAGTGGACAGGTCAGGAAGAGGTGGGTAACAGATTCATTATTGGTACAGAAAGCACAGGTGGTTGGACCCTGCCACCCTTTGTTAGCAAGATTATCTTTAGTTAATATCTTGTTATTTTGAGTCAACCACATAAAAATTCTAATTTTTGGGGGTACAGGTAAGGTCCACCACATTAGGGGTAAAATTGGAAAGTCCCATCTGCAGTTCAAAAATTTATATAATGATTGAGTTGTGAACTTCCCTGAGGTTTCCCATCTCCATTTCACTTTGTCATGTGAGTGAGTGAAGGAGGTAATACTGAGGATATGAAGTAGTTCCCCCCAGTCTTTTAGATTAGCCCCCTCTAAATTCCTTCTAAAAGACAGGTTAGTACCTTGGGAATGAATGACTTCTGTTAACAGAACATGTTTGGTACTACACAATTGGTATAATTCTGGAAACCTAGTAGCTAGAGAGCAGTCTAAATACCAAATATCAGACCAAAATTTAACTACTGAGGTAATACCAGGATCATAGGTTATACTAAGGTTCCCCAAGGATTCTAAGTGTACTACCTGAGACCAGAAAGGAGATAGGGGTGTGAGAGTACCAGTGTAATACTTATGTATAATTATATCTTTCCACAACCCTTGAAACTCTGAATTTTTAAACTTCCACCACCATTTTAGCATTAATGCAATATTCATTTGATTCAGATCTAAAACTCCTAAGCCACCAAATTGTTTAGCAATACAAATAGTTTCCCAGTTCATGAGAGCATATTTGAATTTTTTTTCTGACCCCTGCCATAGAAACCTTCTTCTAATTCTATCTATTTGCTTTAGAACAGTAACTGGTATCCTAAACACTGACAGTGCATATAAAGGTATTGAACTAAGAACTGAATTTAATAAAGTAGCTCTACCTCCTATTGATAATAATTGACTTTGCCAACTAGGTAATCTACTTTCTAATTTATCAATCAGGAAATTCCAATCTGTCACTAGAAGTTTTTTTTTATGTAAAGGTAGGCCTAAGTATTTAATAGGGAATTCTCCTATTTGGCATCTAAAAACCTGATTAAGTGCTACATTGTTTCCTACATTAAGCTGGTACATTTCTGTTTTTTCAAAGTTCATTCTAATACCAGATAAAGCCTCAAAGGCCATCATAATCCACCAAGCAGCTTCCACATTGTTGTCCTTGGCAGCCAAGAACAAAATTGTGTCATCTGCATAGTGGCAGTTAGTGACAGCTTGTTGGTCAAGACAAGGAGGGCCTAAACCTTGTATTACATTAGAGTTCCTACCCTTATTAAATAATTTACTAAGAGTATCAGCAGCTAGTATATATAAGAAAGGTGATAATGGATCTCCTTGTCTGACCCCCCCTTTAACAATAAAAGTATTCTGTTAATTCCCCATTAATACTAAGACAAGACTGAGAACTATGTAACCAAAGTGTAATCCACTTGATCCACCTAGTTCCAAAATTCCTACTAGCTAAGACTTCTAAAAGATAAGCCCAGTGTATTTTATCATAGGCTTTTTCAAAGTCTACCTTAATGACAACTCCAGGCTGTTTGGTGACCTGACAGGAATGTATAATTTCTTGGCTGAGTATCATGTTATCAAGTATATACCTATTCTTAAGAAATGCTGATTGACTAACATCTATTAACCTAGGCATGACTGCTTCCATTCTAATTGTAAGTAACTTGGAAATTATCTTAAAGCTACAATTAACTAAACTAATTGGTCTGAATTTTTTGATTTGCGTAGCATCTTTTTCTTTGAGAATTAGACAAATGCAAGACTTATTTAATTTATTTAAATCTAATCTATGGTCATAGAAGTAATGTAGAAGAATCATCAGATCAGACTTGATTAAGGACCAGAAAAATTGATAGAAATGAAAACTGAAACCATCAGGGCCAGGGGCCCCATTAGGTTCAGATGCAAACACAGCAACATGCAATTCTTGTTCAGTGAAAGGTCTCTCTAACTCCCATTGTTCTACAGAAAGTAACTTATCTGCTGGATCCCAAAAATCACTCTCTAAATAGGCATATTTACACCCCTCTGTACCGAGAAGATTTTTATAATACTCTAAAGCATGAGTTTTAATAAGGGGGAGATTATTAGTAAGCTGACCTTCTATTTCTAAACTATTAATTCTATTTTTCCTAGATCTATGAGTAGCTATAGTGTGAAAGTATTTAGTATTGGCATCTCCCTCTTCTAGCCATTTTTGTTTAGATCTTAATTTCCAGTGTTGTTCCTCTAAGGTGTATATTTCTTCTAATTTTGTTTTCAGTAGTACCCATTGTTCCATCTCTTGAGATGTTAGGTCTCTTGTTTCTTTAATAAGTTCAAGTTCATGAAAGAGGGAATGAATTTGTTTTTTTTTCTCTTTTTTGTTGACCATAGAAATTTTTTGACCATCCTCTAATTTTCTTCCTAATATGTTTGAGTTTGCAAGCCCAACTTTTAGCTAAATCAGGTAATTTAAGAGGGAATTCATTCCACCATTTAGTCATAAGGTTGACAAAATCTTCTTGCTCTGTCCATATAGGATCAAATTTAAAAGGGGTTGTAGTATGATTAATGTCTGAATTAGTGTGTAATAGTAGGGGACAGTGATCTGAGGAGTGACAGCTAAGATCTACCAGAGTACTAGAGTTATATTTACTATCCCAAGCTATTGAAGTGAAAAATCTGTCTAATAGTGCAAAATTTCGACCATTTGACCATGTATACTTCCTAGTCTGGAGTTTGTGTTCTATCAAATGATGCTTGTTAACAAAAGAGTTAAAATTTCTACTAAGAGTAAAATCAAAATTATTGCCTGATTTGTCAGTTTTTTTTCTAATAGCATTAAAGTCTCCACAGAGTATCCACATATCTTTATCGTGATTTAATTCCCTAACATGAGTCAATTCAGTCCAAAATTCTTGTTTTAAGTGTCTTAGCACTGGACCATACACTATAGTCATTTGCCAGACAGCATTATCACATTTATTTTCTAAAATAACATCTAGACAGAACTTATGTAAATCATGATGAATGACCCTAACTTTACTACTATCACAGCCAAACAATATACCCCCAGCATTCCCAATTGAGGGTAGCCATATCCATTTATCTAATTTGACAGACAATTGTCTAAGACACCTAACAGTAAAATCTTCCATTTTTGTTTCCTGGATTGCAATAATATCTAGATGATTATCTTTGATTAAATCTTTAACTATGTGTTGTTTCCTAGTAGAGTTTAATCCCCTACAATTCCAATTCATGATTTTAATATTCATATATCAGCTGGAGAATTACTCTGAACAATAACTATAGAGCTACTACTAGAATTATTATCTACCAAAGTACATTGTTTATCTAACTCTTCTACTGTTAAACTAACCATCTGAGAGTCTGTTTGAGAGGTAGTTAGTAGGTCTTTAATAACCAATTCAAATTGAGCTCTATCTAAATGTTGTAGTTTTTCTATAATACTTCTACTATCTGCTGCTGAATTTCCTAATTTAATTCTATAAACTTGGAAAAGAGCAACTATCTGATCTAAGGTTAATCTAGAGTAAGGAAATTTATTGATGAGAGTCATACCTGAAGGGCCACTGCCTTCAGCTTGTTTCCTTTTCTTAGCTTTACTCAATGTCGAAGTAGGGTCTCCTTGCACTGTCAACCTGAGACTCTTCCTAGGTACAGCAGCTACTTGTGAGGTTAGATCTGGCACTTCTGGAGTTGGAACAGTCTCAGAATCAGAGAGGCAAATGGCAGCATCAGGAGAAGCTCCAGGCCCCGAGTGTGAACTACGGAGCCGCCTGCCAACACCTCTAGCTTTGCTACCAGAGGTTTTAGGAAGAGACTTAGGTGTAGATTTTTTAACTCCAGGTTTTGGTTTAGATTTAACAGATAGAGGTTTTTTCTTCTCCCCCCCCCATGTGAATTTTTTCTTAGGTGTAGGGGAGACCCATTTCTTAGCTTGGGGAGGGGGAGGAGCACTAGTCTGGCCAGGTGGTAATTTGTTCAATTTGTGGAGCAGGGACAGTATAAGTTCAGAGTCAGTATCACTCTCTTCAGGTGGGGTAGCAGCACCAGTGTTACCAGTGTTAGTGTTACCAGCATCCACAGCCAGTCCCTTGCCTTTATCTTGTACAGAATCATTGTTTGCATCAGTGTTCTGACCTCCAGCAGCATCATTAGCAGGGACCTGCTGTGCTGTCAGTACAGTAGGTGTGGATTGGGTGTGTTCTGGTGGATTGGGGTCAGGAGGCTCAGGGTGTGGGAAGGTGGTAGAATGGGAGGAGGTTTGACAGGGGTGGAGTGGCTAGGACCTGCTCCATTGAGTGAGCATATTTGTTGCAAGTAAACTTCCCAGATTTCTTCAGCATCCATTTCTACAGCTTCCCCCATTTCCACCTCCTCAACTACTATCTCTTTCTCTTTGTCATAGTGAAAGGGAATCGGTGGGGTAGGTTCAGGACCAGTAGACACCATTCTAAAATTCCCTCCAGTGGGAGCAGGGCGTGAGGGACCAGTAGAATTATCAGACCCTCTCTCTATGTCAGTATGTGTGTTTAACTCTCTACGCTCACTTTCCCCAAACTCCGTCCCGTTGGGATACGGCCGCCCTCTTAAGGTTGGAATAGTTTTCAAAATAGATAAAAACGCATTTGGAATTTTTTTACTTGAGGATACTAATAAAAATTTCGGAGGGAGGGAAAAAGAAGGAAAAAGTTGGAGTTCAAAAAAATATTTTGTTAACAATTTAGAAGAGAGATATTTAGTTTTAAAGAGAGAATTATATTTTATAAAAAATTTTGATCACAAACAAACCAGGCAGACACGCTATAAATGGGCCCAATTCCTGACATATAGGCAACTAGTTGGAAAAAAAAATGTAAATTAAAGTTGTCTATCATTTTGTGATCATAAAGATCGGTTCAAAAATTAATTGTTTATCTGGTCTGTTCGTAAAAACCACGTCTAATTTAGTGGTTAAGATATTATTTTCGTATAAGAAGTATCATGTTTAAAATTCAGTTTCCACATTAGAGATGCGACAAAAGACTTTGATCCTATCCCCATGCTAAAATTAATATAGTATGCTTGTTTACCAAAGAAGAATGTATTCGATAATTGATGTATGCATTTGATGATGAATATATTCAATGATCTTTTAATTCAATAATTCTAATTAATTTGCTACTAAATGAGGTTTTAGGAAAGAAAAAAAGAAAGTAAAAAGAAATCACGTGTGGTGGTGGCACTTTTGAAAAGAATGCTATA
The DNA here is from genome assembly GCA_025461045.1 of Carex parvula. Lineage (NCBI taxonomy): Eukaryota > Viridiplantae > Streptophyta > Magnoliopsida > Poales > Cyperaceae > Carex > Carex parvula. The sequence continues at coordinate 301,864 of JAJGRW010000871.1, read as the reverse complement.
ACAATTATTTTTAGAATATGCTAATCGAACCCAAAAAATTTATAAATATGCAATCTCTACGTACAAGCTTTGGCAAAGTATATATAATCAATTCATCTATGTCCGCATTATATATGTTTGTTAAATAAAATGATGCACGTACGTCTTTCTCCTATTTGGACACCTGTTGAATCTGTTAAATGTGTCTGCTATTAAAAAATTATCACTCGTTTTTATATTAAATTACTGTAAATTTTCAGGTAATCCGATAAGAAGAAAAATTAAGGTGTTTAGAACCATGTAATTTGCAGTTATTTTTTTAGACCATGTAATTTGCAGTTATTTTTTTGAATAGGGTTGGTGCTAGTTTGTAGCCTATTACCATTTATATTTTTTTATTATTTTATCTTTTGTAACTTTGGACTTTTTTCTTATCAATATCAATATAATTGTTGGCGGTTCTCCGCCAACCTTCAAAAAAAAGAAGAAAAAGGTGAGGCTCATAGTTAATTACTAAACAAGAGGTCACAATTAGTTAATTACTAAACAAGAGGCCAGCTCGATCCTTGTATAGTATTAAAAATTAATTTGATCAGGCCAGCTCGATCCTTCACCAATGGCTATAATATATGCATCAATTGACAAAAATGTAATTGTTTGGTATCAATGTACACAATTTAATTTAGTTATCTTGATGTGATTTTGCGGCCTTTTAGAATAAAATAAATAAATAAATAGTTCGGTCAAATTATTGTTGCCTCCTCCAATAGGTAAGTTAACTTTTGAAGGGGGCATGCATGCATTAAAGGAATGAAGTATTAAATATAATTTCTTTTAGTTTAGTAGAAAATATAAATATAAATATAGAATAATGTTAAATTGGTATTGCAATGATATGCTAGCTTATTTTGGTGGAATTATACATGCAACTAGATGCTTGTTTGACATGTTAATTAATGAAAAGTTATTTCTCCCCAATAGGAGACAAATAAAAGAAAAATTAAACATGCATATGGTTATGGTAACAACATAGCATTCAGTATAAATTATGACATAATGGATGTCCCTTTCCAAATTAGGAGAATCAGACCTCCATTGACGCTTAGTTACAAAGTAAACTAGCTTCTTAGAAAAGAAATAAAAATTATTAGAAAGCTACCCACTTGTAGTAAAAAGCATTTCCTGATTCTTCAAAAAGAAAAACAAAACAATGCGATTGCTTTAGGAATCAAAGGTTTTAACTTCTAGATGTTCAGAAAAAAAAATATATAATATTGTAAGAATATGCTAAACCTGAACGAAGAGACGTCTTCTAAGCCTGAACGAAGAGACGTCTTCTAAGCCTAGTTGCAATTGGGTCAGGAGATGGAGATAAATTACCAGTATGCCCCTCTCTTTTCTTTCTCTTAACCTGACAACGACGTTTTGCCATGGTTTCTCCATCATTAATACCACTACTCTCATCTCTCTTAACCACTATTATGCTCTCATATGATATAATAATTTCAGGTTCATTTTCTTTGGCATGCAGCTTGTGTGTTATCTGACTTGGCAGCTTTGATTTCAGATTTAGAACTGGCTGGCTTCCGACGAGTAATTGGATCAGATAATGTGCCACTGATTTGTATCTAAGATTCACAACCTACATAGGCATTAGGCATTAGGCAAGGCATTTATTAATTTATGATATTTACAACATTGATCTCAAGCTCAGCAAGGAATGATAATTAAGTTACCTTGTTATAGAGAGTTCCAGTGGGTTTCCATCCTTTTTTAAGCCTACATAGGCTGCAATTGCAAATGCTCCTACAAACTGGACATATCCAATCAGACTTCTTAATCGCTTCTAAAACATTTTCACCATATCTGTGTTAATTGCATTAACAATAATTGAATACAAAATTCTAGTAGTGGGAAGAAGACAAAAGCGAAGGCGAAGGCAAAGACGAAGATGAAACTGAAGAAAAATTCACAAAATTTGTTGATGGTGTTTTGAAACACCATGATCCATTAATAAATTTGGATTTATTCAAACTCAAGTGGGTTGAGGAGGAAAGCAGCTCCTTTCCTGTCATTGAATGGCTTGATATTGTGGCGAAGTTGAATCCCAAGTTTCTATTTGTCCATATTTGCTTGGTTGGTATTTACATATTAGGAACATAATTGTTTTTGTCTTGAAGATAATTAACGTCTTATTTAGAATAGTATTAGTCTTGAAGCATGCCGGATTAGTAAAATGTATAGCAATTTTAAATGAAAAACCTAACACATGTATGTTGATTTACTAAATAATTAATACTCTTCATCGGAATCATCAGAGCCTAAGCAATCTTCTTCACCATCTTGCTCCATGTCATGCTCATTCTCACCCTCGCCTATGTTGTTTTCGTCCCTTGCCAAACTTGACGGTTCATTTGATGTTGCCGGCGGAAGGTTCGTCTTATCAATCACTAGCTCGAACTCGTCTTCTCGAAGGACCATACCATCCCAATCAATGTCTTGTTCAATTGTTGGTTCAATTGGATTATCCGGTCTTTCCTCTTGGTAAAATTCGATGTTTGTATCGTCGCCCTCGGCACGAAACCTCGATTTCGGACTCGTTTCAATGCCACCCACCATGGGCGTCTTTCGGCCTTTTGCGATGCATAAGGTAGGTAGCATACTTGAGTTGTTTGAGCCGCTAATACAAACGGCTCGTAAGTTGTAAGGCGAGAAGTATGCTTAACCTCAACAATACCATGTTTGCGGTCGACCCTTACACTGTTTATTATGTCAAACCAATCACACCTAAAGAGAATTACCTTGTGGGCATCATATTGTAGCTCAATGACCTCTTGGAGAATTCCATAGTAGTCGATTTGTGTGTTGTTTGCATCCCACTCTCCTTTAATGCAAACACCGCTACTTTTAGTTGACATGTTTTGCCCATATTTTTGTGTGTGAAATCTATACCCGTTGACTTTGCACCCTTCGTAGAAGTACGCTTCTTTGCTAGGCTTGATTCCTGCCATTCGTATGTAGTAATCGCCTTCATCCCGAGAATTTATTACCTTTTTACGTAACCAAGTTGCAAAACCCTCTTGACGAATTTTTGGCAGATTTAGTGGGCTTATGGCTACTCCAGAGTTGAGCATGCATGTATCACACTCTCTGCATTTTAGAATATGACAAAATATTAGATTGTGATAGGTTCTAGAATAGATAATTTTGATATCATCAAAGTAAAATTTATAAGATTGTACCCCATGTACTTCTCACAGATCTCTGGACAATTGAGGATGACATAGGTGTGTGCAGCATCAAAATCTGTTTCAGAGAGAGGCCTTCGTCTTCTCCTGCCAATACAACGGGTCGGAGTATCGAATATCGAGAGTTGTCCCGCCGAACGATTACTTGTTTCAACTCCTTCTTGGCCAATGTTAGATTTTTCGGCAAAGTAGTGTGCGGAAAATGTACCGATTTCTTTGGCAATTGTGGCCTCTACAATTGAACCCTCAACACGTGCCTTGTTTGTAACTCTCATCCTCTGTTCTTTGTTACGCCTGTAATTGCAACAATGGTTAAGTGTTAGTTGTTACAATAATTGTATGATGGTATAGAAATAGAAGACATAGTTAAGCTTAGTGTTCCTTTATGTCAAATAAAAATAAATTTCAAACCACAACGAACCTTTCGCATGGAAACATCCATCGGGACCCTACTGGCCCCCCCCATTCTTGCCTCGTATGCTACATGCAACGCAAGATGCTCCATTGAATCGAAGAAACCAGGAGGAAAAACTTTTCTGCCTTGCACATTGTGACAACAAAATCCTTTTCTAATATCGCAATACGATTTGGATCAATTTTCTTGGCACAAATATCTCTAAAGAAAGCTGAAATCTCACATAAAACCTCCCATATGGAATCCGGGACAAAGTCTCGAAAAGCGACGGGGAGGAGACGCTCCATGAACACATGTAAATCATGACTTTTAAGTCCAATGAAGATGCTAGTGGTTAGGTTAACCAATCTTGACCAATTAGATGCGTAGCCATCTGGAAACCTTACTACATCCTTGAGCCATGTTAAAACAATCTTCTTATCACCTGGAGAGAGTGCGAATGGGGCATTTGGTTTTTTCATCTTTCCCGGATTGTTGTCACCCGCCGGAATTAGGTGTTGGGTGGGACGATCACAATAAAGAGCCAAATCTTTCCTTGCTTTTTCATTATCCTTTGTTTTCCACCTATGCTTAAAAGCGTGTATAGCAAATTTTCAGGTGAAATTCTTCTCCAAATGCATCATATCTAAATTGTGTTGCAACATATTGTCTTTCCAATAGGGTAAACTCCAAAAGATACTCTTCTTTTGCCAATGGTGGGTGTCACCATAACCCGGAATCTGTTGTAATCCTCCTCTTTACTCCATTTAATATCTGGGAGCAAACTCACTATATCGAGCAGCTGCTCTCCCGTCAATCTCGGCGGTGGCGGATCATTCTCGACTCTACCTTTTTTGAAATTCTTCCTATCTCGACGGAATGGGTGATCCGGAGGTAGGAAGCATCTTGTACCATCGAACCAACTTGCTTTTCCACCAAACTGAAGTTGAAAGGCCTTTGTCTTCTCCATGCAATAAAAACACCCCAACCGGCCTTTTGTACCCCAGCCACATAGCATCTCATAAGCCGGGTAATCACTCACCGTCCAAAGTAGTTGTGCATGCATCTTGAAATTCTCTTTCTTATACCCATCCCATGTCATTTCTCCATCTAACCACAAATGCTTCAATTCATCGATCAAAAGTTCGAGAAGAATGTCAATGTCCCGACCCGGATGCTTTGGTCCAGGGATGACTAGCGCGAGAAACATGCTATCTTCTTTCATTATCATCCCAGGTGGTAGGTTATACGGAAAAATAAATACCGGCCAACACGAATATGGAGCTGCACTCGAGTTGAATGGCATGAACCCATCCGTTGTGATTCCCAACCAAACATTTCTAAGCTCTTCTGCGAAGGTGGGATGTTTCCGAGCAAAATGCTTCCAAGCCTCGGCATCAGCCGGATGCACCATCATCGGGGCTTTATGGCGCACACCTTCTTTGTGCCATCTCATATTCTTCCCAGATGTTGCGGTCATGTACATCCTTTGCAATCGTGGTGTGATAGGTAGATAACGAAGTATCTTTTGTGGAATGGGTTTATCCTTCTTATTAGTTCCGGATGGCTTATATCTTAAAATGCCACATACTCACACCGTGTCTTCTTCTTGTTCACCTCACTATAATATAGCATACAAAAGTTAGGACATACATCTATTTTCTTAGCCTCCATGCCCAATCCATCAACTAATCGTCTAGCTTGGTACCAATTTTCCGGCATTTCTTCACCCGGCGGAAGCATGCTTTTCATGAGTCCCAACATGTCATTAAAACATTTTTGGCTCAATTGGTGTTTAGACTTCAAAGCTATGGCACGTGACACAGCCGATAATACGGTGTGTGCTTCGCATTTAATTTCACCCGTCGAGTTCAATTTCCATAGGGGTTGTTTTGACGCTTCCATCATGTCGAAGAATTTTTTTGCCGCACCGGCCGGTGCCTCCTCATTCCAATTGAATTGTTGACCAGCGGCATCCCTCACCATTTCACCCATTTGATCATTGGCATCGTTCGTGGTTGGTGGACTTAGAGGTTGGTTGATATCGAAATTCGGATGTGGCTCCCCGTGTTTGTACCAAACATCATATAAGCTACAAAAACCATGTTGATAAAGATGTAGTTCGACGGTTTCCAACTCTTTGTTGTATAGGTTGTCACATCTTGCACACGGACAGGGGATACATTGATTTCCATTAGTGTCGACACTCACAACCGATGGCTTAGATACGGCTGAAGCGATGAATTCGGTAACACCTGCAATAAAGTCGGGTTCAAGAGTTCCTCCCGTATTTGATCGACTGTTGTACACCCATCCCCTATCAGTGGCCAACTAATGAGCGATCTATACAAATTAAAGTTGAGTTAATAACTGCAGGCTTAAAGTTGAGCTAATAACAACAGGGGCTGTTTTGAACAATTTCACAAGACAGTGGGTAACCATTAGTAATGCTTACATAAATTTGGCTCACCAGCAGCTCACTAGCAGCTCTATTGCTCACTAGCAGCAAATTAAGTGTTCTAAACGCCTGGTCCAAAGATTGAGAGTCGAGATCAAGTGAGAGTTACCTAGCTGAGACCACCGGCTGAAAATGTGAGAGGGAGCCCACTGGCGAGACCACTGGCTGAAAATGTGGAGATCTACAGAGCCCCTGCTGGGCCTGAGAACGGCAAAAGATTAGACGCCAACAGCTAGAGAGACCACTGGTGAGAAGGAGGTACAAACGGGAGACACGACAATAGACTAGACTAGAAAACTGGCGAGACGATGGGATTAAGACATAGTGAAGGTATTTCTGACGGTACTCCCAGGGAAATAGTGACATATATTGTTCGAATACAATTTATATTTTTATTGCGTACCCAGTGTACGCTTAAATAGTTGTAATTCTCCATCTAACCACAGTGCCCATGTTTGATCCCACATAAACCCATGTTGCAAACACAAAAATCTTTGAAATTGCCTATGTAAATAAAACACATCCTATGTAAATAACCACAGTACCCATGTTTGATCCTACATCACATCCTACTTAATTAGATTAGGGTTATTAAAACAGAAACATAGCATCACATCATACTTTCCAGTTCCAACCATAGCATTTAAAACATAAACATACATCACATCCTACTTAATTAAATGGTTATTACAAATCAGTTTATTTAGACATCTCCTCCCCCTTCAGAATTCCCCTTCGATGGTATAGTGTCATCTGCCCTTCTGCGGCTGTGGCCCGCAGCAATGTTAGTCTCTGTTGACGAACCCTGCGAGGACAAAAACATTCAATTAATTATCCAAGAATACATATAACACATAGCATCTAATAGTTTGACTTCATCATAGGAACGGTGCTTACTTTAAAAGGTGGTAATGGTAGGCCGTTTGCTGCGAAGAGCCTTGCAAAATATTCCCTTGAGTACTCTTGGTTTTTTTGAACCTCCTCCATCTCAGCTTTGTGCCGCTTCTCTTGGGCAACTATCTCCGCAGCAAACCGAGAACGTTCAGCTGCTAGTAAATCTGCCACCTCGTCCTTTGAGTATTTCCTCTTTGCATCACTAGCAGAGGTGGCGGTGCTCTTTGTTGGATTAGAAATGTCTGCCTCCAATATCTCCAAGACACGGGTGGCTTTGCTGGTAACGGATTTTTTGCCAAATCCAAAAAGCCTCCCTCGGTCCATTCCTTCGACAGCTAGCTCCCATATTTCCTCATCTGTCTTTTGACCCGCGTAGTGAAGCTTAAGATCGGAATATGTTTTCTGTAGTTGTAGCAAATAGTTGTCAATTCCTCAACTATAAGTGTGTCAAATAGTTGTCAACTATAAGTGTAGCAAATATGTAGCAAATATGTTTTCTGTAGAGAAATTCCTCAACTATAAGTGTAGCAAATATGTTTTCTGTAAGTGTAGTATAATTCCTCAACTTGAATTGTAGCATATATGTGTCAAATCTGTTGTCAACTATAATTCCTCAAATTTAAGTGTAGGAAATATGTTTTCTGTAGTTGTAGCAAATAGTTGTCTTTTGCTACCCGCGTAGAGATGCTTTAATATAACTGTGTCACTTCCTAATTTTATTTATCTGTGTTACAACTATAAGTTAATTTATATATGTTACAACTATAAATAGGTTTTCCGTAAGGTATTTCACAAGCATCACTATAAATAGGTTTTCCGTAAGGTATTTCACAGCAAAGTTGAAGGTTTGACTTTGATAACTGAATTACAATTTATAGCCTTTTAGAATAGATACAAAGCCCAATCTATTTTTGCTATGATTATATTACTAAGGTAACCATCAATTTTATAGATATCTTATCCTCAACTATAAGTGGACTAAAATGTAAAGTGGAGGGATGAGGCACTCACCGCTGCCTTTTCCGCTCTCTCGGACACGTATTTCTTCCCTTCCGCTGTATCTAGCATGTGGGTTCGATCAAAAACCTCCCTCAATCCCACTGGTGTACCCTTCTCCCTAGACTGCAAATTCAAACAATCATGTAGATGACACTATTAAAATTAAATCATTGTTAAGCACACTAATTCATGTTAATGTAGTAAATAAATACCATGAGTAGCTTGTGTCGATACATGTTCCTAGAACCAGTGACATGCCGAACCGGGGTACCTCCTTTTGTTCTGTTATTACGGTTGGTCACCGATTGCTGGTCCCATTTGGTAGTGGACCAAATGTCACACAACCCCTTCCAGGCTTCTACATTTTTGCACCATTTAGGAGGGATTTCTTTCCATGCCGCCTTATCGGGCCCATATTTCCTCGTATACCAAGCCCGTATTTCTGCCAACTTCCGATTGTAAGCTTCCGCCGAGATGTTCTCATAAATATCGAGACAACGCCCGATGTCTTCACAAGCCCCCCACGAATACCTCTGCAGGAATTGTTTTAAAATTAATAACCTTGTCTTACTTGGAAAGAAGTTGTAAGACCTATAAGGTCCCGGCATGTTCTCCAATGTCAGGATCTGAATAGTGGTTATAACTTTTGTGTCATCGGGCGAGGTTGCGAACACCCCGTCACCGACCACTCGGAGTTCTGGTCTGTCTTCCGGACGCATTGGATCACGAGGCTTCCCAAGACCCCGTCACCGACCACTCGGAGTTCTGGTCTGTCTTCCGGACGCATTGGATCGCCTCAAAATCGCCTCTCTTTCTCTCATTCGGTTCTGAAATTTGTTGAAAACTTGAAATGAATACTGTGCTCATCAAGAGAGAGAAAAACCCCTTTTATAGAGATTTTATAGCGGACCGCCCAGCTGCTGGGCGGTCAGATAAGGGTAGTGGACCACCCGCCTGTTGGGCGGTCAGGTCTAGAAAGTGGACCACCCAGCCGACGGGCGGTTGGAGTAGATTTAAAAATAAGTTTGGGGTGAGGGCAGATTTGATAATTTGTTTTTTTTTTGGGGTATTAATAAAAATATCGGGAGAAAGAGCAATGGAAATGGCGCAAATTATTAATCAATCAATCAATTAACTAAACTGCATTTGCATGAGTTGGTTGGTTTGGCATCAAACCGACAGGGGTCAGGGGTGCATTTTTTCTTTTGATCTCGGAGTGTTGCATTTTTGTAATACACAACACGAGAAGACTTGATCCTGATCGAGATTAGAACCGGAACTTAATTTATTCTTCTAGAACAGGATAAAAATTAAGTTGATTGGACAGAACTAGACACGTAATATGGAATTAAAGCTTCGTGAAAAATGAATTAAATTATTCTACACGTGTGTCAATTGCTCGTTGCATATTTTGGTAACAAGCTAGCTCTTATATATAAAGGACAACGACACACTTAATTTCCAGTCCTGATCCAATGAAATGAAATAGTATTGTCTGATACTGGTTCATCTTAGATAATTAGGTTTAATGCATTACATCAAATAATAGTAGCACTACAAAAGGACTTCTTGGACACACTGAATCGAAGCACATAAACCGTTACCTAAGGTTTGCCAATTTTTATACGACACAAACACAATCCTAATCCTACCAAATAAGCATAATTATTCATGCTACATATTTGGAATTTCTGTATGGTCTTATAACCAGGCCTTCTAGCCTGTTAACTGGCATATTAATATTCACCAGGCTTTTTAGGCCCATTAACAAGTATATACAACAAATACCTTTCAAGCACATTTCCATCACTTCTATTTTTAATTCTTATTCTAGAAAATTATTAATAAGCAAGTTGATACACATTTAATTCATAGATCCATCAAATTAAAACCCGATTGAGCGTCATCAAGTGTTCATTTTCATTCTTCTACGGAAGGAAGGCGCGCGTATAGAATAATTATGCAGTAAATTAACATTCCTCCTATAGCAGAGAAAGCAAACTTACACAAGAGCAAATAGATTTTATAGCTCCTGAATGAGTCTTTCTGTCAGTGCCTTTGACAATCCCATCACACTATCAATGGTCCCCACCTGATATAATTTTACATCATAAAATTGTTAAAAAAAGATCCAACATACTGACCTTTGGAAGATTATTCATAAAATTGTTACAAAGATTCCACTATCAATGGGAGGGAGGGCTAACCATGGTTTCGACAAAGGAGGAGAGAGTGAGAGAAGAGAACCAACCATCGCTTCAACAAAAGGAGAGGTTAGAGGGTGTTCTACCATAAGCCCACCCGCTACATAAAGAACATCTCCTGCCTCCATCTATAAGCATAAATATTAATTTACCCAAATCTATAGAATAAGAACTAGTGGAAAAAAATGAAATGCAAGCAACTGACTAATATAAATTACCAGTTTGTCAATAACCTCTTCTGGTATCTCGTGAAGTATATCTGCATATATATATAAGCAATTCAATTACTTCAAAAGATTGTAGTCATGAAAATCAAAATTACCCAATCTTCTTTGCAAATTAGTTCCGTTTAAGCCACATTACACACCAGTAAGGTCCAGTTGCTACATTAAGCCACAATAAAATTCAACTTGCACCAAATTGACTCTATACTGTGCAATTCTGCTCAAGTTTTGGGATCATATGCAAGGGCACCAGTTTGGACAACGTCAGTTTCTTTCCAAACACTTGTCTGAAAATTAAATGATAAATTTACCCTCAATTTATAATCTCTTACTTACAATATTTTATTTTTGATATACAAAACTGAGCTTTACTAGACCTTTAATACATACAGGTAGCAAAAGCTGGTATTGCAATATTTTATTATAAGTTACCTCGGCTTTGTCCAGTCACCCTTTCTAACCCCAGTCTTTAAATTTGTCACCAAAGCAGATCCAACCGTTGAAGCATGGCCTTTAGAGTAACCTGAAAACAAAATAACACAAGTTCTATCTATGTCAGTCCGCTGTAAAAGAAAAATGCAACAGAGAAGCCGTTCAATGCGTGGGGGTCAAAGGAGGTGAAGAAATTGAGGGTTGGCCATATTTTTTGGCTAGGGTTTATTCATAAATTACACGAAGTCCCTTGATTTTAGTTTAAGTTTTATGTTAAGATTGGGTTACTGCTGCTGTAGTTTGGGAATTTTATGTGCAGATACGAAAAAAGGAAGCATTTTGGAGTACTAATCAATGAAGAATAAGTGAAAATTTGGCCAAGTCATGAATAAATGACAACCTTTAATAAATTGGCGTGCCTCATCAGCATCACTTGGCTTTTCTCTTATCTCCCCGCCATGCAGGACTACCTGAAATGTCCGACACACAAAAACAAATTGGAGTGATACGCCTAAACTCGGAGTAGGAGAGAGAGAGAGAGAGAGAGAGAGAAATAGACCCTGTTTTCTTTGAGCCGTTTTCTATTATACAACAACTACATAAAAAATGTACCTGATCAGCCGTAATCAAAAGGGTCGGCTCAGAATTAGCTTCTTCGAAACCATTTTCTTGAGCTTGGCTATTATTGCATCAGCCTGAAAAGGTTATTCAAATAAATATTATAAATAAAATTCAAGAGTTTTGCGCGCAGTTGTTGGTATCTGGTGTTGTAATAAGAGTTTAAGTTGAAGCAGGTTTCCTCAATTAAGTTGCTAATTTAGTATTATTAGAACGCATTGAATCAGTACCAAATCCTCAGCCAAAATGTGTAGATTTTAGACTGACCTTGGCCTCAGCTAGTGCCATAACCAAATCCTCAGCCTTCTCTCTCCTGATCTGTTTTTCATCTATGTCTGCTCCCTGTCAGCGAGATGGCATAAACAAAAATAAAAATATGGAGGGGAAAATGGAAAATGGAAAAGGTACCATACCATAACAGTGAAATTTGAATTGATATCCCATCTCGGAGAGAATCTGCTTACGAGATGCCGAAGAAGACCCTAGCTAGTATTATCTGCAATTTTATTTTTACATACCTGGCTAGTAAAAAAATACAAAAATTATATTATTACTCGGAGTAGGAGAGAGAGAAAGAAATAGACTTTGAACAAGGTCATCGCCGCTAGGACGCTGCAGATGTCGTTCCTTCTTCCTTGCTAGTGTACTAGTGTGCTTGTTGCCGGGCTTAAGGTTTTAGACCTTTCAAAAAACAAAACCCGAGGAAACCTTCTTTACAAAAATTCTTTCCTGCCTCTGCCTCTGCTGGTTCAAGTATCTCCTCCTCCCAAGTAGGGGGTGTTCATCGGCTTTAAACGGTTCGGTTTTTCTGGTTCATTTTTTAAAATGGGTTTAATAGTTCGATCCAGTTCAGTTTAGAAATTTTAAAACTGATTTGACTGAACCGATCGAAATTTTTAAACTCATCTCCCATCCAAACCAAATATTTAAAAAAATTCAAAAAATTACGGCATAATGTAATATTGTTTGTTTCAGTTTAAAATCAATTAAACCAAAACAAACAAAAATTTTAAATTCATCTTTATTTTTTTTAAATTAACAAAAAAGTATTTATTTTTTTATTAATATCATTTTTCGGTTCAATCCGAAGAAACCGAAATTGTTTCGGTTTGTTCAGTTCAGTTCTTATTCAATTCTTATTATATTTCGGTTTGATTTGGTTGATTTTTGAAAACCGAATAAAATTTTAGCTTGCTAATTTTAATTTAATTTGAACCGAACCAAACCGATAAACACCCCTACTCCCAAGTCCAATTTGATATTTGATATAGACCCGAAATTTTTATTTCTACCATTTTTGAAAAAATAATAAACCAAATAACTATCGTTTTCTGACAATTATAAATCTAGCACGGCCGCAGAACACCGGAGCGGACCCATATGAGGGAGGCCGCAGAATGCCGGAGCGGACCCTCATATGGGGCTGCAGAATGCCATAGAGGTCCCTGGGGCCTCAGAATGCCGTAGAGGTCCCTGGGGCCTCAGAATGCCGTAGAGGACCCTTTATTTTTTATTTTAAAAATACAAAATTGTAATTTGTTAAGAGTTATTTATTTAATTTCGAATGTGGTTTAAATTGATTTTTGGTCATATCGTATTCGTTTTGAATATTTTCGGTAGAAAATTGGTGATTTGGATTTATAATTGTCAGAAAACGATGGTTATTTGGTTTATTATTTTTCCAAAAATGGTAGAAAAAAAATTTCGGTAGAAAATTAGTGATGCAAGAATAGGGGTGAAAAAGGTATGGATAATATCCGATACGTATTCGATCCGTATTTGAAAAATTAGATAAATTAGATGTGGATATCTGATATCTGAATATTCGTGTGAATATGGATACTGATATGGTTTTACGTTTCAATTATCCGTATCGTATCCGATAGTAGATATATATTATATATTTTAATATATATTATGAAAAAAATATTGTTATTCATCATTAAAATTAGATATATATTATGAACTTTGATATTTTTTTAATATTTTTTTAATAAATATCCGATCCGATCCGATCCGTATCCATATCTGTATCCAGCTGATATCCAATCCGTATCCGTATCTGAAAAATTAAAAAGAGATATGGATATAGTTTTACCATTATCCACTCCGAATTCGCTCTGTTTCCACCCCTATGCAAGGTACAAGGAAATTTCCTCAACATAAATATATATATTGTAAAATGCAAATAGACCCGTTTTCATATATTCATTTGATTAGAATTAATTAATAAATTGAATAATGACCAGCAAGGCTCAAACCACACGGATTACAGAGAATTTTTTTCTGGGGAAATTAATAGAAAGAAAGAGAGAGAAATGAAAAGAATGCATCAGGTTTTTAGATTGATAGAAAAATCGGTAGGATTTCTACCGATTTTAAAAATAAAAAAGTTAGAATCATTAGGAATTCTACAGATTCCAACTAATTTTTTTTTTCTTTTAATTTTCTCTAGTAATGTAAAAAAGATTTTATGAAAATAGATAGAGTATCATAAAATTTAGATATAATAGAAACATTCCATCTAATTTTTTAAAGACTTTTTGTATTTTACTAGAGATCTAATAGAAGAATTTTCTCCATCTATATATCAAATTAAAAAATAATTTCAAAGAAACCACATATCTAAAATAATTTCAGTGCACACAAAATAATTTTAAAGAAACCACATATCTAAAATATCGAAAATATTCCAAACGAATACGATACGACCAAAAATCAATTTAAACCACATTCGAAATTAAATAAATAACTCTTAACAAATTACAATTTCATATTTTTAAAATAAAAAAATAAAGGGTCCTCTACGGCATTCTGAGGCCCCAGGGACCTCTACGGCATTCTGAGGCCCCTGGGACCTCTACGGCATTCTGAGGCCCCAGGGACCTCTACGGCATTCTGCGGCCCCATATGAGGGTCCGCTCCGGCATTCTGCGGCCTCCCTCATATGGGTCCGCTCTGGTGTTCTGCGGTCGTGCTAGATTTATAATTGTCAGAAAACCGTGGTTATTTGGTTAATTGATTTTTTTAAAATGGTATAAATAAAAATTTCGGGATATAGACCGGAGGTTTTACCATGAAGGAATGCACGCATGACAATTCTGCAAATTTAAAGCTTCTTCAGGATATCTGAGAAAAGAATTACCTACTTTTATATTTTTTTTGAATAAAATTGAATATCAAGACACCTAACTGATTTTAATATCTACTGGAATTCAAAATTTGAACCTTCGACTTCCCACTTGCCTTTCTTTATTTTCAAAAGTTAAGATTACAATTGTTCAAATCTGTAACAAGTTAGAAGAAAAACATAAAAGCACTATAAACCTAAATCATGCCTACTAAATTTTAATTTTTAATTATCTGAGAAAAAATATGTTACAAATAGATAATAGACCGAGTCAGACGCAGGATTTCTACTTGGGGAGCTGAGAAGGAAAAATCAATTCTCAAAATCCGAATGGACAGTTGCCCCGGACAAATGTGGATCCGCCTCTGATAACAGATGATTTGAAATTTGATAGATAAATATTAAAGTTGTTTAAGTATTACATAAAAAATTTCCAATTTATACAATTTTGATGGATATATCCAATTGTCCCAAATAAATACAGGCTTTTGTAGTTGATCTAAAGAAATGGACCTCGTGATTCCGGATCCTCTGAAGATCAGGCCGAGATGGAACGCAGGATTGATTCCTTTAAAATCCGTGCTGAAACAGATCGGATTTGAGGTACGATGGAAGCGGAGGAAGTGCAGCAAATGGAAGCGCGGGGAGCAAGGGAGGGGAGGGAGGGGAGGAAGCGGCGGCGATGGCATCCCACGGCCGAGGAAGTGATCGACCGCATCAGAGATGACGGCGACTTCGACTCTCTTCGCCTCTCTCTCAGCCGTAACCTCAAGCACAATGTACTTTTATATTCTCTCTCCTTTAGCACAATGGAACCCTAATTCATGGTAATTTTCCTTTAGCCACATATAACTATTCAAAATGTTTTTCCAGTTATGCTACTGACCATCACATAGAACGAAAATGAAATTGGTATCTGAAGTCTTTTCTTTTACACTAACGTTAGTTACACTTCAACTTCAAGGTGGCAAACACAAAAACAGCATATAACAAAATAAAGAGATAAAATGTGACTCAACTGCTGCAAATTATACCTCTTCTTTATCCATTGTGATTTCACAACTCAAATTACAGCGAAACAATATTTTAACGTTATATGTACTTGTTTACTTTCCAAAAAAGGACCAACTGAGGAAGAGCATAGTGGAGGAGGTGAAGCAGTCACTGGTTCTAAATGATGATATTTCTGACAAAATTAAAATTCGGGACCTTTCTGATGCCCTCTATCAAGAACTGGGGTATATTCTATTGCTTCTCTCTCTATTTCTATCTCTCCCTCTCCCTCTCTCTTAAATGGTCAGCGAGAGTTCCAACAATTAGATCAATTACGGCATCTATCATGGATCTTTGACCTTTATTGCAAGTTAAATCATAATAAAGAAACACAACTAGAACTACATACGTAACCAAACATCACGTCAGCATTGATTGTATAAGTGCAACAGTAATGCCTTGCTGCATCAACCACCTTTGCAAAAATTGTGTGCTTAGACTGGAAAACCCTCACGTTTCTTCTCTCTTTCCACATTCGCCAGCATCCAGAGGGGAGAACAGTAGCACACGACTGGTGTATCCAGTCTCTTAAAATGTGGTTTTGAATATCCGTGCATAAGGGCATTGCATATCGCATATTGAGATTCATATATGTGGTTTAATTTACTATCGTCTAAGTAAAATAGTTCACATGAGTGTCCATCCAAGTTCTGTCCATCTCCTGACCACACCTGGAGTAAGAATAAAATGTTAATTATATCTATTTAATGTTAAGAACAAGTAGCTTATTGTCAATGGGATATATTTGTTAATCTTGCAACCAAAAAAGTAACTATTGAATAACTATCATAACTTGCGGAGGAGCCAACCCAGCGAAAAATTCTCTCTTTCGGCGAAAAAGATGCGATCCAAACCCTAGCCCACCCTCACCCCCACCCCCATTCTGCCCCTCCCCACCCTTCTAGGTCTCACCCCCGACACATCAATACCTCTCCTCTCTCTTGTCTCTACCTCCTCATGCGGAGAGGAGAATGAGGGAGAGGGAAGGGAGCAGAGCTGTGCAGTATCGTCGGAGCTTGGAGCGTGGAGTTTCTACCCCATCTCGATCAGAGCACAGCGGTGAATAGATCCGGTCGTCGGAGCGTGGCAGCTCGAGAATAGATCTCTAGTTGTGGAGAGAGATGGGGAATAAGATAATAGGGTGATTAAGATGGTAAATAAGTAGGAATAGAGGATTTGATGAGAATAAAAGAGTAAATCTAGGAATGAGGGTCATTTGACTCGTTGTTAATATGTTTTTTTATGAATGAAATCGTTAGTAGGCATTTAAAACCACTAACCTTCAAAAATAAAAGTAACTATTGTGTTGTATGAGCTTCACATGATTGGTCATCATTGCTCTTATACAATTGTAATGAAAATATAATTCAGATCTGCTACTTGTCAAATTTGTTGGAATCAATTTTTTCATGATATTAACAAATATGACTTTTTGGCTAATATATAACTATGTTTGGTTAACAAATATGTATTGCTTACAAACGTATACCTAGTTTTTTGTTAACAACACAATTTTCTTATTTAGTATAATTTTGAAGTTACCAATTTTTAGTTGCTATATTATTGATGCATCTGTTGCACCAGTCAACAATTAGCTAATCTTACTTAACATTTAATAAGTAGTTATGATACTCATTTAGTGAGCTGTTAAGCAACTGAAGGTGAATGGCTCATGTTCCCCTAAGTACAAAATTTTATAAAAATAAAAATTGTCTACTAGAGATTAAACAACATTATTGGAGTTTTGAATAATAATTTTGATTAATCAGAACTGAATCACACAAAAAGGTAAGTTATGCAACAACTTCTTATTAATAAATACCTGTTTTTCTGCATAACACCGCATGCGGCTGCATATTCAAATCCGCATATTGTTGACCTCATATTATTTTGAGCACAGGTTTGTCGCATATGCATATGTGGCCTCATTCTACTAAATGTTGCCGCATTTGAAAACACTGGGTGTATTAATTGCACAACGCAAACCGGGAGATGAGACATCCTGGAAATCTGCCTTTTATGGTTTCAGAAGGCAAAGAGTTCTTTTTTTTCTTTCTTTAAATGGCTGGTTTCTCTTAGTTGTAGGTTTTAATAAAAAAAAGCAAATAGACAGAAAAACTAGATTTCATAAACAACATAGAGGAAAAATGAAGGGAATATCTCGTCAAGGCAATTCTGCTTCTTTAGGCTCGGCCCTATTTAGCAAGCAAGAGCTATAACTAATTGGCAGAGTGCTACGAACCATAATCTCATAGTGTCTGAACAGGATCGATGCTACTGTTGAACCATTTTTTTCTATTCTAAATGGTGACTGAATGGTAATAATGGTGAAATTTTACTGCACGCACCAAGCTTTCAGTTATGAACAGATAACCCAAACAAAAACACTAGTCATACTGGGTGGACCTGAAAAATTATGACATGAATCCTCACAGCTAATACATTTTGGTCAATACTATTTGTAACCTGAAAAGCTACTGTCCTATTGATTTGTTAGGTTAAGCTCATTTCTAGGGTTTAAATGCAAAGCTATTTACCTATTTATATCATGTGCAGGGGCAAAATCATGGGAAAAATCTCTGATGAGGTCTGGGACGCGATAAATTTAAGTGAACAAGAGATACATGAAACTGTCGAATCAGTGTACTACTGCATACTCAATCCTAAAAAAGAGAAGAAGAAGAAGAAGAAGAAGAAGGATACTTCCAATTCTGCCCTTGGAAATAACCAAATTGCATTAAACAAGAAAACGAACCTGATGAGCCACCTGGGTTTGCGCTACCAAAGAAGGACAATGAGTCACTCGAAAATGATGTTGTGCCACCTGGTTTTGGTTCTGCTGGAGATGTTAATGAGATGGCTAAGGGGCCTAGTGAGGATGACCTGGATGCTCCGCCGGGTTTCAGTTAGACCCTCTGTTTGGCGCCGTCCTGTAACTGTATACCTAGTCATGAAATCTGACCTAGTTTTTTTGAATTTATAGAGCTTTTGTTTGTCAAATGCCTACCCGATGTTGTTTTTAAAAATTAGCATATATAGGTGGCGTATTTCTCTATTATGTTATGTTGGTATGATGATGGTTAAAAAGAATAGTTTTCTTAATAGGTGCGGTTGTTCATTTTTGTCTAATTTGTGCTTTGGGCTTCCGCTCTTCAATCCTATGTAACTTGTATAGATTTTTTTCTGATGTAATTTGCAATGATTAAAAGTTATATTACACAATGAATATAGTTTAGTTACCTGGGTTAGAACGGCAGTTGTAAGCTGTGTGTGGTATAATTAAGGAATAGAAAAATTTGAGACCCATCTGCCCCTTGTGGCCTCAACCAATGCAGTCAGGGGCGTAAATAACAAATGACTTAATTATTACTGTGTAATAGAGGATAGATTAGTGAGTCTGTGGATGTAAATTGTATTGCATGTATCTTGGTTACATCTATTAGTCTATTTATAGACTTTTGAACAAGCTCAAATAACAGATTAAGAACAAACTAAACACAAGTAACAAATTAACTAAAAGTGGTTAAGACTCCTAATCTTCAATTCTGCCATGCAAATGTTAGCATCTGGCACCGCCTCGTCATAATAAAGACTCAACTTGTGCTGTGGTTGTGCTTAAGCAAGCGCTTTTAGCGCCTCCCAACTCCCAGCAAGAGGTGAACAATTGAACATCCAGACACCAGAGCCCCCAAAGGGGAAATCAATCTGCTGTTATTCATTCGGAGTAACATGTACCAGTTATTCCGATCCAAACCGTTGGTCTACGTTAAGATTCGTGCATAAAAAATTACTTTGATGAGATTTGCGCATGGAAAAATTTGAACAATTGAGACCAGAATAACAGGTTCCGGAACAGCAGATTTATTTCCCAAAGATGGAGCCCTCAAAATTACCTACTCCTGGTCCGTTGATCAAATAATGGATGGATGGGATGTGAACTAGATGGCAAGCATAAAACTGGTCGAAAGATGTATTTTAGAATACGAACTTCCAATGTGTTTGCAACAAGTATAATAATTAAAAAAAAAAAAGTTTCCTCCACCAAAATCGTTTCCCTTTTTATATGATAGGTTAAATGGGATAAAGATATGGATAACACTATTTTGGTTTCATACAGCACACGAACAATAGAGTTACGACAGAAAATATAACTCATGTGTTGCGTGAAGTCAAAACAGTGTTGCCAATATCTTTCATACCCCACCTCTGCGTGCGCAAGAAATTATGACTATTATTTACCAAGTTCCACTGATTAATATCTTATGGCACAATATAACTAAAATATCCTTAATATCCACAGCTACTGAGGGCAATAAACCAAAAAAAAAATGGAAATAGTTGACATAGAAGAAAAAAGGCATGACCATATGAAAAGATTTTCAACTCATCAAAATCAACAAATGTACTAAATCAACATAAAGCTGAAATTCCGATAAAAAATTAAAATGCAAACAACTCCCTATTGGCCAAACCGAGCAGAGATAGACTTGGGCATTAGGCTTTTTGTGCTTGATGATTTTTCAATCCTGTGTCACATTTAAACACTTTTGGATCAATATCATTCAATCCATATAAGCCTTGATTTATTCTCAATCATGCAATTCAATAACCACAAATATTAGAGAGAGAGTGAGGGAGAGGGAGAGAAAGAGAACCTTGCAATATCATCCACGTGTTTTAGTATCTGATCACAGTTTGTTTCTATTACCTGTCCTCCTAGAATCATTTCATCTAAAACCGTATGCAGCTGCATTGCATTGAGCAACAATATAACAAAGATTCATTTTTTATGCTTATAAAGAAATAAAAATTTAACCCATAAGTAATATAAACACTAGATCATTAAAAGTTTAAATGAACCTCTTTGCTGGTATAGGATCCTTTACCAATGCATCAATACCCATGCAAGTATGCAACTGTTAGTTCCAAAATTAACTAATCGAATCCAAAGAAACTTTTCCAATCAAGACCCTACTTTCCTCCACATTCAAAGACTCAATTGGCCATCAATTTGGGGTTAAAATCAAATTAAGCGTCAATTTCTCCTTCAATTATGAAAGAAAGCGGATAAAAGATTATATAAGAGGTCAATAACCTTGTTGAAATTGAAGATAATGTCGAGCTCGCAAACATTCTTGAAGCATTTATCAAGGGTTTGTACAAAGACTGCAACACATATCCTTTAACAGTTAGGCCCAGAAAGTACAATTGCAGCAGCTACAATTTATTAATAGGAAAATTCAGGGATTTTTTCTAGAGAAAGGTCAACTGCAGCAGCTACAATCGGCTAAAGAATTCGATACTTTACCTTGTATTAGGTCGAGCATGGCAAGCTCATTCTCTGAGCTATCAAAAGCAAAAACAATATAGAGTGTTGCCATGTGCTTATAAACAAGTCTTGTACCCTAAATCAGAAAAAATTAAAATGTAGTCATTATAAGATAATGTCATTATATTTGTCCGAAATTGTTAGATTGAATATAATTTGAGTTGGATTTGATAGCAGAGCTGAATGAATATTACGACAAATTTGGGTTTAAAATGAGGCTGAATTAAGTAAGTGAAGGTTAAGGATTATTTTCTCAGAATTGTGACAACTGGTATACAGTGACTGTTGTAAAATAGGTACCAAATTTTGAGAGAAGGGGCTGGAATTACCGGGCCAAAGATGGAATGCGCATCAACAAAATTGCTGACGTTGTCAGGTCTTCCAGATAGAGCTAATTAATTTAATTGATATCAAAGAAAATAACATTTAAGGTAAAGTAAATGGTTCTATTCTATATGGAAAAAATAAAAAAAATAAAGTAATAACCTGCGTAGACGTAACGGACAATCTCCTGCTGTTTCTCTGGCGGCTGGAATTGGGAAAACAATTGTAAGTAAATTGAAGAGCACGATTGATTCGTTAGAAATGGAATGGAATGGAAGGGGGAGGAAGAAAGGACCTGGAATTGGTAGAACTTGAGAAGGCGAGGCTTGCCTTGGGTGCTGATCACCATTACTGCACGGATCATTGCTATCTCCTTTTCAACCGCCAACCGCCAACCGCCTAGGAGAGGGAGGAAAGAATGGAAAGAGGAGAGGGAGGGAGCTTTCGCCTTTGGATCGAAGAACGAAGAACGAAGGGGATATGTTTCTTTAATACAAAAGAAAGGGTATGTACTACATCTATGTTGTAGCGCCTGTAGCTCAGTGGATAGAGCGTCTGTTTCCTAAGCAGAAAGTCGAAGGTTCGACCCCTTCCTGGCGCGTCCCGCAATCTATTTGTGTAGACTTTTTTGTGAATTCTCTACATGAATTTGTCAACCGGTTCGGTTTATTCGATTTTACTTGGTAAACTTTACAAAAATCTGTACATCATAAAAGGTAGAAACAATTACAATTAGAATTCAAGTGCCCCAAGGAGAAAAAGTGAAAATTCAAGTAAAGCGAAGAATACCTGAGAAAAGATATCACTCTAGTTAACCTTAGCTGTCGCTTCACAGGTAGCTCAACCGACTCCGACCAAACTGGTAGCAAGACCTCCAAGCAAAGAACGACCTATTGCACATAATAATCACTGTATTTATAAACAATTAACTGACAAGCTATTGGGCTTTGCAGATATCACGAGGGCATGATCTAATGTCATGCTTGACAGTATTATTATTTGTAGGCTGTGAAGGGATGAATGGATAATGAAATTAAGAAGACATTGTATGTCATACATCGGATCAATTTTATAAAGTGTGAACCTAATATTATATTCATAGAATGTGAAAGAATTGAGAAACTGGCAAGCAGTTTTATAAATTGGATATGCAAGAAAATAACTATGGTAAGCGATTAATTCTTAATTTAAAGTAATTAATGTTATATATATACGGTCATTTATAAAAATCCAAGATGTGAACAGATTTCCGTATGAACAGATTTCTCATTAATTCAACGGCATACGCTATATATATATATATAATTAATGAAGATAGCCTCCTCATCGTTTGACCTTAATCGTTCTCAGTTTGGTGTTGCAAGGGAGACCAATTCGATTAATTGTAACTGTGCTATATGAGAAATCTGTTTATACAGTTACAATTAATCGAATTGGTCTCCCTTGCAACACCAAACTGAGAACGATTAAGGTCAAACGATGAATATTTCATTCTTAATTTAAAGTGGATATTTTAGATCGGTGACAGTTCATTCTTTAATATTTTAATTACGGCAAATCAGAGGCTGATTAATTAAAAATATATATGTTGAGTGCCCATAGATATATAAATGAGAAAAGAAAGATGCTTCCAGTTTTCAACAGTACTAAAATAAGCTTAATTGCCTCAGCTGCTATGACATGTAATTAAGGTTTTTTATGCATGTTAATCACCAATTTGAGTACAGAAATGAAGCAAACTCTTAATTAATTAAGACCATTAGAAAATTAATTTCTGATGCTAGCTAGTTCAAAAGTCATAAGCTAGTTGTCTCCATTTAATAGATATATATAATCATGGAAATCACGTCTACATGCATGTACAAATACAACCATCCAGCTATAAATTAAACAGCCAACACAAGCCTAGCTTCAATCTCAAGCCCTCCACCCTCCAACTTTAAAAGAAAAAAAATTAAGGTAAAAGGAGAAAGAAAGAAAAAGAAATAGCTAGATGGAAGAAGCAACAACAATAGGATGCCTAACCTGCTTCACTGGTAACAGTAGATCGAAAAACCAGCCAAATGGTCTCTTAATTCATGACTCGGTCTCATCTAAGGTCGAGCTGCTACCATGTTACGAGAAATTACCATCATTGTCTAACGCTTATGCAATCAATATGCCTCATGAAATGCGTCGACAGAGCAGCGGAGGTTGGAAGCGTTTGAAATGGAATATTTTGGGTACCAATTTTGGTTCTGCAGCAGGCCATGGAGGCATCGATGCAGAGAGAGTAGAGGGGGGAAGCGGTAGATAATAAAGTTATGAAAAGGTCGAGTTCATCTTCATGGCTGCCTAATGCCAATGGCAAGAGATGGCCAGTACAAGGATGGGCTTAATATATTAACATGATATTCTTTCTAATTGCATGTTAATTTCTTTTTGTAAATCTGTGGAACTTAATTTCGACAAGTCGTAATTGCATGATGAATAGTTTTTGTTTGTACTTGTTAGTTGTGTATACATGTCTAGGCTAGCTACTTATAATACTTATTTACAAGTAGTGATCGATCTATTTGGAACTGTGCTTTTATATATGAATGAAGACTGAAGTATGGTCTGAAAATATTGAGGCTGGTTCCCCTGTTACTCTACAACAGAGCTAATTAAGGTGATGCACATCGAATTCGGATCCAGTGCAACACCGAATTCCAATCGCTCCGCTGGGATTTAATGATACCTAATTCTTTGCACTTCTGAAAGCAATTAATATACTTGGGTTCGGTTGGTTGAACCGAACAAATTAAACGAAATTTTCTCACCTGTCCCTGCCCAGCTGCCCTGCCTTGATATCATATAGCACGTATTGCATCAAATAGCAAGACAGACTATATATATATTCTACAAAACACACACATGTACACATCGTAAAACAAGCCTCATATATTCTCTACTAGAAATTTAATCTCATTTGAAATCTACAATTGAGGTTATATATATATATATATAGGAAACTGCTAATATGCTACGCGTAGCATAGAGGGTCTCCGTGCTACGGCTCAATATTTGAGTTTTCAAAATCCTAACGGTCGATCCAAACCGTTCAATATGATCTCCATATGAATATGTACTTGCAAACCAAATTTTATATTTTTTAGAATTTTTTTACTTTTTTTAGATAAGTAGAAAACACTTGATCTGAAAATTATGTACAATTCAAATCAAGTGTTTTTCTATCTATCTAAAAAAATAGTAAAAAATTCTAAAAAAATGTAAAATTTGGTTTGCAAGTACATATTCATATGGAGATCATGTTGAACGGTTCGGATCAACCATTAGAATTTTAAAAACTCAAATATTGAGCCGTAGCACGGAGGCTCTCTATGCTACGTGTAGAACCGTAACCAACTCCATATATATACATGGAATTAATAATTTTAATAATTCTCTACTAGAATAGAAATTTCAACATGTTATAAATCTCACAGGCCTTCATCTTATCATAATTCATAACTAGTGTGTGTGTATGCTTTAAGATATATTCATAGCTATATATCAGCTAGTGCGTATTGAATTTCTGTGGCAGTAGCACAACCCAACAAGGGTATGGGTATATTATATATGAAGAGAATTTCAGAAAATGTCCTTTGTCGAAGAGCCCTAGAAAAGAGGCCCATATCATCGTATCGTATGACAACTTTTAATCAAAAATAGCTCTAAATAGTATATTTATCTTATCTGTTGAATATGATTGGATCAAAATGATGTTGATAGAATAGAACAACTTCTAATAATTGGCCCGTTACAACTTACAAGGTGCAGCAGAGCAAATAAGCTATCCCATGATCCCATCCCATATCACAAAACCCACCTTCATAATTTTAGGCCCACATTATTTTTCTGATATGGCTTCATCAGTATTTCTTCTGTTTAACTTTATATCAGTGTTGTAATAACGGTATGGTATGCAGTCGTCATACGGACATAGTATTGCTAAGTAATTAATCAAGAATAATAAAAAATAATCAGTCATAATTGGAAATAATTGGAAATAATCGGTCGATTAGTCAGAAAAATCTGTGACAGTTTGATCACCGCCAACGACTAATCAGCTGATTAATCGGCCTAAATAAACGTTTTTCACAACACTGGTTTATATCAACTAAAGGAAGCCTGCCTTAAATGTTTATTGAGTGAGGCTACGGTGCTATGCATAGCACGGATTGGGTCCGTGCTACGGCTCAAAATTTGACTTTTCAAAATTCTAAGGGTCGATCCGAACCGTTCAACATGATTATAAAATGAATATGAATTGCAAACCAAATTTTACATTTTTTCGAACTTTTTTACTATTTTTTCGAAAATCACTTGATCTGAACATTCTGGACCATCCAAAAACAGCCTATATAAAAAAATAGTAAAAAATTCGAAAAAATATAAAATTTGATTTGCAAGTACATATTCATTTTATAATCATATTGAACGGTTCGGATCGACCGTTAAAATTTTAAAAAGTCAAATTTTGAGCCGTAGCACGGACCCAATCCGTACTGTGCATAGCACCATAGCCTCACTCATGTTTATTTGATTAAATTATTAAATACAAAAGGAACAATATAAAAATAAGAAATAAGATAAGGAACCCTTTTATTTTTTCTGTGTATTTAAAATGTTTTTAATTAATGCAAGCGGTTGACTTGTTCACGTATTCCAAAAGTGAAAAAGTTATCTCGGCAATTGGCACAAATACATACATACCCAAATTTGTAAAATCAGCCCAATACATAGAGTCAATGCGACAATGCCCTGATATAAGTTTTATAATAAACACAAGTCTAATTAAATAATTAAAGTTTAGAGATCGAGATGGGGGACCTAGACCTAGAGTGGCCCATTCAATTTATAACATTCATTTAATTGATACCTACTAAAGTTGTCACTTCCATTTATGATCAATTATCATGCATACTATTGCTATTGCTATTGCTAGCTATCTGTCCAGAGTGGCAACCATCCGTGGCTTATAAAATGAAATGCCCAAGAAGAAAAATTGATCAAAATATTTTGGTACTTAATTGTTAGCGCATGCATGCAATCTCGATCATTCTATAAAAAAAAAAAAAGAGTATGCTAATAATAATTCATTCTAAACTCACCTGTTAATCAGAAATTCAGAATGCATTGCACATTGACATTGACCAAGTGTTGAATAAATAATTATTTTTATGATTAGTGCCAAATATGCACAAATCTATTCCACTTAATTAAAAATTAATTGATGTGACAGTGAGATTGTGAGAATAATTTTATCCTTTTACAAATGTCTAGTTTGTTTTATTTAACAACTCTAAACTAATTGAGAATAATTAAGCTTTGTGGTTATAATTAAGAGATCATGAGTCCAAAATCCAATTAAAATATTTCTTGTAGATATTTAAACTTGAGAGACTTATCTCATTTTTATAAATCTTCAAAATAAAAAAATATCTATTAATTAAATTGCATCACCACTAGTAGTTTTAGTGGCTGGATATATAATTAAGTCTTGTTGAGGCTAACATTAAATGTTGAATAAATGAGTTTAGAAGATACACCCCACAATAAGTAAGACTCTAGTCTTATGTAAACAAACCCAAAAAAATAGTAATTAAAGAAAAAGATATAATTAAAACTTGTACAAAGAACATTTTGAACATAAGTCTTCAAGTACTTGTCACAATATTAATAGTGGCAAACCGTTTTGTATAAAATTTATAAGACACAATTAAGCCATAAACATTAATTTGGAGTTACAAAAGATGAACAAATATGGCCATTTGCTTGGGGCGCTCCATATGAGAATATTCTACGTACCTTGAAGATTTAAGAATATAAAAGTGTCATTTTTAATTTTCATCTTCTATAATTAATTAATTCACCTAATCATACAAGACTGTGGGTTATGTGAGCGCGAAGAATAATACCC
>JAJGRW010000871.1:0-271273 GCA_025461045.1 Carex parvula | reverse complement strand
TTTTGGTACAATATCCAATAGAAAATTTTGTTTCATACGACAATATTTCAACTGAATACCACACGTTTTTCACTAATATTGAAAAAGAATTAGAACCAACAAATTACCAAGAAGCAATTAAGAGTTCAATTTAGTGTAAGACTATGAATAAAGAACTAAAAGCCTTAGAACAAAATGAAACTTGAAAAATTATTTCCCTTCCAAAAAAAAAAAAAAGGTTGGTTATAAATGGGTATATAAAACCAAATATAATAGTGATTGTACCATAGAAAGGTATAAGGCAAGATTTGTAGCTAAAAGATTTACCCAAACCTATGGCATAGACTATAATGAAACCTTTGCACCGTGGCAAAAATAAATATCGTAAGAATTTTATTTTCTATTGCCATAAACAATAGTTGGGACCTCTATCAAATGAATGTCAAGAATGTTTTTCTTCAACAAACACTTGAAGAAGAGGTGTATATGACATTACCACTCGGTCATAAAGTGGAAACCAATTCTAACTTGGCTTGTAGACTTAATAAATCAATTTATGGATTAAAGCAATCTCCACAAGCATGGTATGGCAATCTTAGCTCTTATTTAATTTCTTGTAATTTTAAAATTAATAATGCTGATCATTCTTTATTTATAAATGTGACAGTATCAATACAAACTCTCATTTTAGTATATGTAGATGACACTATAATTACCGAAAATAATTTAAAGCAAATCCAAAAAATTAAAAAACAACTAAAAGAAAAATTTGACATAAAAGATTTATGATACCTTAAATATTTTTTAGGAATAGAAGTAGCCACTTCAGATAAAGGACTTTTTATTTCTCAAAGAAAATATACATTTTATTTGTTAAAAGAAACTGGTAAGTTATGATGTAAACTGGCCTCTACTCCAATTGACAACAAATGCGTATTAAATAGTGAAGATGGTGAACCTTTAAAAGACATAAATTAATTTCAAAGACTTATTGGAAAATTGATTTATCTAACGATTACTCGTCCGGATATTTAGTAAGTTCATGCACTCACCAAGAACATCACATTTAGAAGTGGTAAATATAATTTTGAGGTTCTTAAAAAATAATTCCGGTAAGGATATTTGAATGAAAAATAATAATTCTAATGATATATGTGACTATTCCGATGCAGATTGGGCCGAAAGCTTTGATAGAAAATCAACAACCAATTTTTGCACATTTGTAGGCAGAAATCTAGTCACATGGAAAAGCAAAAAACAAAATGTTGTAGCACGATCAAGCGCCGAAGCCGAATATCGCGCCATGGCATCAACTGCAAGTGAACTAACTTGGATCAAACAACTCCTATTAGACATGGAATTTAAAACTCAAGCTCCGATGAAAATGTAATGTGACGACAATTCGGCACGACATATAGCTTCAAATCTCGTGTTTCATGAGCGAACAAAGCATATAGAAGTAGATTGTCACTTTATTAGAGAAAAGGTTCAAGCAAAAAAAATTGAACCACCGTACGTAAAAAGTTAAAGGCTTGGATCCGGATCCATTTGAGAAAATTACAAGCAAGATAAGATTTTACGATATATACATTTCTAGTTTGAGGGGGAGTGTTAAAAAAATGGCTAGTTACAAATTTGAATTATAACGGCTAGTTATAGGAAATAGCCTCATGTATTAATAGGCTAGGAGATAGTGGTTAGTGGTTGTAATTAATAGTACAATGGCTAGTTTTTATTTTATTTTATAAATAAAGACACATGTAAAAGCTAAAAATAAAATTGCAATAATAAGTTGTTTTCTTACATCTCTTCTCTCTTACAAAAATTAACAGTTCTGGGGTTATTTCATGGAGCACAACAATGTAATCAAATATCACAAACATCACTTTTTATCAAAATCAAGCCTGAAAAAGTGTTTCAGTTTTTACTCTAGTGTTTCTTTTTTTTAATAAGGACTTCCGTAAATGTGTCTTTCTACAGAGAGACGAGATCTATCCACCATCTTTTTATTTATTTATGATTTTAACTCTAGATAGTTATAAGAGATATTGGTGGGGTTTTTACTTTTTAGATGCACAT
This sequence comes from Carex parvula, assembly GCA_025461045.1. Classification (NCBI taxonomy): domain Eukaryota; kingdom Viridiplantae; phylum Streptophyta; class Magnoliopsida; order Poales; family Cyperaceae; genus Carex; species Carex parvula. Next base: position 269,215 of record JAJGRW010000871.1, on the reverse strand, counting down.
CATGATATCAAAGGGTTCAAATTGTAAATTTACAATACTCCCAAGTGATTTAAGGGGTGCCTATGGGATAAAGTAGTAGAGTATATATGTTATTAACGTAGAATGTCTTTATTATTTATTTATTTTTGAAAATCTTGACAGGGGCTAATCGGCTATTAATGTAGAATGTCACTAACCAAAATGAGATTTAACCTGAGTGCAAAACTTTTATTTAGGAAAACTAGCTTTATTTCCCCAAAAAATATAGGGTTGCATAATTTGATGAAGCAATCATTTTGGGAGACTAACAAAGCTTGAAGTAGGGGCAGGACCTAATAAAGCAAACATTTTAGAAAAAGGTCTAATAAATGGATTTTGTTAGAAGCGTTTCATCTCATCCTTAAACACTGTTTCACAAATTATTGTACCACAGAAAGGGACGAGAAGTAAAGGGATGAGAGAGCGAAAAAAAAAATCGCTAAGCTTATACATGCATGCAGCTCACCCCCGGTCTCTTCCGCTCCCCTTTGCTCTTCCCAATTTTTGTTTAATCTGAAGCAAGTAACCGGTGTCGGTCAGACGCGGTCAGGTTCTTACTTTCCTCCCCTCTCATCTCTTTGTTAATAAAGACTTGTGGATGGCCTACGGGCTTTGTAAGCAAAAAATAATAATAATAATAATAATAAAATAAAGACTTGTGGAGCACAGTCTAAGAGCACAATAGACTTGGTAATAGGTGGGCTTGACCTATATGGTCCGGGGAGAAAAAAGGTGTAGTAATACAGAGGCCTTACAGCAATACATGTAGCCTACCTACCTAGAGATATTGTAGGCCTAACAAATCCAGTGCAATTTTTCTAATCATTTCCAAGGATACGTTGTTTGTTCTGGCCCTGTAGCAAGCCACTTTTGGTTTTGCTCGAAATTATAAGAGAAAATTAAGAAGCCGCAAATAGCAAGATGGGTGTGAAAATTTACCTAATGCAAAGAATCCAATGAGCAGGCCCAAAGCCCTGTTGAGTTCCACATGGGATGTTTACTTAATTTGGTGGATAGTATTTAATTAAAAATAATTTAGTACGATAATTTCAAAAAAAAAATATATGTAAAATGTTCCCACAACCTAGTAGTTGTGAAGCAAATGTTTTATCCAAGAAGTTATGGTGTGTCTTTAATTATAGAAAATATATTTTTATAAAGAAAATAGAGCTATGAAGATTAAGCGTTTATTTATTTTTTGTTTTTGCCCACTATAATTTTTTCTGGCACCGTCACTATCAAATCAAAAGAGTGCCAGAGCATATGCTATGAGAAATGTATATACATCTCACTTGGACAATTGATTTTAGTTTGGTTTTTCAGGGTTCCGGTTTTGGGTCAGTGCTCTAATTTTTTGGTTTAATTTTGTGTCAAGTTCGAATCAATCTATATCTTGAACAATTTAGATTTGTGTTGTCTCGGATTTTGTTTATTTAGATTCGAGTTGTTTCTAAGTTTTGCACCACCCAAAGTTGGTATGTTTCAAAGAACTAGATAATTGAATCAAGAACCAACCTTTGGTCTAGTGGCAAAAGCAATGCTCTCCGTCTGAGAGGTCATAGGTTCCATATGGGATAGTTTACTTAATTTGGTTGATCATATTTAATTAAAAATAATTTAGTATAATAATTTCAAAACAATATATATATATGAAAAATGTTCCCACAACCTAGTAGTTGTGAAGCTATGTTTTATCCATATCTAAGGCACAATTATTCCTGTGAAAAGGATGACAATTCTAAAACCAGACTGGAAATTTCTTTTCTATTTTTATTTTTATCATGCCCTGGTATAATTCATTACGAACTCATGTGACCTTCAATAACTATATCATAAGCATGTTAGAGACTACTATTTTTCCAGTTCAAAAGGTCAACCATTGGTGAGAAAAGAAAACTGCATCGCAACAGTATGTAAGACTCGTAATAACCTAAATTTGGGAAGAAATAGAAAGTTCTTCTATTAGTGCCAAAAGAGTGACATTAAAATAACTGTCTAAAGCTAATTCTAAGCACAGTAAAATAGTAAGAAGCTAAACACCAAAAGTACCAACCAAGAGAAAAAATTAGTTACCTTACCCAAAATTGAGATTGCAGTATTTAACCGCGATACAACCTTTCTGCCAAAACCTCACTACAGGGAAATTACCTTGGTCAGGTTCCAAGGGTTTTTGTCAACTCCACCTTGCCATATTACCAGGTGAAGTACCCCAGTGCCAAACTATATCAGTAATTAAAAATCAGAAGCAAATGTTTCAAAAAAATATGGATCAATAATTTTATGTTTTCCTTCAAAGAAAGAGCTTGTAGTTGATGACTAAATCAACAATGACATGCAGTGTAAAAACTTGTGATTTGAGAACAATTGTATCGTTGACCAACAACAACTGCAAGCTTTTCCTATATAATTAAGGGAGACATGAAATTAAGATTCCAGAAAGCATCTACTTCAAAAGAAAAAAAATACAGAAACCCTGATATTACTTCCCACGCATTAGCAGCTATAATACTTGGCAGAAAAGAGTGCGGTGTCAGAAAGTGGGCCCAGGCATATGTGGGAGTTCCCTGGAAACAAAAAGAAAAAAAAAGAAAGAGCACACTCCCTTCGCAGGCATTATCCTGTTCAGGTTCAAAGGGACTTTCTCAGCCGATATATATGTAATGAACTACATACGTATCTGGCACCCCTGGTGCCTTTTCTTGTTACTACCACATCCACCAACATATATATAAGAGGAAATAAAAAACTAAACAAAAACATTATACATAGCACATAAAGTTTGATAGATTCACTTATTACATCCAAAATGCTAATAGCATAACAAGGAACTTTCTTATTATAATAATTCTTACCAATCTCCACATTGAAATGTTGATCAGTAAGCACGAAGTCCCTTGGTGTTACTGGAGGTACTATGCCAAACTAAATGGAGTACCACACCTGTTTGCAAATCATACATAGATAAATTACATACATATATTTCTCTAAAATATGCTACCATAACTGCAACAAGTTAAATAGTAAGGCACTAAATAAACAAAAAAGACAAACCTTTTCAAGTGCGAGAAATAGAACCCTCAGGCAGATAAATCTCTCCACCAACCTCACCATGTTGCTCCCCACTAACTGTCTTCTTGGCACGTGTGAATTCGGCACTCATGGCCTCCATGCCTCCCTTCACAGCCTCCTCTACTGTACCATATCCATGCTCCTCTGCATACCTCCTCACATCCTCTGTTATCTTCATGGAACAAAACTTGGGCCCACACATGCTACAGAAATGTGCCACCTTGGCACCATCAGCTGGCAAGGTCTCATCATGAAAAGCCATGGCCGTCATTGGATCAAGTGAAAGGGCAAATTGGTCCAGCCACCGAAACTCAAACCTCGCCTTGGAAAGCGCATCATCCCAGGACTGTGCATATGGATGTCCCTTTGCCAGGTCAGCAGCATGGGCCGCAATCTTGTATGCAATAACGCCAGCCTTGACATCATCTCGGTTGGGGAGGCCAAGGTGCTCTTTCGGGGTGACATAGCAAAGAAGGGCCGTGCCAAGGGACCCAATTGTGGCAGCACCAATTGCAGAGGTGATGTGGTCATAGCCAGGGGCAATGTCAGTCGTTAGTGGGCCCAAAGTGTAGAATGGAGCCTCATTGCACCATTCCAGTTGCTTTTCCATGTTTTCTGGAATTTTGTGCATTGGTATGTGCCCAGGACCTTCATTCATCACCTGCTTCCGACAATAATTAACAAATTCAATTCCTAAAAACAAATTTCGCTTCATTTTAGAAGTCAATTTAATGGAAAGAATTTTCACCTGGACATCTTTCTCCCATGCTCGGCGTGTCAGTTCTCCTTGGGTTAGTAGCTCTGCAAATTGAGCAGAGTCGTTTGCATCGTAAATTGAACCAGGCCGCAAACCATCTCCAATAGAAAGAGCCACGTCATACTGGTTGCATATGTCTAGTATATCATCCCAATGCTCGTATGCAAAGTTCTCTTTGTGATATACCAGACACCATTTTGCATGAATCGACCCACCACGTGACACGATACCTGTCATCCTCCTTGCGGTGAGCGGTATGTACCTGAGCAATACACCGGCATGTATTGTGAAGTAGTCAACTCCTTGTTCTGCCTGTTCAATTAGGGTTTCCTTAAACACCTCCCAGCTGAGATTCTCAGCTATGCCATTGACTTTCTCCAGTGCTTGGTATATCGGTACGGTACCAATTGGTACTGATGAGTTGCGCAGAATCCACTCACGTGTCTCATGGATATGTCGTCCAGTGGAAAGGTCCATGACGGTATCAGCGCCCCACATGGTGGCCCACTGGAGCTTGTGCACCTCCTCTTCTATTGAACTGACAACGGCGGAGTTGCCTATATTGGCATTGACTTTGACCAGGAAATTGCGACCCACAATCATTGGCTCCAATTCCAAGTGTTTTTTGTTTGAAGGAATTATTGCACGACCCCGTGCCACCTCTGAGCGAACAAATTCAGGGGTTAGGCCTTCACGGGTGGCACAATAAAGCATCTCTTCGGTTATGATCCCTTGTTTTGCGTAGTACATTTGGGTGTACCTAGGGGTGCCAAGACCGTCCCGTTTGTCAATCCAGTCCTTTCTGATCTTTGGCAGACCTAAAAAAGGAACGGGTTGAAAATTATTATACAATCAATAAATGTTGGATCTTTCCGTCTATTAATGTCGATTGATTTCAGATGGCTAGGTATCAAACTTACCTAATTTAGGGCTAATATTTTGAGGACCGCTAGTATCGTAGGTATCAAAAGGCTTGTTGTCACCAGATAGATGGACCCGCCTAAATGGTACCTTTAGTACATGCCCAGATTCGTCATGAACAATTTCACTACATATAATGTCAACATGAAAAAATGTAATTATTAGTTATATCCTATATGTCCCAACTAAAAATTGGAAACTATTCTTATTTTTCCTTGACATCATTCATTTTAAATATGTTTCCTTATATTAATGATAAAAGTGATTTGTCCAAACGGAATGTCATCAGAAATGGGAGTTACTACTAATTAACAGCAACACCATGGCATGTCTTTTCTTTTTTAAATATAGTGATGACAAATTCAGCAAACCTGTTTAAAAACTATCCAAACTGGTAACAAAGAAACTAGATATCACACTTTGAATACAAACTTCCTAATTTGAGATTCCAGGTTCTTATTCCATCACCTACTGTTTTCATATTACTAAAAAAGTGCATCATGCATTCGGGATTTCAAGTTTTTATACAAGTACCAGCCTGTGAAAGAGGTAATTATGATGCATATCTACTTTTCAGTCCAACCTCCTACATGCCAAGGAAAAGAACAAAAAAAAAAAAAAAAAACCCAATTATGCATTTCTTAGTGCAAGCATTGGCGCTATATTAGTTCAGGCTTCCAGTTAACATAAAGAGGGATAGGACTTTGGACCTTCAGGCCATCTCATTTCATAAAAGCAAAACAATAATAAAAAAGAACATGTCTGACAAAAGTAAAAATTAAAAAGAAGCATACGTGTACTCCTTGGTGCTCCTGGGGAAGCATTCTTCAAATGACGGGAGTGGTAGAAAATCAGGTGCTGCAGGGTCAACGGTATGCTTTCTCTGCTTAGCTGCATTTGATACTGAATCACCATCCGAAATGCATTTATCAACAGCTAAAGTGGCTTTCGTGCTGAGAAGCCCCTTAACCCGATAATCTCTATTAGTAGCTTGAGTGGTTATCAACTCAAATCCTGGCACAAATTTGTACAGGTGGTAATTGTTGTGCTTTTTAGTCACCAGTGATGTAAATGAAGTTTGCAGGCTTGCCATTACTTAACCAAACTGCATAGTAGTTAAGATATCATTAGTCACATATAAAACTGTTCAGTTTTTACATTAGTGGAATAATACAAGTCATGATAACAATAGTATTAATAATGAAATTAGGAAACAACTATTGGTACATTAGAGATATAAATGGAATATACAAAGGAAACAAATGAAACAGTGTCAAAAAAAATACTCTCTGAATCTATTTTGAAGGAGAATATCCTCAGAAGTTGTAATAGAGAATTCAGCAAAACAATTGTAACTTGATCAAATGATATCTTTTATATTATCTTTCATTATTTTAGCTCTTTCATTAAGAAATCGAACATGCATATCATGGATGAGTGAAATTAGATAAAACTAGGGAAAATCAAACGAGTAAAATTCCAAAATTAATATTGTCAATTTAGGATATCACCGAAATTAAGAGAAGCGTAGAAATGTAATACCTCTTCTTCTCTTATCTTCAAAGAGTGAAACCGTCAATTTCAATTTAAGATATCAACGAAACTAAGAGAAGCATAGAAATATAATACCTCTTTTTCTTATCTTGAAAGAGTGAACACCGTTAATGACAATTTAGAATATCACCGAAATTAAGAGAAGCATAGAAATATGAAAATATCTCATCTGAATAGCTTGAAAGATGGCAGATTAGGTCCTTGTCAAGGAAGCTATCCGTGGGCACTACCACGACGCATAACCACTTTATTTTGATTCCATCTTCTTCGTCGTTTTCACGAGAAAGCTTTCCGTGGGCACTACCACGATGCCATAACCCTTCGTCGTTTTCCTCGCTATATGGTGTCCAGTGGTACCTAAAAAGTGGTGCTCAGGCGGTCCGAATTCGCATCTCTGAGATATCTCAACTTGGTTTTTCTTTTATGGAAAATCTCAACCGTGAAAATACGTTCTGCACGAATCTTAGATCACAAATCATACTGCCCCGGCGCTATCCCCGAATAGGCGCCGGACACGTCGGTCACGTAATTGAGATATCTCAGAGGATACACACTCGGTTCGGCCTGGGTCCAAGCCCAGTATTTTCTTTTCTTATTTCCTTTCTTTAAGTCTCGGCCTGGAACAAGCCTAATACGAAGAAGGGTCCAACCCATTCACTATTAAATGTACTTGAAGCTTCGGTTCACACAGAAGAGCCCATTTTATTAACCCAAGAACTTTAAAATATTATAATCAAATTCCAATTTGATTTCAGACGAGCTCCGACTCCAACGGGTACTTTGTAAGAAAAAAAAAATAAACAGACTTAAGAATAGGTGGGGTTATTCAAAAAAATAAACAGACTAAGAATAGGTGGGGTTATTCAAAAAAAATAAACAGACTTAAGAATAGGTGTAGTAATACAAAGGCCTTACACCAATACGTGTAGCTTACCTATCTAGAGATATTGTAGGCCTAACAAATCCAGTGCAATGTTTGTTATCAATTTCCAAGGATGGTTTTTTGTTCTGTCCCTGTAGCAAGACCCTTCAGCTTTTGCTCGAAATTTTGAGAAAAATAAGAAGCCTCAAATAGCAAGAGGGCATTGGAAACTACATGATGCAAACAAACCAATGAGCAGGGCCGGAGCCCAGTAGAGTTCGATATGGGATACTTCAAACTTAATTTGGTTGAAAATATTTAATTAAGTATTTTTTTAGTACGATAATTTTAAATAAAAAATATGAAATATACTCATAAGTAATAACCTTGTAGTTGTACAGTTATTTGTCCTTTATTATAGAAAATAAAACAAAGATGATTAAGCGTTTATTTTGTTTTGTTTTTGCCCCACTATAATTTTTTCAGGTACCGTCACTATTAATTCAAAAGAGTGTCATAGTCTCATAGAGTTTGGTTCTCACTTGGGCAATTGATTTGAGTTTGCTTTTTTTGGGTTCCGGTTTTGGGTATTTTCAGTGCTCCAATTATTAAATTTTGGTTTATTTACTTGCTCAAAAAAAAAATTTGGTTTATTTGTCTCAAGTTCGAATCAATCTAGATCTTGAACAATTTAGATTTGTGTTGTCTCGGATTTTTGTTTATTTAAATTCGAGTTGTTTCAAATTTGAGGTTGCATCCCCCAAAGTGAGTATGTTTCAATTATGATGTCAATTTATCTAAGACGAGTTGGATGTTTAAAATTACATCATGATACAATAATTGGAGAAATAGGGTTTCTTTCACATTTGTTAAGGCCTACATTATTTAAGACTTGAGTTGTTTAAAATTACATCATGATAAAATAATTGGAGAAATGGGTATTTGTTTCTTTCAAATTTTGTTACGGTAATTAATAGGCCTTAGGTCTGTATTTGGTTGTCACATATGGCTTATGAATATAATGTTTGAACTCACATGGTAGAAAGAGAAACTTTTAATTAGCATCTTAAATTTAAAATGCTGGAGATCAGAAATCATATTATGTGGGATTGCATCTATGCCGTAAGATTTTGGAGAGGTATCTCTGCCTACTACAACCTCACGACAACAGGTGGAGTGAACCTATTTCATATATGGTCGAGCAAAAGCAACATCTTATTGTCCTGCCAGAAATCCTTATGGGGTGTCGTTTGGGCAGCAGGGGTATGGGCACTTGAAGGGAAAGAAACAGGAGATGTTCCTCAAGTTAGAGAAAACCAATGAATCGTTTAATCAATGATACAACACTTGATATATTCCTATGGTTACAAAATGTCTAGAGTTCTTATCTATTTGATTCATTATATTTTATGCTTGTATCAATCTCTGCAAATTAGAATTTTGTATAGGAGTTGGGCGGAGTTTCTTTCAATATATGTACATAAACTTTTTTAGCAATATATTTGTTAGTGGCAACCTTTGTCGCTGACTATAAAAAAAAGAAACGTAAAATGTTAAAATTGTAGGTGAATTTCACAACAACAAAAATATAAATTCCAACAAGTTAATCATTTTGATTGAACTACATAAAAAATAAAAAATGAAAGAATTTAATATAAATGATTAAAGAAATTAAAATCATCATATAGTGTAGCTTGATTGTAGATTCCCGTGCGAACTCAAGACTAAAGTTATTATGTATGGTCCATACGATTCTAATAACAAAAATTACCCTCAAGATACCAACGAACAAGCTAGTTTAAAAAATGAACTGGGAGTAGGTCCGATGGGCATCGGACCTACCTCGGTTCGACGGGTTTAATCACCATCGATTTTCTTTTAGATTCGTGCGAAATGCTTTAAACCCCGTGCGTGTATGTTTCAAGTTTCGTGCGCACAAATCACTCCGTTCTCCTACGGTAGATCTGCCCATCGGAACCAAACTAGGTCCGATGGGCATCGGACCTACACTGCGTTCTTAAAAAATATATAGCTCTATACTCTTGTGCGTTTGGATGAAACACAAAGTTAGTGAGAATAGCCGCTAATTCGAACTAACCTCATAATTGCTAACCCAACATTGTTGGGTTAACGGAATAGCCACTAACTCAAGAGAGAGAGCACTTTGTGTGACGTGTTCAAACATGAAATTGCACTCTGAGTTAGTGTCATTTTTGAATTAGCGCTAACTCAGACCCACCCAAACGCAAAATACTAGCTAGCTCACTCTTTTTAAAACCTACTTCTGAATTCACATCATAAACGTACATCCTATCAAGATGTAGCTAGGCTGCAAGATAAGTTCGAATGTTATGTTACACAAGTTGAGTTCAAATTTAAGCAAGGTACTAGGGTTCTGGATTAACCGAAGTCAAGTTAATTTGATTTTAGGGTGTCCCTTGATCGAAACTGAGTTGAGTTAGATTGAACTTAAGTTAAAATGATTATGTTTAGTTTTCAGATAGGTTGACAGGTTATCAGATTTATAATTAATCTAATTTTCGGCCTGATGGATTGTTAACTTCTTCAAAAAAAACCATTTAGAATTTTTATTACTGAATTTAAATCATTTAGCTCGTATAAGTTAGAGTAATATTTCAGTACATCATATTTTATTGAAGAAGAAAAAAACAGTAATTAGTTTTGATAATCCTATAAAGTTAGAGAATGTTTGTGTTGTTTTTAATCCTAATTTATAAATTTAGTAAACAATTTTAACTATTAAATATGAAATATAGTAAATTACTCTGAGTGAGGTTATGGTAATTATATACATATTAGGGATCAATCCGTGTTATGAATTATTATTTCTATTTCATATGAAAAATTATTTGGAGATTAAATTTTAGAGTAATTCTTTTGTCCCCCGCTCTCCAGTCCCCTAAATGTTCTCCCATTCTAACTAACTATGTTAATCATTAATTAACGACTTTAACCAACAGTTAGTGGTCCCCGTCTAACTGTCAATATCCACTGGCGGGACCACTATTATGAATACTTGCTCGATTAGGTATGAATACTTGTGCGACAGACAACTCGAAAGTATGTCATCATGGATCTCATTTGAAAGAGAAAATTGTGTAGAAGACGTTCGTGGTTTTAGATTTGCAAAATTTCTCATAGATCGTCAGAAATATTGGTTAGATTGAATGGAGAAAAAAAAACTACCTCTAAAAACGTGTAAAAGATGAGTAAGTGATGTGTCCATTTTTTTTTTTAAATACTTGATATCTTAGGTATGAATACTTGATGTATTATATATGAATATTTGATATCTTAGGTATGAATACTTGATGTTTTAGATTCGCAAAATTTCTCACAGATCGTTATAAATATAAGCGAGATTGAATGGAAAAAAAAATTCACCTCTAAAAATGTGTAAAAGATCGGTGTGTGATAAGAGAAATAAAAAAAAGTTTATATGTTAATTTTTTTAGAAATATTTGGTATCTTAGGTATGAATACTTACATGACGAGTTATGAATACTTGAACGACGAAAAACCCGAAAGTACTTCATCATGGATCTCATTTGAAAGAGAAAATTACGTAGAAGATGTCGGTAGTTTTAGATTCGCAAAATTTCTCACAGATCATCAGAAATATTAACGAGATTAAACGGAGAAAAAAAATCCACTTCTAAAAACGTGTAAAAGATGAGTGTGTAATTAGAGAGAAAAAAAAGTTGATGTCCAGTTTTTTTTTTTTAATACTTGATGTCTTAGGTATGAATACTTAATATATTATATGATAATACTTGCACGCATAAGTATCCATACATACGCGCGCCAGTTGTAAATTTTTTCAATCATAAGTGGTCCCCAAAGTAGTTAATGTAATTACTGATCCCCATTGTACTTTATACATCAGTTAATCAGGGGGATGTTTAGGGGACAGAATGTGGGGGACTGTTAGTCGATCCCTAAATTTTATACTTTTTAGAATTTATTTACTATTTTTTTAATCAATAGAAAATCATTGCTTTCGGATGGTTCAGAATTTTTAAATCAAGAGATTTTCTACCTATTTAACAGAAATAAGAAATTCTAAGATAAATAAAATTTGATCTCCAAATACCTTTTCATATGGAATTCATATTTAACCGTTTGGATCAACTGTTTATACTTTAAAAATAGAAATATGAATCCATAGCACGTGTCGATTCATAATATTATATCTTTATCATTTGATTTAAAAAAAAAATCTTGATAACATATAACATATAATTTAATATATTTTCTGTTGTGATTTTCTATTTTAGGAAACAGGACTTTTTTTTTTGTTGGATCGTCGACATTTAAAAGAACATATAATGAAATTTGCAATAAAGCAAGCATAAGTTATACTGATGGCCACAGAAAAAGCACCACACAAAAAACCGGTATCTTCGTTGCCCATACCAAGCAAGAGTGCGTATCCTCTGAGATATCTCAACTTTTGCGTGACTGACGTGTCCGGTGTCTATTCTGGGATAGCGAAGAGGGACAGCATTATTTGTGCTTTGAGATTCATATAGAACGTATTTGAACGGTCGATATTTTCCAAAAAACACGCAAAAGTTGAGATATCTCAGAGGATGCGAATTCACCAAACAACCACCCGCTTGAATTAATTGTGTCCCTTGTATGAGAACCATAAGTAAAGAAACTTGGATTTGCCTTTATATAGATCAGACATGCATACTCTTATTTTGAAATTATTTTGTTCATTTCAAATTCAAGTTACGTAGATATCACGAATTGAGTTGTCAAATTATTGGATTCATTACAAAACACGGAAGGTCGCAAGTTCGAAATTTGAATGGGAGAATTTCATATGAATATTAAATAGTTTGGTGACTTGATCTCTAACATACTCAAAAAATGCAAAACACAACTTTTAATTCTCTCATGCTACAATAATGGAATAGTATCCGCGAGAGTAAAAAGTGACTATCCGTAAGGGTATACCGACAAAAAAGTATTTTTTCTATTAGCGACGGGAGTATCCGCGAAGGTATACCGGACCGACAGTATCCCTCGCGGATAGTGTTCCATTATTGTGATCATAGAACCTTTCCAAATGTATGTACACAAACAGTTGGGGAGTTATTTAGGCAACCATATGCGTCAAATTCTGTTTAATAACTCAACTAATAACTAACCATATATCTGTCAAAACTCACTATCAGGAAGAAATTGTACTGTTTCATGATTTGATTAATTTCATAGGATACGTCTAATATAATATGTATATAACATATCATGCATGCCACAGGTTAGTTTTCCAAAAAAAATTGTTTCCCAACGTATGCATTGTATTCATGTAGCAGGCTAGCAGCATAGTGTGAAACATAGTGTTCAAATCTGCTAGGCGCTCTGTCACAATCTTAAATGCCACATTCACTGTGAGTGTTATTTATACTACTTGAGGACTATTTTCTTCGCTATCAGAAAATTCAACTAGTGTTCAAATCTGCTAGGCGCTCTGTCATCCACGGAATCGAGGGCAGTCCGATGTCCGATCGGACAAACCGTTTGATTTGCATCATTCGTGCTAACATCTTTAAAATTTGTACAAATCAAGTACACGTGAATCTTAATGTGATTCAAAAGATTCTTACTAAAAAAACTCCAATATTTATGGTGCATGAAAATGTTCCTTAAAATGTTTCTTGATTCCTAACAACATAGCTAGAGCTGTTTGGTGGCATGCAAACACACACAGACAAAATATAATTACACAAAAGTTTAGGTCACATGCAATCAGAAAAATAAATTAAGATAGTATTATGAAGAGTGCATTATATATGTTTTAATAATACTCCTGTACCTTCTCTTGCAGCAGTTGATTCTTTTATAATATCACTTGCTTCTTTTTGGTGTAAGGCTTGACAAGATAAATCTTTTTTTAAACTAACTCTCATTCTACCTTTTGATGTATGTTCTTTGAATCAGGAAGACAGTATAATAGAAATATCAGATTCCGATTACCCTGGAAAGGGGAAGCTCCCAGTGGAGGTCGGATCCTGGTCGTGGACCCGAAGGTATGACTTAGAAGATTACTTAGCTGACGTGGCTGCTTATAGGGCCATTTATGCTGCAGCTGGTCTAATACCCCTATTTCCTCTGATTCTGTCTCAATTAAGCTCGTCTACTGATGATAGTGGTTATGTAGCTAGTAATTCAGTACTGCTATACCACTTTCTGCTTTTGATGTTGCTTAATGGTTGTTTAGGCTATTACTTTTTTTTTTAAGGTTGGAGGCGAAATGCCGTTAACAAATATATTAATAAAAAAAGAGTTGTAATTACATGTTCCTAGCGCAGTATAGCTCCCACTATTTACAGTTATATTAGGTACACCACGGATAGTAAAAGACTTAAAGAAAGAAAACAAAAAAGATTTGATTTGATTGACCACCCGCACTCTAGCTCGGATTTTTTTTAAAAACAATAATTAAAATAATTAATTTAAAATAAACAACATGATTGCAGGGGTTTTTATAAAAACCATAAGAACCGAATTGTCAATTCGGTCCAATGGCATTTTTTTTCTTCGGACCGAATTGGCAATTCGTTCCCCCTCAATTTCACAGCATCCCCATCAAGCTCCGTATAGCCTTCCGTGTAATTCAACCTGGACCGAGATGGCATTTCGGTCGAAGGATTTTTTGGCCAGACCGAATTGCCATCTCGGTCCAAGGCCATTTTAACTCCAGAACGAAATGGTATTTCGGTCCAGAGAAAAATTATGTCAAATCCACTCCTCTTCTCCTCTCTGGATTATTTTTTCCCGAGACAGAGACAAAGAGCTTCTTCTTCCCGAGACCTTCGTGCTTCTCCATTGTGCACAGTTCAAGTTTTCCAAATTACAGACCGGCCCCTTAAATATTGTGCCTCTAGCGTTCGTCTAAAGATTGTAGTAAGTTTTTTTTTTCAATTATGATCATATTTTAGGTTGTAAAATTAAAAATTATCGAAGGTTGATTGTGAAAACTTTTGTTTAGAAAATGTCTCAAGTATTAATAAATGTGTACCACAGACGCGAAATTACAGACGCACCGACCTGCACATTTCCTGTTACTAACTCAACTAGTCTTGATGAGCTAAGAAGACAGATATATGTTGGCATTCGTTTGCTCCCTAGCCAATTCGACTTGACAATCAGTGCATGTTTGAACACGGCACCACCTTACTCAGCAGAAAAATACCAGTTGTTTAACATAGACCACGAAACGATCTGACATATGGTACTTGAGAATGTCACTCCGGTATTGAATTTTAAACTTCTTGAATTATTGGTTGAGTCAGTACCAGTTGTTAGTCAAACCAATTATGACTCATACCCGGGTAGTGTACCTGTAACTAGCAGAGACATACCGGTGAATGATTCACCCATATATTGTGATGAAACCACCAAAATACCCCCCATTGATTTGCATAATTATTTTTGACCAGCTGAATAATGATATTGGCTCAGACACAAGCTCTGACCCTGGTTACCCGGTTGTCGGGAAAGATGATATGGCCGAAATTGAGGATCATATTAGGATGGAAGAAGTAAAGAAGGAGTGGCAATCGTCTATTCATTTTATTAATCGGGGATTGCAGCATCTTGTTCGGCATTTCATGACGATGTGCCGATGCCGTACAAGGATGAAGTATTTTTTGGTTATCCACCCATAATCGACGGTCCATTTTCGGTGGGACAGATATTTGAATCCAAAGCTAATCTTAAATCGATGTTGAATGGATTTGACATGGATAATAACTTAGAATTACAACAAATCCAGAGCAATCGTAAGGTTTATGTGGTTGTATGTAGAGCGGAGGGGTGTCCTTGGAGGTTATACGCAAAAACCACTGAGATGGACAATTGGACAATTGCAACAAACACATACGCGCACAATTGTTACAGTACTGCTTGTACAGCAGACAGTCGTCAGATGACTGCCAGGATGATTGCAGATATAATCAAACCGGGTCTTATGGAGGACCTGGAGATGTCAATAAAAGCATGTCGAATTGCAGTTAGACAGGAGTACAAAATGGTTCAGCCTTCATACAACAAGATTTGGAGAGGGAGGGAGCTGGCTATTGCCGATTTATTTGGTTCTTGGGAAAAATCTTACGAACTGCTACCTGTTATGCTCGGTGCAATCCAGAGGTCTAACTCAGGTACAAAATACAGAATTGAGCACGAACCATCTACAAAGTTGGGCACCCATATTTTCACCCGTGTGGCATGGGCTTTCGGTCCATGCATTCAATCATGGCCATATCTCCGACCAGTTATAAGTGTAGATGCTGGACACCTATCCGGCAGGTACAAAGGAAAACTATTCATGGCATGCGCTTATGATGCAGAACAACAATTACTGCCAATAGCATTCGGAATTGCGGAAGAGGAGACTTCATCTAATTGGGGCTGGTTTATGCAATTTGTACGCGAAGATGTTGTCGGCCCCGGTCGGGTATGTGTTATATCAGACCAGCATGCTGCAATCCGTTCAGTGTTTGATCGACCTGATTTAGGGTGGTGTGAGGAAAGGGGTGAAGCAGTTCATCGATTATGTGCTCATCATATTGCGTCGAATGTGTACAAGTTGTGCAAGGACAAAATAATCAAGGATATTTTCACTGTGTTTGTGGGTAAGATGAAACCTTGGAGGTTTAATGAGGGTATGGAAATGATAGAAGGTAGGAGTATTACTACTCACCAGTACATCATGTAGTGTGGTAAAATGTTGCAAAATCTCGAAAAAGAGCCTCTGCAACTCCATTAATGGGCACAATGTCATGACGGAGGCCCAAATAGGTGGGGTATTATGACTACGAACGAATCAGAATCCTTGAACAATGTTTTTCGAGTGTCTCGCCAACTGCCTGTAACGGCAATAGTTGATCGCACATTTTATAAAGTTGTGGATTGGTATGTCAAAAGAGGTGCGGTTGCTCGAAATTGGCTTCAAAATGGAATGAGATTATCAGAAAACATCATGTCAGTGTTAGAATATCGGATTGCCAAAGCAAAGGAGCACCGAGTGATACCAATGGGGCGCGAATTTCCCGTCTATGAGGTCGTCGATCATGAAGGAACCCAAAGAACGGTATGTTAGATATTTACTTAAATTTCGTAGAACTTTCTCAATTTGTAATATTTAAATAACTTGATTATTGATTGTAAGGAGTGAAGGGAGACATGAAGTACGAAGTTAGATTTCCAGAAGGGGAGCAGGGAATGCATGTTTGTGACTGCCAGTAACCGCAATTTACTGGCATTCCTTGCAACCACGTCTTGGCGGTGTGTTGTAAGAGACATCTAGATCTGATGAGCTATGTAAGTCACTATTATAGCGTTGAAAATTATGTCAACACATGGAGAGGTGAGTTTCACGGCTTCGGCAACGCCCCCAATTGGCTATATGATCTGGGAGCACCTATAATCAGGCCGGACCCAGATAAAATTAATAAGGGTAGGAGAAAGCACAAGCGAATTTCTAATTCTATGGATGATATGGAAGCTCGATGTAGGCCATGCAGTGGAGTACAACGTCCAGAGGGAGCCAATAGAAAAAGACCGTCAGGTTAGAAATTGTAATTGTGAATTAGTACATATTGATCAGAGTCAAAATAACGATGATTTACGTAGGGTTTTGACTTAGGTTTTGCATATTTTCTCACACTTATGTTTAATTAATTAGAGAAAAAGGCTACTGTCACCCTTCTTTATGTTTTATTGCAGAAAACAGGTTTTGGGACTATTTTACACCAAATGGAGCTAGAATCGGGTCAATCGGATCAGCGACGCTTATCGACGAAGTCTCTGTTACGGTCCGTATTGCCTAATATAGACCAGAAGATAGCGCTGGGAGCATTAAACCCTAACCGTCAAGGTCCTAATATGGACCGTATCAACTGATACGGTCCGTATCCGAAGGCGTCTCTTGGGGAATAACTGCCGACAGCTGTTTCCAGATCAGTTTCTTAGCCCCTACTCAACCTCCAGACGTCCCTCCACTCCTATATAAGGCCCCTGGGCAGAAGGAATAGTTATCTTTGTAATTAGGGTTAGATTTGATTAAAGAGAGAAGAGAGGAGTGCTTGTAACAATGCCGTTCCGCGGCTAAGTTCCTTTTCTTAGGGCTAGGCAGTAAACCTTGTTACTCTTGATGTTTTGATATATATATTTCTGTTGATTATGATTTCTTGTTGTTGTATCAAAATGCTTTTGTGATTTACTATCTCTTCATCTAACTTCAATGATCTAGTTTGAGTCTGTTAGGGTAGTGACAGTACTTTAATGGTAAGAGAAACTATTTGTATGAATTAGCCTCGTTGAGATTTATTAGGTTTATGTGAAGAAAACCTTAGCGGGGAAACCATAAACCAGACCAACAAAACGCGTACCAAATTCCATCACTTGCGTAAGGAAAATCGCAGTGATCTGTGTAGTAATTTGGGGTTTTTAGAGATCAGTCATTTGCGTAAGGAAAATCGCAGTGTCCTATGTAGAATCTCAATGAAAGATCTGTCATTCTTGCGTAACATAAATCGCAGTGACCTATGTGGTGTCTTTCATAAAACAACAACAGGAAATCAGACGCAACAAGAATATATTGTCAAAACGGATTGAGTGGCAATGGTGTGCCGAAACCCTAGGAATTCTCATCTCTATCTTTATTTTAATTACTTTTAATTGCTTCCTAATTTACATTGATCACAACAACATCTCTCAATTTTCAGATTTCGTCTAGCCTTTCGAAAGATTGTGATTCGATCGCTCAAAGTATTGAACCAATATTCCCTGTGGATTGACCTCGTATATATTTCTCGATAGGATTGTGCGCTTGCAGTCCGAACCGATAGCATTTCTGAGTTTATAAATATTAAAAGAAACATTGCTCTTTTTTGAGTGATCACATATTTTAAATTAAATTAAGATTTTACACACTTAATTATATTTATGTCCGCATTATACAGGAGCAACTGTTGGAAGATGGAGAAGCGTATCTGGCACCCGGGCAGAGGCATCGGCTATGTATGCAGGTGTATTTGATCCAATTGGGGCACGGAGAAGCGTATCTGGCACCCGAGCAGAGACATCTGCTATGTATGCAGAGGCATCTGCTCCACAAGGGGCACGGAGAAGCGTATCTGGTACCCGGCCAGAGACATCTGCTAGTAATGCAGAGGCAACTGGTAGTCAAGCAGGACCATCTGGTAGCCGACCATCTGTTACCCGGACGGCTAGTCGTCTGATGAACAGATTATTCAGACGTAAGGAACGATGAATATTTTTTAATGGAAGACTATGTTTAATATGACTATGTTTGTTTTAAATGGAAGACCATTTCCGAGTATATGTTTTTCTGATTTCTGACCTCTGTCGACAAATCGTCAAAACTGTAGCAAACCATAATATTTTTGTATATACAAATTATATTATCTGAAAACTAGACTCGATGCCTTTCTTTTGATATAAAGAACCCAAAAATCCATGTAGCCATTTAATCGTAATTGAATTTTCAATCCGGTCGAATTTCTGAATTGTGCTCACTGGAATTTCTGAATATATGTTTTTCTGATTTCTGACCTCCGTCGACAAATCGTCAAAACTGTAGCAAACCGTAATATTTTTGTACATACAAATTATATTATCTGAAAAATAGACTTCGACGCCTTTCTTTTGATATAAAGAACCCAAAAATCCATGTAGTCATTTAATCGTAATTGAATTTTCAATCCGGTCGATTCTGAATTGTTTTGCCGGTCAAATGTCTGATTTTCTGATTTTCTAAATGTTGAATATGGCCGAATTTCTGCATTTTTGGTGTTATTATTTTTGGTGTTATCGGAATTTTAGAATTTCAGATACGAAGGAGATTTGGTATGTCAGAGACCTAGAAGGAAGCACGTATTAGACGTAAATTAAATACTGATCATACAACACATACACTAAACAAAAACTACGCTAACTCAATCCGTATTTTCCTTAGCCCTAGGATTATTAAATTTCGAGTGGCTAAACCTATCGGGTTGTCTTATCGTGCGTCGATGAGGAGCCGCTGCTGATGGCGACGCATCATCTTCTAGCATGCGCCCGTCTATGACTATGGATTGAAGCGAGTGGTAAATTCCTTGCATAACATCTTCATGAGTCGTTGGAGGAACTTCGACCTCCACATTCCTCGCTCTCAGGTCTGGAGTATCATCGCTGATATCGATGCAGTTTATGTCAAATGAAAGTCCAGCTTGCTCGACCATGGCTCTGAACATTGCGATATGCCCAATATCGGATAAAAAATCGTGACTATGCTCTAGCAATAGGAGTCCAAAAGCCATTTGCCCAGGTGTCTTCACCATCGCAATTCCTTTTGCGGTCATTTTCAAGAGGCACAATCTCTGCAAAAAAAAGAATAGTTTTAAATAAAATAAAAGATAGTTCGTAAATAAAATAAAATGATATATTAAAAATTAAATTAAAATACTTACGCTACGAGCTTGCACCTCGACATCTGAGACATACCCGAGACGACCTACTTCTACTTCCGGTTCTGGCACTGGCTGGCTTAGAATTTCTTCGTGGCTTTGCATTGGATAAATCGATGCCATGCCGTTCTGGAAGAACCAATCCATATACTCGGGATACCTGCAATGACTAATTAGAATAAATTAAGTCATCACTGGATCCGAATTCAAAAAAAAAAAATCGTACCTATCCATATCGTAAGGTCCCGGCTCTCCAACTGAAAGGGGTGGTGCTGCGATATATTGCGCAAAGTGAGTGCTCCAATCTACACTGGATCCGTCTTCGTACAAACCCCTCGCACGGTTCCATTCGCGGATGTCTTCAATATACTCAAAGGGTGGTGGAACCGGTGGAGGAACTACCTGAAATAATCCGAACTGTCGGAAAACCCTCTCAGAAAGATGAATCTCTAACTCCCAGAAATGGACCAACCACACGCGATATCTAAATATATCTCGGTCTCTCATCCCGCGCCAAGGTTGTTGGTGATAGTAAGTCACATACGGCATCTAGTTGACAACATTTGCTTTCAGACGCTCAAACTAGTTACGAAATTGCGATGTACCTAAGTTGTCAACACATTACAAATAAATATTGAATTAACACTAAATTATATTGAAAAATATAGGGGGAATTTCATGTATATCCCTCAAAAGTTTCAATATTACGTATTTATCCCTCTAAAATCAATAATTACATATTTATCCTTACAAATTATAGGAACTCACATATTTGTCCAATCTAACTCTATTATATATCAAATATCTCCAAAAATAATTAAATAATATTTTTTTAAACATTAAAATTTATTTTACAATATTAATTAATATTGTAATGACCACTATACCCTTTCTTCCTCTCTCCCTTTAATCTGTTGAGTCTTGAGAGCGCCAAAACATCCCGCCTCTTCTCTCCAAACACGCTCAGGTACGGTTCAGTACTGGTGCTGGTACTGGTACGGTTCCGTTTTGGTACTGGTACGGTTCAGTGTTGGTACTGGTACAATACTGTTCAATATTGGTACTGGTACGATTTAATACTGTTCTCTAACACAGTGGCCTTAGAAGGGAAAATAAAGAAGGGTAAAATGGGAATACATAGAAAATTAATGTTAAATATAATAGATTGGACAAATATGTGAGTTTCTATAATTTGTAAGGATAAATATGTAATTATTGATTTTAGAGGGATAAATACGTAATATTGAAACTTTTGAGGGATATACATGAAATTCCCCCAAATATATAATTTAAATACATATTTAGAAATATATATTTAAATAAATGTACCTCTAATAGGGTTGTCATCCCATTGATGCGGAATAGTCCATTTTGTGCCAAAAGCCATCCTCTCCAATTGGACTTCGTCGTCAAATGGTAAATCGTTTCTGGGTCTGGGCCGGCCTAAAGGAAACCGAGTCCAACACCACATCTACAGCAGTAGTAATGGACCATTAATCGAAGCTGTTGCCTTTCTGCAAGCCCGAGACAACTCGCGATACAGGCAGGCAAGTACAGCACCTCCCCAATTGTAGTCCTCTTCCAGAGGTCCCAAATTCTCTAAGAACTGCAAGTACATGATCGGTACAGAACTTGAGTTCGCATCGGGAAACATTACGGACACAAACAAGTCCATGCAATATGCCCGTGTGTATTGGTCGACTCTCTCATGGGCAGAGAGCTCTGTCAATTCCGTGTCAAAGTGGTCCTTCAACCATTTTAGGCGCATATGGTATTTGGATCTCTTAATTTTCTCGTTATCCACCTTTGTATAAAAAAATTCATCATCACTGTCTTCATTGTCGTCATAGACCTCATGTCTTAGGCAATATTCGATCAATTGTGACCAATTATCATCTGAATGTCTAGCAATTGCCTTCCCTGTAAACATTGATGTTAGAGATAAACATATACTTGATATTTACAATACAATTTATTACACTACAATACGCTAAAAAAAAAAGATAAATTACTCTAAATATTTATACAATTTATTTACACTAAATATTTAAACAATTTATTTACACTAAATTACTCTAAATATTTATACAGTTTCTTTACACTAAATTTATGTACACTACATATTTATTGACACTAAATTTATTTACACTACATTTATTTACTCTAAATTACTCTAAATCTTTATAGATTTTATTTACACTAAATTACTTGCACTAAATATAAATTAATCACAAAAGTATAAATTAGTAAAATATTTTACCGGTAACAGATAAGCCCCACAGATAGCTGACATCTTTCAGTGTCACTGTGCACTCCCCCACCGGAAGATGAAAAGTATTCATCTCGGGCCTCCACCTCTCGACGAGCGCAGTGATCAACCCTTTATCAATATGACAATGCGTCACATCCTTCATTTGGTACAAGCCTAAATACACCTAACCTTGTTTCATCCGAGGTTGGTAATTAACGTCCATTTGCCGAGGACCAGGACGCAGTGCACGATCAGGCTGGAACGATAATTTCATGCAAAATAATGTAAAGAACAAAAATTAATCCAACTTCCAAGTTTATTTTGAAATTTAAATCCAACCCGATATTAAACAAATACCCTTGTATTCACCAATGATATCTTGTGTTGATCATTAGGCAATTGCAACAAGGGTTGTTCAGCAGCCATTTTGCACTATAATATAAATAAAATTACAACATAAAAAAACTCCAATTAGTTAACAAATCAAAAATTCCATTAGCTAATTTACTCTACATACAAAATTAAAAAACCCTACAATTAGTTAAATTATACTAAAAAAAAACTAAATTACACTAAACAAACTAAATTATTCTACATTTATTTTAAAAAAAAATTATGACCAAGATTACTCTATATGCAAACCAAATCATTATACAATTACTAAACACTAAATACAATAAATTTATACACTAAATTACTCTAAATATTTATATAATTTATTTACACTAAATATTTATACAATTTTTATTCAACTTATTTACACTAAATATTTATTCACACTAAATTTATTTGCACTAAAAATTTATACAATTTATATACAATTTATTTACACTAAATATTTATTCACACTTAAATTTATTTACACTAAATTTATTTACAATTTATTTACACTAAATTACTCTAATTACTCTAATTACTTTAACTATTTATACAATTTATTTACACTAAATATGTATACAATTTATTTACACTACAATACACTAAATTACACTACAATAAACTAATTTACACTACAATACACTATAATACACTAAATTTACACTACAACACACTAAAAAAAAACTAATTTACCCTACATACAAACTAAACTAAATAATTCTACAAAAAAAATTAAAAATTCGGATTTTTTTTTCAAATTAAAAATTTACACTACAATACATGAAATTACACTACAATACACTAAAATACTAATTTACTCTCTAACTAAACTAAATAATTCTAGAAAAAAATTATAAAATTCGGATTTTTTTTCAAATAAAAATTTAACCACATACCTAACGAAACTTGTAGATCTGAAGTTCTTCTTGTTCTCCTCTCAAAATTATACTCAAATATGTGATTAGAATAAAAAATAACGAAGATTTGAGGGGGTTAAAATTTTGTTTTTGGGAAGAGGAAGAAGTTTAGGGTAGGGGAAAAAAAAGGAGAGGGAAGAAGGAAGAAGTTTCAGGTAGGGGAAAAAAATGAGAGGGAAGAAGGAAGAAGGGAAGGGAAGGCCGACGCGCTGGAGTAAATAAAAGATGGGGACCGAGTAGCCATTTCGGTCTGGCCAAAAAAATGCTGGACCGAAATGGCAATTCGGTCCGGCCATATTGGGATTTTCTGTGGCTTTGGATGTGCAACCCAGTGAAATTGCGCTGGACCGAATTGCCAATTCGGTCCGAAGAAAAAAAAATGACATCGGACCGAATTGACAATTCGGTTCTTATAGTTTTTGTAAATCTTACAGCAATCATGTTGTTTATTTAAAATTAATTATTTTAATTATTGTTTTAAAAAAAATCCCTCTAGCTCACTCCAATTGCCACTAGGAGTGCGCAGAAAATACCCGCTCGGTCCATTCGTGGCCTGAAGTCAAACGTTTTGTACCCATAGTATGATATCCATGGCCGTATCATGGCTATTACCTTTAGATACTTTCTAAGCAGTGTATGCTTTGTTATTCTGCTCAAACATTCTGTTGAGATACTAGCTTAGTGCCAAATTTTGTAACCGATATTTGTTTCTAATGAAACTGGTGGGTTTCCCCCACTTTTATAAAAAAGAAAAAATATGAAGAGTATGCATCGTTTTCCGCGCTATTGATTTTTTGAGAGATTCTTTAAAATTAAGTTAGTATGGATCTTAGAGCAAACTAATGATGTAGTGCTTCGGAGAAGGTATTTATAGTAAGACATCTTCTTAGAAAATAATTGAATAGAAGAAAAATGCTGTTTAAATAAAACAACTTTTTTTTTTCAAAGAGATGCATATGTGGTCATTAATTTGTCAGCAGTTCTTGGTTCCCAACTACCTTACATTTAATTTATTTGATTAATTTATTGTTTCAGATGCATTAATGTTTACTGCCAATCTACCATGATGGGAATGCCGAATGCGTCATGACTCATGAAAGCTTTGCATTATATAGACACTTGGCGGATTCGTTAGGATGCGTTTGACATTTTGCATATATATATATATATATATATATATATATATATATATATATATATATATAGCTGGGCTATGGTGAGTTGTGAAGTAAGATGTCATTTTTACTTCATGCTCATATTTTTATTTTGAAAATTCAAACAACCGATCCGAACTGCTCAACATGTTCTCTATATTGAAATGTGCTTGGAGACTAAATTTTACATTTTTTGGAATTTTTTACTATTTATTAAGCCACTTTGAAAATCGCTGATCCGGTGGTCCAGAAATTTTTACTGTTTTTTACTGTTCACAGTGGATCAGCAATTTCAAAGTGGCTTAATAAATAGTAAAAAAATTCCAAAAAATGTAAAATTTAGTCTCCAAGCACATTTCAAATTTAGAAAATGTTGAGCGGTTGTTGTTTGGATTTTCAAAATGAAAATATGGCGTGAAGTAAAACAACGTTTTACTTCACAACTCACCATAGCCTTTCTCTATATATAGAGAGAGAGAGAGAGATATGGGCTATTGTGCTTTGCAAAGTAAAACTCTCTCTTTACTTCGGATCATATTTTTATTTTTGAAAATTCAAACAACCGATCCGAACCGTTCAACATGTTCTAAATATTGAAATGTGCTTTGAGACTAAATTTTACATTTTTTGGAATTGTTTTACTATTTATTAAGCCACTTTGAAAATCGCTGATCTGGTGATCCAGAAAATTTTACTGTTTTTTACTGTTTACAGTGGATCAGCGATTTTCAAAGTGACTTAATAAATAGTAAAAAAATTTCAAAAAATGTAAAATTTAGTCTCCAAGCACATGTCAATATTTAGAACATGTTGAACCGTTCGGATCGGTTGTTTGAACTTTCAAAAATAAAAATATGACCCGAAGTAAAGGAGGTTTTTACTTAGCAAAGCACAATAGCCCATCTATATATATATATATATATATATATATATATATATATATATATATATTCTTCATCAGATCCTTCTCATATAATAATAGTATATACACTCACTATTTTAGGTAAGAATTGAATCCACATTTACAATTGAATATCGGAGGCTACTAGAAAGTAGAAACTCACTGTATATCCTTCTCATATATACACTCACTATCTAGGAGGCTGCTACTTTGCAGTGCATGCAGCGTTTAAAGCACTTGCTATTTAATGCATGGGTGGCCATTTTCCATTATGATTTTCTACAATTACAGAATCACCTAATGTGTCTATGGCCAGTTTGTAACAGTAGATGAGGAAAATAGTACACATTATTTTTCCTATTTGATTTTTTAACCATACATAATTTTGATGGTGGTTTTTAGCCCCGCTTTTAATTGAAAAATAGAAGCTATATCTTGATATTTTATGAAAAAAAACATTTGAGTAATATAATTTATTTTTCATGTAGTAAACCTTTTATATTGTTCATGCAAAACTCTCAATTAAGTTTAATTATTATTATTTTTTTGCATTATATGGGAGATAATTTATTTCCCATCTGATATTATGCCTGTTGAGAAGGGCTAGCAACTCATACAATGGAAAACTTATATAGTAGAAAAACAGAATATAACAAGATGTGAATATTCATAAATTATTTATTTTTAGCATTTTAATAAAATAAATAAACTAAACAATTTCCGAATTATTTGTAATTTTACAAATTATTCACAAATAGTTTCACTAAATTTATTTTCTTACTTAAAAATACAATCTTTTAAATATTTATATACATTATATGAAAATAAAAAATTATTTTTAAATTATATCTTATTTAAATTACGAATTTTAGATCTTATCAAATAATCTCAGTTCTAATTATGGACCAAAAAGCCCAAAACTAATAACTTCTTGAGCATCCATGAAACAACAAAAAAAAGGCCACAGAACATCAGCCAGCAGTTGGGAGACAAATAGGCAAACCGTACACGTCTACTGAGAAACGTCCACGTCATCTTGGTTTACGGTGCCAATACCCCACAAGGGCCATAACTGCATTGGACTTGAGCAGCTGGCAGTTGAGTTTCCTTTATTAATTGCACACCTCCCCTTTATTTGTTCTAAACTGGAGGAGTCCAGTTCCATTTTTTTTGTTTTTCTGAAAATGATAATGGTGAATCCAACATCTCCGTTTGAAAGATGAGATCAAGGCATCAAGCCATGAATTTATATATATTGTAGTTTTTCTAATATTCCAAAATATTTTTTATTTTTGCTTTGTACACTCCAAATTTCACCCCGACGGCATTGTTGAGAATCGATTTTATTGAAATGTAATTCATGTTTTTGAAATTTGTTTCTACTTCTCATATGTAAAATTGTGGGCAAAATTGTTTATGCTCTTATGCAGCGAAACATTAAAATTAAATATGAGAACTGAGAATTTTAACTCTTGTTTCCATTATACTACATGTGTGACAAAGGATCAAATTGCAAAAGATTTTTAGGAAATATTGGTTTCATGCAAGAACAAATTTCAAAAATTTAACTTAAAGAAATCTACATAGATCTACTTATTTGACTAACAATGAACCTTATTCAACAATTTAACTTGATTAAACTTTATACCTCAAATCTTGATCTCTAAACTAAGAAGTAGGGACTTGAGATGTAGGATTGTTGCCTCCACTAGTATCCACCAAGGATTCGAGAAGAGAATTCAAGTTTCCTTTGCTAGAGGTACTACTTAAATTCAAACTCTTAAATTGATGACTACTTCTTCTTCAAACTAACTATTAGATGAGATTGATAGAGCTTTTTCTCAACACATGAGAGGATGGAAGAAAGAGATAGTGGCTGCCCCAATTGTCTTAGATGGGGTGATTTTATACTCAAAAGTTAGAGTTACCTTTATAAGTAGTATTTTTAGACCAATGGGCCAATAGACAAACTTATGGACTTAACTCATATGTCAAATGGTCCCAACATTGGCATATTTACTCTCTTTCATTTATTTATGAATTGTCCACAAATAAAACATCCAATGAATTATAATTGAGTCAATCAATTTAATTTGCTCATGTTATGCTGAGATACAAATTTATATGTCATGTCTCACATGCACATAAATTTATTTAGATTTAAGGTTGTCATCTCCATGACATTTATTTTATAACATCTAATGACACTAAAATAAATTTCTCCAATTAAATCTCTTTTGAGTGACCCAGTAGGATCTATATCACATTGGCAATAGAATTAAAACTACTTTTAATTACATAAATCATAAGTGGTATCTAGCAATATACATTATGATTATCCTCAAATGACACAGATGATATGTCCATTACAATATCATGATCCTAAAGCAATATTGCTTACCTATGTCAATTCACGTACCACATGATATCATAAATAAATTCAAAGGTAGAGATCTTCATCCTTGTAAATTTATTATTTTCTTGATTCCAAGTAATCAGTAGATAATGATCAACTTCTTAATTATAATTGCATGCATACTTTATTACTCCATCCGGGGGCGGATCTTAGTACATCCTAGGAGTGCTAAGTCACCCCTATAATTTCAAAATTTTAATTATGTATAATGAAATTTAATTGAATTTTTTTAAACGTTTTATATAGTTCAGCCCCTCTCAATAAATATGAAATGTTTGCTTGTAGTCTAGTGGTTAAAGCTCTATTTTGTGCTCTACGATATATATGTTATTAGATTTCTAATTTGATGTACAACTATAAAAATCAAAATTCATATGTTATTATTTCCTTCGATTAAATTTGGTTCAGTCAAAATTATTGAAAGTGGATGTGACCCGAACAAGTCACTGATCGCCCAACCCGACCCGACCGGTATAACTTGATTATTTATTTATGCAACTTAATCTTAATTAATATATACTTAATCTTAGTTAGTATTAAATTTAAACTAAATCCAATAAAACATAACAAAATGAGTCATGGTCTGGTCCGACCGAACCCGACTCGATCTGAGTCTGGTAAAAAAAATTAGAGCACGTGCCTCATCCATTTAACCGTGGGGCAGCTTCGGGTTGGATTGAAAATTGACACCCCTAGTCTACAACATCTCCATATCTAGATGTAAAATCTATATGATATTATTTCATGAAAATAACAAGTTTAATTAATAACTAAAAAGGGTGATATCAAGAGATGCGGGTAAATTTTATTTAAAAAAAAATATGACTCTATTTTATACCTAGAGTTATATATATACAGCAATGGAGAGGATGTGAAATCGGCATTATTTAAGATGGTACTATCTTTCTAGGTGGTCAACAAAAAAGTCGTGATAATCACATGAAGGCACCTCCTCTTATATAAACCCATATCACTACTCCTCTGCCTTCAGAGAGTGTGTGCTCTGTTTATTCTCTTAAATATTTCTTAATTTTTCAGAAATCTCAATTCTGCTATGGATAGTTGCTTACCCCTCCTTTTCTCTCTCCTGGTATGTACTTATATAAAAGCAATATATGATTCAGATCATTGATTAATAGAAAGGATATTTGTCACTTGCCATACATTTCTTTTTCTTTGTAAGTTTATTTGGATTTGTGTTATTTGTAGATTGGAGTTGTAGCAAGCAATGCAGCTTTACTGCCTGCTCAGGTTTACTGGCACACTGTCTTACCCAATACTCATATGCCGACTGCCATAAGTGATCTTTTAAGCTCCGGTAAACTCTCTCTCTCTCTTTATTTGAAACCTTAGCAGAGCCTGCCAAGTTGCTTTCTCTCTCTCTTGAAAAAGTATCTCTGCCCCTGTGTACTGCTATAAGAAAAAGAAAAGAAAAAACCTAAATAGTGCAATTGTTGTTAGTAACATAGTGTTTATCAAATCTAATAGAGATATTATATAGGAGGCACAAATCCTTAAATAGATGTTAATCTTTTTCCAGCATTATTTCTACTCGGATACCAGGATAGTTTTTGGAAAGAGAAAAATAGCAGAATTCAACAAAATAAATCTTGTATTGATCTTGAGTTATTGATTACAACTAACAACTATATTTGAGTCTAATTATAAGTTTCATTATGATATATTTTTAAATATTTCTAACTAAACATCTCCTACTTTCCACCCTATATTTTTGTAATTATCTCCTACGATATATACCCCCTAATATCTCCTATCTAATATCTCTATTAAAATCTCACATTGTAACAAAACCATACACAATTACACCCTGCATAGCATACTGAGCTGAACTTAAAAATTTACTCAAAAAAAAGGTTCTTCCGCTAACATTCAAAAAAAAAAAAATCTTAATATCGTCATGTTCAAACTTCAAACCATTGCTGCCAAAGTGCCATATATATTAGTACTTGATATCGTGACTGGATTAATGTCGGTATATATATACATAGAAACCAGACTTGCTAAATTTTTAGTATTTAATTATTGAATAAAGCATTGGTAGATAACAATACCAAATAACATACAGTATGGATAAATTAATCTGTCCTTTATTGAATCCTTACCAGAATACTAAAACAATAAACAAAGTTTTTGCCTTACTAAAATATTAATCTTATATATTTTGATTGCAAACCCCTCATTTCCATAAGCAGACACCGTCATGGATTCCAAGACCGGTACCTATGTGTACGTAGGTAAAGGAGGTGTTGGCGTGAATGCCGGCACAGGCAAACCTGGTTCTACCACAGTAGGAGTCGGTAAGGGTGGGGTCCACGTCGTTGCCGGCCAAGGAACTCCGGGTGGAACAACTGTCGGGGTGGGCCATGGCGGGGTCCACGTCGTTGCCGGAAAGGGAACTCCTGGCGGCACAACTGTGGGTGTAGGCCACGGTCGGGTCGATGTGGGGGCCGGCAATGGGAAACCGGGAAGTACAACCGTCCATGTGGGCCCCGGTGGAGTCACTGTAAATGTAAAACCAAAGTATGGAAAACCCCATCCCAGAGTTACAGTGGGTCCCTTTTCATACAATTACGCTGCCACTGAGGAGCAACTGCACGACAATCGTCAGATTAACTTCTTTTTCTTAGAACAAGATCTGCATCCTGGTTCCAAGATGAACATCCAATTTGAGAAAAGAAATGATGCTGCTAAGTTTTTGCCGAGAAGTGAGGCTGAGTCAATCCCATTTTCTTCGAAGAAATTACCAGAGATAGTTAGCCGGTTCTCGGTTCAGCCTGGTTCTGATAAGGAGGAAGCAATGAAGGAGACTCTGAGAGAATGTGAGGATCCAGTGTTGAAGGGGGAGAAGAAGATGTGTGCCACTTCTCTTGAATCAATGGTTGATTTCAGCGTTGCCAATCTCGGCACAAAAAATGTCAAAGCGGTAATCCCAGTTCTGCCAGCTTGCTTTAAAATATTGAAGCAAATTCAACATAGCTTGGTCGAACACACAAGGGCAAAAATATTCAGTGATGAAAAATCAATCCTTATATTGTTATTAATATATATTATTCTTCTGATAGGTTTCAACGACAGTTCATTCGAAGGATGAGACACCGAGGCAAGAGTACACAATCGTAGCTTCAGGGGTGAAAAACTTGGCACAAGATGAGCTTGTAGCATGCCATCAGCAAACATATGCTTATGCTGTGTTTTACTGCCACCTGGCAAAATCAACCAAGGGTTACACGGTGAAGATGGCAGGCAAAGACGGGACGGTGGTTGATGCTCTGGCGGTATGCCATGCCGACACATCAGCATGGAACCCGAAGCACATTGCATTTAAACTGCTGAATGTGAAACCTGGTACTGTACCAGTGTGCCATTTGTTGCCCCAAGATCATGTTGTATTTAGTCGCAATAACTAAAAGAGCACAATAGCTATACAGTATATACACTGCACTGCTATATTTGTATGGATGTGCTTTAGTTTTGTGCCTGCTGTATGAATATGTTACATTTCTGTTTGAATACAGTTGGATGTATGTGAGCTTGATGTATGGAGACAGTATAATATATGTATGTTTATAAAATGATCCGTTGTCGTTAAAAACTTCTATTCGATTTATTATATAGAAAATTGAGAAAAATACGGGCATTATATAGTTTCACAAACAATCCAGGTTCAATTAATTCATTTATGCTAAGACAGATATGCTAAAATCCATGTTTTGTTACAAAACTAGATAAACAAATTAAGCATTTTTTTTTGCTTCTTTAACAGCCCGTCGGCCACGTTAACATTTTGATCAATAACTAAAAGAGTAAAATATGCTTTTTCATGTCTCAAGCCGTCTAATATAATCTACATATATTTTTGTGAATTTTGTAAAGATAGCGTTATCTGATATATGCAATATTTTTTAATTATTTTAGAGACATTTTTAAAGATTTGGATTATATTTTCTTACACAAACTATAAAATTTCATAAGTCATATTAAGTATACCAAAGTATATATATTCTCAAAAATTTATATCTTTAAATATTGTCGGCTTGCATATATATAGAGTACCAAATCACAAGGCTAACGCAAGGCCAATGAAGCAATACAGCCCATAAAAAATAAGCTTAACATGATTTTTGGGCTCAAAAGTGTTAAATTATTTGAATGAACTTGAGGTATTAGCTCAACAACCCATCTTTCAAGTTAAAATGCAGGCCATGTCTGACAATAATTTCTCTTCAAATCAAATTGAGAATCGGATGTTCAAGATGGAATATTTTTGCAGTTGGATGGCCGCCAAAAAAAGTATCCTCCAGTTATGTTTTGTCAAAGTTCGTACAAAATTTTGCAACGATTTATAATTTTCTTGTATTTTATTAAATTATGTTAGCGATTTAAGGTTAATTCTGTCATACACTTTTTTGGGTTGTTTAATTGTTGGGACTTCAAATGAGATGTGCTTCACCCCCCCCCCAACCCCCCCGCAATTTATTGAAATTACAAAATACCAGAAAAAGTTAAAATTGAAAGGAATCTCGTATGTTCCCCTTCCCCTCATACGACTGATCTGTCTCAGTCCGGTTCTGTATATGAAAGATTCTAAAATATTTTGTTGTCTATAAAAGATAAAAGTTAAAAACTATTAGCAATCAAGTAAATTTTTATATTCAAACATAAAATAAAAATAAAAATCAGTCCGAATTGTATTCATAATGTTGTATATATATTTCTAAAAAGTAGCATCAGATACAGACAATATATCTTTCTATAAAGGTAGCATCAAATAGATACATATACGGTGGTGACATGACAAGGTTAAGGAGCTTAGAAATTTAATATTCTTCATATATTTATTATAACTTTATCCTCGCGTTTTGCTGCGAGGATGTTACTCAGTGCATCGATGGTGAGTATTGATTATATAATTTTATGGGACATATATATACTAGACATTAAGAATCTAATTAAGTTAGTGGATAACAAATTGTGATTATAAATATTCTATATATTTTTAAAATTTTCTTTCACTGGCACATAATATAAAAAGGGTGGGTTTTTTGTCCACACGGTTTTTGACAAAGTTTCAACCAAAGTTGGACTTCAACCGTCCGATTTGCATCAAAATTCGTACAAATATTTAGATTCAAGGAGTCATTTAAATTTATTAATTTTTAAATATGTTTGCATCTCAATACAAATCGGACGTTTAAGCTTGGCTTTGAATAAGACTTTGTCCAAAGCCCTTTGGACAAAACCCAATCCCATATAAAAATTATAATATTAGTAAGACTAATAAAAAGGGATCTCTTTAATTATTTTTGCCTGTTTTAATTAATTAATTTTGATCATTTTATTATTTTTAAAAATATATATGTTTTTTATCTACATATTAAATTACTATGACAAAAATTGACTTCGCATTGCATATGAATGACCGAGTATTTATTGTTCAAAATTTAAGAAAAAATTAGTCATCTGATTAAGATTAGTATATAATTGTAAGTTAAGACTTCGTCAATTATTAAAAAAATGATAAAATAATATTGGTAAGAAACTTGAAAATTCCACTCAGATAATAATATCTACTCCGTGAATAATTCAAGTATTGTAACCATCCTCACCACTCACCAGATCCGCTTTCAAATCAGCATTTGACATGTGGCGACACCAACCATCCAAAGCTTTCTTAATCACTCACCAGTCCCCAGAATATACAAGTCAATTCATAGGAAATATTCAAGAGCTAACAAGGGAAAAAAGTTATACTAGTCTTCCAAAATTTAAGAGAAAAGAACCAAGAAAAATTAAAATGAAATCAAGTGTACTCCTACAAAACTTTAAATGCCACCGACAACCATATATGTTGTCTCGTGCTACGAGTGAGATATGCATTTGTATATGCTACTTCTTGTTCTTCTCAGAAAACTAATAACAAAATATTTTCGGAGGAATGATCAAATACCAAGTAATCTTGAAGAGGTTTGCTAACCGTTTGGAACAATTTTGTCTAAATTTTGTCAATCGTGTATAAGATATCCAAAATATTGTATAATGTTTATATTTTGGAGATATTTTATACATGGTTTACTTTAGCTCTATTAGTGGACAAGTCCATAATTGAATTTGCTCCGAACGAAAAAAAATTATTGATTTTTATTGGTTATGAAGAGCAAAAAAATCGTCCATTATCACTAGTTATTGTTATGATAAGCATTTAAACTCCGATCATTAAAGAACAAAAAGTGTATTACTTGTCTTTCTATTGACGTAACATACTCAAATTTGGTAAATTTTGGGAGTGAAGATTCATTGATAGACTGATTTGACAACTTCAATAATATCAAAAATAGGTTTGATTTTGAAATTCGACAAATAAATCATGATACGTAAGTAGTATATGCATATTGTGCGCATAAAAATGACAATTTGATTCAAGCTTTACTATCCTTTTAAGTAATTTACAATTTTAAAAGATTCATATCAAACAAAATTTAATGAAATATTGAATAATACTCAAATTGCATAAAATTTGATTACTATACACCTTTTCTATTTTAGAAATTTTAATTGACTTGATTTAAAAAAAATATCAAATTAATTTATCGTCCTATACCCACTCAATATAATAAATCACCTCAATTTTTTCCTATTTTCATTTTTCCAGCACATCCAACTGTGCTGATTTGATATTAGTCTTAAAGCTGCCTTGGACATAAATCCCTCCTCTGCATTTTAACCGTTTTATATTCAAAATTGGCCCGAGTCTCATGGGCCACGTGACATACTCAGATGATTCCTGCCAAATTGTGTACACAGAAAATCGCCAGAAATTTTTCTGAAAAAGAAAACGAAAAATGCAGCACGAGGGGACAACCGAATTCTATCACCTAAGGTGCCTCACTCTTTCAGATTAAATCTGGTCCGTTCATTACATAATGACAAGGATCACAAAGTCTCCCGTGTATTATAGTATTGGACAGATTGATCCGGATTCTGATCAGACGGTTGAAATTTAAACTCAAACGGTGAGGTACTGCAGATTTCAGAGATCTGGACTCCGGGACAGCGAGAAAGCTACTGAAACCCACCCCCTCCCGAATTCATATAACCTAAGGTAACTCAAATATTGTTTAGATCTAGACCGTCCGATCTGCTTTGGCATGAATATTAAAGGAGCCACGTGCAATCCACCTTCGACCGGATTAGCCCGGATGACGGTCGATCTAAACTCAAAATTTGGGTTACTTCAGGAGATCCGGACCCGCCATCTCATCACCTACCCCCTTCACCTTAAATTATTCCTCTCCACCGTCCTTTCCCCTCTGAGCTCTCTCATCAAGCATTCGTCAATCCCACTCTCTACCCACCACGCTCTGACGCACCCACCCGCACACACTACCACCACTAACCATGCATATCATCAACAAAATAAAGGAATCCACCAAATCCGACGATAACCACGTCATCTTCTCCTTTGAGTACTTCACCCCGAAATTCCCCAAATCAGCCACCACCGAGGCGCGCGCTGAGATCGCCGATGCGTTCATTGCCAAGGTCGCTCGCATGGCAGCGCACGGTGCCTCCTTCTGTGACATCACGTGGCGACCGACTAGTGCTGACGTCACTGTCGACCTCGCCGGGAGGATGCAAACTGAGATCGGTGTCGATACCATGATGCATCTGACGTGTCTCGGCATGACGCTCGACGGCATAAACCGTGCAATAGATGGCGCCAAATCGCGTGGCGTTAGCAACATTCTCGCGCTTGGAGGAGATCCGCCGGTTGGTGCACCGGCTGCTGCAGCCGTGGAACCGGCCAAGGTGAATGGTAAAGGTGTGCCGGTTTGCGGGTTGGATCTGGTGGAGCATATTAGGTTGAGACATGGTGATTACTTCGGTCTTGGCGTTGCTGGATATCCAGGTCGGCATGAATTGAATTTATATTTTTAATTTATTTTAGCTCAATTTAGTGCAATATCGCTAAGAAAGGGCGTTGAATTGTCTGCATTGCAAAATTGGGGTAATCGGGATGCTTGCTTGCAAATTGGGTAGATATTGGGTGCTATATGCAAAGAAGGAAAGAAAAAGGCTTCTTCTTGAGATGCAATAATTTCGATAATGACCTCACAGTAGAGAAAAGGGGGGAATAAAGAAAGCGCCAAAAAGTTTATTCAAAGTAGAGGTAGAAAAGGAAATTTTTGGAATAAGCTACCAGTTAAGCAATATACTTTATTGTAATATTCCACAAACTCCCTGCCAGTGTTTATTTGATTTTTACATATCCATGTGGCTTTTCTTGAAATTTGGTTTGTGCAAGGAGATCTGATTCTCTTTTTGTATGAATAAAACAAAACCCCTTTTGTCAACATTTGTTGCCTCTGTGTTTCATCAACAAATTACCTAATAGCAGCATTTGCAAAACTATTTTCTTAGAGGCACACCCAAGTAAGATACTTGAAGGAAGCGATGTTGCCACTAAAGAAGGATATGAAGAAGACCTCGTGTACCTAAAGAAAAAGGTAGATGCCGGTTCTCACTTCATCGTGACACAATTGTTCTACGACATGTCTTTCTTTTTCAAATTTGTTGATGATTGCCGAAGAATTGGTATCCAATGCCCAATTGTGCCGGGAATACTCCCAATTGTCAGCTACAGGAGCTTTCAGACAATGACAAAGACATGCAGGTATAGATATAATATTTTCTGGACATAATTTTTCTTTTTATTGTGCTTCTTACATTTTGTGCCGGGAATGCTCAAGGACTGCTTGATAATACAGGAGTCGAGAAAGTCAGCTTTTATTTGTTCAAAATGGAGAAGAATAAAGATTGAAAATAAAATGAATAGGTGTATGATTTAATCATGTTCTTAAACAAACATGATGGTTTTTTGGTGTGTTAAACAAGTCCAGTTAGAGCCTTAGAGGTTGACAATCAGCCATTAGGCAACTTAAATACTAAATGAGTTGTGATATTGTGATGCATGAAAATAGCAAAAATGAAATAATCATCCCAATAGGTTTACGACCCTTTAACTTGATGTAAAAAATAAATTATGTTACATAGAAAAAAGGCATAGCTAGATCATCATAGTTTATTGGTTCGGTTAGGTTATTGTCATCTATACTGCAGAAAATTTTCTGATATGCTTTAGTAACATTTAGTTCGGCATCAAAGTGCACATTTATTTTGTTAAATGTTTGTTCTAATTTATGCCAATTACAAGCTGACGTGTCAAAATTCAAGGTAGCATTTTGACATCTCTGAATGATACTGACAGGACAAAGGTGCCAACAGAGATTAGGGAGACAGTGGAGAGGCTGAAGTCAGACGAGGTTGCACTAGCAGCATACGGGATCCAGCTGGCAACAGAGATGTGCGCAGAGATCCTGCGACGTGGGATCAGGGAACTGCACTTTTACACAATGAACCGTGAGGAACCTACCCTTGCAGTATTACGGCGTCTTGGGTTAGTCAAAGGAGGTGAGAATGAGACCGTACCTAGAGTCTTGGCAGTGAAAGAGGAGGGAGAGGAGAAGAAATCGGTGGCTAATGGTGCTAAGAATTTGGTACCTGCTTAGAAGAGGTGATTTTAGATAAGGAGATGAGAAGAAATTGGCGGCTAACGGTGCCAAATATTTGATACATGCCTAGACGGTTAATTCTTTTTTTTTGGGGAAATAAGGTAGTATGTATTGATTACTTGTTCCCAAAAAAGTATTACATATTTGATCACATCAGTGCTATTTGTCTGTTGTCTGTATAATAATCCATTTTTAATCACAGTCGGTCTTGGTGTTGTATTCTTTTTAAATGCGAAACATTGTGAATTTTGTCTGTATAATAATCCATTTTTAATCCTCATTTCTCAAGCCGTCTAATATAATCTACATATATTTTTATGAATTTTGTAAAGATAGTGTTATTTGATACATGCAATAATTTTTAATTATTTTAGAGACACTTTTAAAGATTTGGATTTCTATTTTCTTACACAAACTATAAATTTCACAAGTCATATTAAGTATACCAAAGTATATATATTCTCAAAAATTTATATCTTTAAATATTGTCGGCTTGCATATATATAGAGTACCAAATCACAAGGCTAACGCAAGGCCTATGAAGCAATACAGCCCATAAAAAATAAGCTTAACATGATTTTTGGGCTCAGAAGCGTTAAATTATTTTAATGAACTTGAGGTATTAGCTCAACAACCCATCTTTCAAGTTAAAATGCAGGCCATGTCTGACAATAATTTCTCTTCAAATCAAATTGAGAATCGGATGTTCAAGATGGAATATTTTTGCAGTTGGATGGAGCCGCCAAAAAAAGTATCCTCCAGTTATGTTTTGTCAAAGTTCGTACAAAATTTTGCAACGATTTATAATTTTCTTGTATTTTATTAAATTATGTTAGCGATTTAAGGTTAATTCTGTCATACACTTTTTTGGGTTGTTTAATTGTTGGGACTTCAAATGAGATGTTCTTCCGGCCTGCAGAAAGTTTAGGCTTTTAGCACAGGTCAAATGATTACGATTACGAATGAGTAGAGCCATCAAATTCCAACCTCGGCTTTATTCAAAATGTGTCGGAGTGTCTCGGTCTTTCGGACACTCCAGACGTTTCTTTCCTATTTTTTCTAATTGTACAGTTGACGCATAATTTCTGTTTTGTCAAGATATTTTGCGGTTTCCGTCTCGTAGCAAAACATGCAGCATGCTACTTCTATTGTTAAAATGGATTCAACCAACCAACCAACCAAACTGAATCATCTTAACCAACTTATGGCGCTACAGAAAATCACGCAGGTCGTAGTGGCGACTTTTTGGCATTACTACTCCCATATATCAGCTGTGCAGACCTCCGAACAACATTTATGTTATAACGCAAAATTAGTAAATAAACAGCTCGCACGACGTATGATCACGAAGTTGCGGGTCGATTCGACTTCTGTGCGAGCATGCGCATTTCTGCGTGAAAATTTAGTGGTTTTTATGCGGCCAAAACAATAATTTATATCAAAGAGAGTTCGTCATAATTTAAAAAGAAAAATACTTGTAAATGACAAAGAGGTGGAATGATAAACTCGGAGGATAGTTGATTGATAGCATTCAACACACTAGTCTGCAATAATACTCATGACCGTTTAAAACTTCATTAACAAACATGACTTTTGTTAAAATTGAAGTATGACAAAGAGTTGATTCAAACAAGTTTCTTTCTACGTAAGATAGAATCACGCTTGTATATTTATCATAATCATTGTTTATTTTCCGTAAGTAGAAAGGATCTATATTTTTTTTCTTACATGTATATAAAAGGAGGATGAAAATTGGTTGAGACATTTTCAACTATGTGGTCTATATATACAGGTAATTTTTTTTTATGTTAACGGCTAGCTCATTAAATTGATAGAAGGTAGGTAAAATAGTCAAGTAAGAATTTAAGTAATGCTATATTTTTTTTAAAAAAAATATCATACAAGTGGGTTCTATATCTATTGTTTTTGTATCTTGTCAATACAAAAGATTATTATTACACAATAAAAAAGTAATTGAATATTTTTCACTAATTAAATAAATAAAATTAGAAGAACATTGTGACATTACCTACACATTATTTTATTTTGATATAAATTGGACAAACGAGTCAGGAAGTCTATAAATAGGTGATATTTTAAAATAGAAATACATATTTTGTAAATAAATCAATATTGTTCACAATTAATTTTATAATACAACCGAACACTCATTCAATATATTTACATAA
Organism: Carex parvula; assembly: GCA_025461045.1. Taxonomy (NCBI): domain Eukaryota; kingdom Viridiplantae; phylum Streptophyta; class Magnoliopsida; order Poales; family Cyperaceae; genus Carex; species Carex parvula. Next base: position 229,729 of record JAJGRW010000871.1, on the reverse strand, counting down.
TTATTTTCAATCATACTAATGAATATAGTTTCCGTAAATTAAAAATGTGAGTTTCCAAACCTGTAAGATCACATTCCGATGAAATCTGAACAGGTTTTTTTGTGTACTTCGAACGGGTGAATTTTTTCTTGTTGTTAAGATATTCTACGGACTCCTTTTTGTAGCAAATCATGGAGCATGTTAGTTTAATAGATATATGCAAACTAAAACATAAACCAACTTGTCTTGCAATAGAAAATCACGCAGGTCGTAGTACTTTTCGGCTTTTCCGCATCACTATGAACCCCATATCAGCTGTGCAGACCTCTGTGCAGCACCTATGTTGAAACGCAAAATTAGTTATAAATCCACTCGCTCCAAGCCACGTTGCGACTTCGATTTGATTTCTGCGCGAACAGCGAGATGCGAATTTCCGCTATAAAAAAAAATATTGGTTTTTTGATATAAGTTTGCAATTAAAATAAAAATAAAAAGAAACAAAAAAAATATTTTGATTGCAAACTTATTTCGAAAAAAAAATTAGTCCTAACTTCAAAAAAAAAAAAAATCAATTGCTTCTTGCGTACTTCGGAATGAAATATTTTTTTTTTCTAAAATATTTGTTTCACAAAAGTTACCAAAAAAAAGGTTCATTACAAATAAATATTCTAACATATTTGATTGTACCTATTTTTTTGGGAGTGCTATTTTAAAGTCAACAATTGTAATATTGAGAGGTGAGAGAAAATTTTCTCTCTAAATACCTACTTTATCCTTGAACTCCTCTCTCTTCCATCTGTCTCATTAATTGAGAAAGTTTATAAAGAAAATAGTTAATAAGGAAGTTCCACGGTTCCTTTAATTAATATATTTTGAGTTAAATCCTGTCGTTGGTTCTTTTTATTTATTTTCTTTATTATTTTTTTGAGAATGAAATCATTTGGCACGCCCAAACTTAACTACCTACTCGAAATACTACAACAAGACTGAGAAAGCATGCTAGTTCAATGCTTTATCTACTCAACAACGAGTGCTGGCAGGAATACTAAATCTGGCCCCATCTGCGCTGGTACACATTTCATAAACTAGTTACCCAATCTAGAGAATGAATATTCATGTTTTGTTGATGGATCCTCGTTGGATTGGTATATTCTAACATGGTGGGGAGTTGTTGTGGAGTGGATATCTAAAGCAATCGAGGCAATTACACCAGCGCTGGCGGAAGCTACAGCCTATATATATTCCATGACCAGAGATCGTAGCGGGAGGTATATATGGTAAGAATGGAATATACAGGTGCAAAGCAATGAAAACCTGCAAGCAGTTCATTGTCCCAGGGAGGAACATGGAATTAAGGTAGCTCACTGTTTAGCAAACAAGAGTAGATTGCATCAATGGGTATCCATATTCGTATCGATATCAAATAAATTATAACGGATATTGATTACTATCCGTCTATATATCGAATCTGTTTACACTCTACACAATATCCTTATATATGATATATCTTTTTATAATAATAAATGATCAGATTCTTCAAAATAAAAACGTCTGTAATTTGCAAATAAAGAAAAAGTAACAATACATTTATTTTCTATGAATCCTGACGCTAATTTAGAATTAATTTTGAAATAATTATTATTAGAATTTTTATTAAATGACATATAAAAAATTTCAACAAGATCTTGTTTCCATTAACTGAGATCAGAAAAAGGATTTCATTCTGAAAAAAATAATAATAAAAGAAAGAAACCAGCGAAAGAACTTCACTCAAAAAACTATCAATTGAATGAACCGCTCATGTAACATCCTTATTAATCATTTTATTTATTAAATCTCAATTAATAAGACAATTAATGAGACAGATGTAAGAGAGAGGACTCTAAGGATAAAGTAGGTTTCTCTGAGCCCTCAATTTTACAATTGTTGACCTTAAATAGCACTCCTCATTTTTTTTAATTGGACCCCTGGAATTTAAAATTTAGTATTAAAAAATCATATATATTTCAACACCTTTTAGATATTATTTTCAAAATAAAATTGTATCTTTCCGAAAAGAGAAAAGCTCGTGCCACTTCACTAAGTCTATGGTTCTAAAATAGAATTTATAAAGCTTCTTCACGTTCTAAATAGAATTAATACAAATGATATGCGTATTTCTTATTTCGTGATTATAATGCATGTAAACATTTTTTAGTTTCTTATTTTTTTGTTACGAATATAATGAGTTCAATATTAAATATGTTGTATTGTTGTCTTGATATTTGCATTATTCTTCTTCCGAATTTGATCTTTGAGAATTAATTGTACATACTTTTTGGTTTTAAAATAAAATCAGGATGTATGTTGCTTTCAATTTAGTATTATGAATCATATGAAAATTATATACTACGACATATGTTTTGTCACATCTTTTTATTTCTACGGATCTGAGGATTGCATAATATTTTTTTTCAGTACTAATTCGACAATAATACAATAGTTACATAACTGTTTGTTTTTACCATCTGCCGAATTTGAAATTTTTTTTAGTTGATATTAATAAGATAATATAAAAATATATGGTACTAATTTTTTTTTATCTATAGATTCTAAAATCAAAGCAAACAAATTGCCTAGCAACCTTATAATAGAAAAGAAATTGGATACACTAGTACAAAAAACCCCTTCACCGACCCTCAACCACCGACTGTTTTAATATGTAACAGTCGGTGTAGAGACTCCATGGTAAAATCGTAAATAAGAAGTTCTCAACACTGGCTGTTCAATTACAAATAACCGTTAGTGAACCAACACCGACTGTTTTTTACAAAAACAGTCGGTGTTGCTCACACCCTACACCGACTGTTTTTTCTAAAAATCAGTCGGTGTTGAGAAATCACCAACACTGACTGATTTTTTAAAAAATAGTCGGTGTTGGTTGGTACCCTACACCGACTGGTTTTGTTAAAAAATAGTCGGTGTTGAGCAGTAACCAACACCGACTATTTTTTAAGAAAAACCGTTGGTGTTGCTCTCTGTTGTGTATCATAAAATACCTAGGTTAACGTTGGGTCTACTAGAACCGTCAGTGTTGGGTCATTTACTGACTGTTTATTTTTGGAACCGTCGGTGATATTTGTTTCATTTTTAAATTCTAAACAACTTTCCTTTTCCCAGTGTCTCTTTCTATCAGCCGCTTGTAAATTTCATTTCGCTCTTCAGAGAGGTTCGTGGATGGGGAAATTTGAACTATCGCCGTGGAAATTATTCTATTGAGGTAGCTTCGTGTAACTATTTCTCCCTTCTAACTATTTCAGATTTCCCTTCTAACTATTTTTTTCGCCGTGGAAGTACTTCATTTCTCTTCTAACTTTTTATGAATTATTCTATTCAGGTAGCTTCGTGCAAATTCTTTCAGGAGACCTGCTATTAGTTTAGTACCTGCAATTGATAAGGCCAGGTATGCTGCCTCCTTGGATTGCTGTCTGAAAAACTAAATCCTAAATCAACATCGATCTAGCTAGAATTGTTTTGTTAAGAAACTTAAATTGGCGCTTATACTTTGGATTCATGCATGCATTTATATTATTACAAGTATAATTGGAGAAGTGATATCTGCAACAAATCACATATATCACGGATAAGTTATAGGATACAGAGAAACTAGAGCCTAGAGATAGAAAGGGATTGAATGCTTTTTTGTATCTTGTTTGCTGCCAAAAAAAAAAAAACATTTTCTCAAGTCTATATATTTATAGACTTTGTACAAGCTCAAATAGCAAACTAATTAAAAGTGGTTAAGAGTATTAATTTTCTATTACATGTGTTTGACTCTGTCAAATTGTAATCAATCTCTTTGTACATTTCATTGACTCGGTCAACTGTAGTATATTCTTCGATTTATATCTTTTCTGACAATAGTTGTTGTTTTGTTAATACGATTTTTCTTATGCCTTTGGAGATCAATTGGGTATGCTAATTTTTCCATGTCTAAGGGTATTTTGGTGTATCTGTTGGGTTCTACAAGAAGTCACTTTATTCCCGAAGTTGCAATTGCTTGCTTTAGTTTGAATTATGTCTTTAAAATTTAAAATTTGTAATTTGCAAATTGTAGGGCTGCTTATAAGGGATTGGAGATTGTACGCCTTGTTTTATTTCTAGATGCTCAAAGGAGATTGTACTACTTCAGAAGAGAAGGTAAATTTAATTAAATTGTTTAATGGGTTAGATTAATGGCTTTATATTGATTGGTATTTCCTAATTTCAACCCAATTATATATGGAATAGTTTGTAGCTTAGTATTATATTGTGATATCTATCCAATTTGCCTTGAACATTTAGTATGCCTTTTAGGTCGATGCCCGTTCAAAATTAATCCAATAGGGATTAATTTTGAATAGTTCCCTGTTGGGACTGTTCTTTGAATGTTTTGTTTCATTTAGGTTGTGAACACATGTCAGCGGATTGATATTTAAGAAAAATTCAGTAGCATTTATCTTTGTTCCCACGAGTACGTATTGGAATTTCATTTCTAAACGGAAGTGATTTTTACGCATACTTGGGGAACAAAGGGGAAATGCTGCCGAATTTTTCTTAAATACCAAATCCCGCTGACATGTGCTCACTACTGAGACAAAGCATTCAAAGAGTGGGTTAGGATTGTGCACCGGCCCTATGTAAGCCCCAAATTGTAATTTTAAGAGCCATTGACCTCTTATAATTGTAATGACAATAGTAAACTGTTGGAACTTTTAGATCACTTTTGGATGTAAAATACAATTTTTAAATTAGCTTTATGTTGGCATACATCATCTCTATTTTTTTTTTGGGTCTAATTTGCTTATAAATGGTACTTGACAAAATTTGATTTGGCATATATCATCTCTCATATTTACTATAAACTGGACTGGTCCATTTTATAGGTTGCTAGTTTGCTACTCTCTAGTTTTGGCTGAACACCATAAAAAATATCATGTTAAGGACCTATTTGATATGCTGAAAATAGTGATAAAGTATAGTTTTTTGGTCCATTGTTTTCCTATTTTGATATTGTAGCTTGGCTTAGTACAATTTATTTTGCAAAATTACATGTCAACAGAAAGCCAGCTAATTCTCATTTCTTACAATTTTTCAACAGAAAGACACACAACAAAAGGTCAACTCGGGGGACCTCGAAGTCAGTGGCTCGAGTGATGTGCTCACGCTTTCTCTAGGGAACCCGGAACATCCAGGTTGGACGAGGGGTCTTGGGGCGCAAGTGACTTGGAAACAAGGCTTAAATACATATAGGGCTTCGAGAAAGAGGGGATTTAACCAAGCTGATATGACGGCTTTTGCAGAGGAGATACAAAGACAGTGTTACACGAATATGAGGGAGGAGATGAAGGAGGAGATGAGGCAGCAAATGAAGGAGGAAATTAGGCAGCAAATGAAGGACGAGATGAAGCAGCAAATGAAGGAGCAGTTGAGTGAACAAGTAAGGGATATGCGGGCTGAAATACTTACTGAGTTCAAAATGCAACAAGCTATGCCAGATCAAAATAATCCGGCATTCCGTCGTAGCAGTCAACATTCCAATGCAGTTACAATAAGCCCTCTGGATTCGATTATGGTAGTTATACTTTTATTTACAACTAAATTTGAAAGAGATAGCATTTTCTTCAATTGACAAATGTACTACGTTGTCTAACTTAGATTTTTTTTTTGTCAAATGTCAAGGTAATCTCACCTTGCTTTCTCACTTGTAAAGTTGGAGAGGCGCACATCAAGATAGCGAACGCTAGGGTATGGCCGTGGAAGAAGGACGAATTAGTCCACTGTGTGCCTCTGTTAGAGGACCACATGAAGGTGCAGGTGGATTCGTGTGTTGACGACATGTATCTCAAGTTTCCTCTCCCAATTAAAGTTAATAAGGATTTTGTCAAAATTGAAGACACCTTCAGAAGTTTCATTCAATGGCCGAAAGTTTCGATTATTCTGGATGAGGTAAAATAATATTTTTATTTATTATGTATTTTAATTTGGAAATTACACTAAGTTCATGATGTTTCACCAACCCTTGATTTTGGTCTGTACTATATGCATACTGTACATATTAAAGAGTTTAATACCATGTTCCTATGTACTAGCAGCGACGAGGGTATTAAAAGGGTATTATTTTCCAGCACCTTAAAAACCTGATGAATGCCTCAAGGCAACCAACTCCTCAGCCGTAAAAACCTCCCAAGTAAAACCATTTCTTATGAGGTCAGCTGGGTTGTAATTACATCAAATTAATACAGTTGCAAGCTGTTTGATCTTGATCAGCATAAACCTGAGTTCAAACAAGATAAGATCTTAGAGAGTGTGGTTTCCTTGTTTCTTAATCAAAATGCAGATTCTTCACAAGCGTTTTAATATGAATATATGTAAATGAAAAACACACTCTTTGATTTAAATTCAGCAAATAGCCTTAAGCAATGTCTATAACATAATGAATTTAGTGTAATCAGCAATATCTTATTACGTCTATTGCAATTATTGTTATTTAACAAGTTATTATTTTGTTCTAGTGTATAGACCAAGATGCTTCAATGCCCGAGTCGGCATCTAATGAATTGGCGAAATCCATGCATCGTAAGGCGCTTATTCCAAAGAAATTGTTAGCGAAGGTGCGACCTGAGTTCAGAGCCATACATGAGAGGGTGATGAGAGAGCCGCATGATAAGAATGAGTTCCTCTTGGAAATTAAGGAGGGTGTGTTACTTCCTCAGTCGATGCTAATCAACTTAGGTTTTAATGACTTGACGGATCTAGTGAAGCAAGACATGCTTGATGTTTCAATAATATCCATTTGGGTTATGCAAGTTTGTTTAACTTTATACGCATAGTGATTAATTTCAAAATTAGCTCATTTCAACATTTAAGTAATTTCAAGATCTCTAGATATATGTTTAATTAATTGGGTCCTTTTAAGATTCAATTGGTGTACCCACGCTTCCCTCTGTCCAATTAGAGAAGGAACTTCTCAGTTTTTAGTGAAGTTTACCAGTCATATTGATAGTGACGTAATGAATTTGGGGCTGTGCTTTGTGTGTGTCTGGTACTGGCTTCTTTTGCCTTTTCGGGTTAAAGGTGCAGATGCATCGTTCCTTTCCCTTTTTCTTGATTCTCGCTGGTGCTGCCTTTGCTGATTCTGTGCTGGTTTCTCCAGCGCTTGATCTTTGTTGTTTGATGGTTGCGCCTTGTTTTTCCTTTGTGTACCAGTACCATACTGGTACTGGTCTCTTGGTGTGTGCTGGTTGCTGGGTTGCTAGTTGCTCGATTTTTCTGGTACCTGTTCTGTTTCTCCTTTGTGTACTAGTACCTGCACCGGTAACGATCTTGGTGCCTTGTTGGCGCTGTAGCAAGGTAAAGTCCAAAAAACAATTCTAATTTAAGGTAATTAGTAACATTTACCACTTAGGTTAAGGCTCCGACCCGTTCTTATCCGTTACCTTTTCATTTGTGCTATCACGTTCAGGCATATTCCAAAGTTGATCTAGGTTGTTTCAAATCTGATGATGGGTTTAATTCTCCCCTTTTGCTTTCTCTGCCAGATGGATTCTGCACCTTTTGATAAAATTGTTTTCGGTTTATCCCATTTTATCTGCGTACAAATTTTCAGTTTATAAAAATGATCACTTTGCTGTTTAATTAAATGCCTTCTTATTTACTTTGGTGAGATACTTGCAATAAAAATTTCTCGCAAGAAAATGTACAAATGAAACCTATCAGGTTATCAAATCTGATCCCTCTATTGGACTACAATTCTCTAATTTTTTTTTGGCTTGTCGGAGGCAATGAAATTTCTATTCTTGAGGCAGAGAAGAGCTATGCAAACAAAGGAGCCGAATTTCATTGCTTGTTCTTTCTTTTTCTTGGCTATCTTTTTCTTTTATCCAAAGTTAAAGGGACAGCCACCTGGGCTGAGCTTGCTTGACTTGGACCATGACCATTCCAGCATGCATAGACAATTTAAACTCTTAATATTATTATTATCTTCTAATTAAAGTTGAAGGTTATTGCGTGCTTTAGGAATCCAAGCTGCATGCTTTCATTTATTCATATATTGTTAGTTATAATCTCATGCAGAACAATGTTTGAATCTGTGTTACTCTCTGTTAGCCCTACAGTACATATATATAGTTACAATGCAGATAGCTCTAAATTTTGAATAGTTAGCTGCATCCAATTTTACTGTTTGTTGTGCTTCCTTAGGAAACCAAGAAAATTTAGATAAGACTTATGCATTTCTTCCTAAAAGAAACTAAACATATGTGAATTTTTTGATTCCATCATCAAGTGAGTTTGTTTAACTTTATACGCGTACTGATGTTTTTTACAATTAACTCATTTCAACATTTACGTAATGATTTTCAGATATTTAAAGAGACTTGTCACCGATCTAGGTCGCGAGGCTGACGTCGGTTTTTTGGACCCTAGTAGAATATCTTAGTCACATTTTAATTCTGAAAAGAAGGCCGCTTCAAGCTACTTGCTCGAGTCAATGAATAATATGTAGGATAAGAAATTTATCATTGCACCATACTTTCAGTCATAAGTTGTTACTTTTATGAGTAATTTATATACTTTTAATAACATAAGTAGATTGATTATTATCATATATTATTGTAGTAAACATTGGGTGCTTCTCGTTTTTGTCATGCGTGATAATATGGTGTATGTTATTGATTCTCTAGCGCCAAAGGAATCAGTTTATGATATCATGTTGCCATTTAAAGAGTGAGCAATACATCTAACATTTAGTCTAATTTCATTTACTTGCAATCAACGTACTATTTGTTGGTAATTACTAATTAATTCATTGACATTTAATAAAGTGTAGTATTTTTGAATCTTATGTGGAGGTCAGAGGAGTGCACAAGGAGGGATTAACGGAATGTGAGTGGAAATACATCAAAAGTGTGAATTTGTACACTTGAGTTTTAATTAGATACTTCATTTTTTCAAATTCTGTCTAGAAAGCACCTATCTGTAAATTCTGTGGAAATATCAGTTTAAATAAATAGAAGAGTAAATTGCAAGCACGCCCTCAACATCCAAAAAGCAAATTGCATATAAACTTTGAAGGCCTGTATATGATTACCAAAAGGAGACAACAAAGATGCAATTCAGTAAACTGTAATTACCTTGCATCAGCTTCTGATGCATCAGAGGCTGCAACATCTTCGGCATAAACAATCTTGAAAAGTTTATCGCGGTACTTTCCAGTAAACAAAGACTCTCCCTGAATTTTTATAAATCAAATAAGTAAATGTGTAACCTCAAAGTTTCATTTAATTTTTTTTCAGGTTTGTAGAAACTTTCTTTGCTTTTAATATATATACTAACCACAAAAGACAGGTTATTTCCAAGAACAACTCGTGAGAGAAATGTCCTATCAATTGAACTTGCACAAACTGTCTAGAAAGCACCTATCTGTAAAATCAATAAGTAAATTGTCTTTGGGTTGTAGCTACATAATGTTAATTATTGATTTTACTTAAATGGAACATTATAGAGCCCTAGGCAACAAGGCAACAAAGTGTGTGAATTTTACGTCACGAAACACATGCAAGATCTAGTCACTACGCAATTTGACGTTTTTCTGAATATATGTATTTTATAATTGAACTTGATTCATTTTTCATATAGCTTGAATAAAATTAACTTCTCAATTTGTATTCATGCAGTGTGATTTACCCAGCGAAAAATATACGCCGACGCAGCTTCATGCAATAACACGATAATGGTGTGCATTTTTCTTGGACAATTTCTAAATTATTTATAAGAAATGCAATGTTGTTATGTTCATATGCATATTTTGTTAAGAGTGAGGCTATGGTGCTATGCATAGCACGGATGGGGTCCGTGCTACGGCCAAAAATTTGATCTTTTAAAATCCTAATGGTCGATCCAACCGTTCAATGTGATAACCATATGAATATGTACTTGCAAACTAAATTTTATATTTTTTCGAATTTTTTTACTATTTTTTTAGATAGGTAGAAAAATCAGTGTTTTCTGAAAATTCTGGACCATCAAAATTCTACCTATCTAAAAAAATAGTAAAAAAATTCGAAAAAATATAAAATTTAGTTTGCAAGTACATATTCATATGGTTATCACATTGAACGGTTGGATCGACCATTAGAATTTTAAAAAGTCAAATTTTTGACCGTAGCACGGACCCCATCCGTGCTATGCATAGCACCATAGGCTCACTCTTTTGTTAATGTGTTATATATGTACATTTTGTTATAGTGTATTTTTTTGTGAATGAAATATGAGTTATGTTGTTTAAAGAATTTGTGCTGTCTTTTGTTTGTGTTGCTCAAATTATTTGCACGATTACTCTAATTAATGTTAATGAATGCTGAATAGAAATATATTGCTAGCAAAAATATGGAGGCTAGCCCCGATACAAACAGAACCATGTCAAAATTTTGTGCCAACACCGACTGTTTTTAGGATCGATACTGACTGTTTTTAGAATTACCATTAACTATTTTTCAGAACAAAATTAACTGTTTTTTAAAGAAAACAGTCGGTGTAGGGGGCAACACCGACTGTTGTCTACAGAAAACAGTCGGTGTAGGGTGGCAACACCGACTATTTTCTACAGAAAACAGTCGGTGTAGGGTGGCAAAACCGACTGTTTTCTATAAAAAAACAGTCGGTGTAGGGGGGCAACACCGACTGTTTTCTACAAAAAAAGTAGGTGTAGGGGGGCAATACCGATTGTTTTCTACAAAAAACAGTCGGTGTAGGTTGCCAACACCGACTGTTTTCTATAGAAAACAGTCGGTGTAGGTGGCTAACACCGACTGTTATTGTAACAGTCAGTGTTAGGTGTCTACACTGACTGTTATTTACCTGTCAGTAAAGATTTATCTATACCGGCGGCGCCATTACTGACGCCTCAATAACAGTCGGTATAGGGGTTTTTTAACAGTCAGTGAAAGGGTTTTTTATACTAGTGATATTGTCTGGTTGATGTTTATGACGTGATTTTACCCTATTTTTTAAAAAAATTAAATTTCTACGTGAAGAATTATTATATCAAATATTGGTTTATATAATAAAAAAATGTTGTGTACGTAAATATTATTCGCAGTATCGGAAAAAAAGTTTTGTAAGCCTATATTTGGTTTAATGCACTTATAAAAATCGTTGTTTTTCCCACAATATTTTAAATGTTAAGTTTTGTATCGATCGTGTGCCGATTGTTTAATATTTACCGCGTTTTCATTTAAACTACTCAGAAAAGAATACAAAATTTTCCAACCTTCGAATTTCTTGGAGATATATTTTAAATGTAAAAAAATTCAATATTTTCAGTTAAACTACTTAAGATAATGAAACAAAAGTTTTCTTTGTTCAATATTTTCATTTAAACTATTCAGAAAATAAAACAAAAGAACAGGACAGAAAGGAGAATATACGGCTCATACCCAATGTTCTAAATAGCGCGCTATAGCAGCGCTATAGCGTTTTCAGACCAAAAAAGCTATGACGCTATGGCCATATAACGCCCTTTTTTTTCAGCCGTTCCGCTATGACGCGATAAACGCTATTTAAACCTTTGCTCATACCAACATATTCTAGACTGGAGATAATTAAAACGGTGTTATGAATAATTTAAATGAAAACGTGGTAAATATTAAAAGGGATATCTTTAAAAGGGATCCCATATAAAAATTATAATATTAGTAAGACTGATAAAAAGGGATCTCTTTAATTATTTTTGCCTGTTTTAATTAATTAATTTTGATCATTTTATTATTTTTAAAAATATATATGTTTTTTATCTACATATTAAATTACTATGACAAAAATTGACTTCGCATTGCATATGAATGACCGAGTATTTATTGTTCAAAATTTAAGAAAAAATTAGTCATCTGATTAAGATTAGTATATAATTGTAAGTTAAGACTTCGTCAATTATTAAAAATAATATTGGTAAGAAACTTGAAAATTCCACTCAGATAATAATATCTACTCTGTGAATAATTCAAGTATTGTAGATCCGCTTTCAAATCAGCATTTTCCTTGTTAGCTTTCTTGGATTCACATCACCTCGGGTTACCTAACTCAAGTAAATTACAATGGGATGGCCCATTTAGTATGACACAAATCTTAAAACAGCTCCCTACAATCATAATAGGCACCGAATTTGAGCTTGACTCACATAGAATTAATCTGTACGGCCGTTGTAATTTGCTTTGAGTCAGGTACCTGGGTGGATATCGGTTCAGCTTTCTTAATCACTCACCAGTCCCCAGATTCTACAAGTCAATTCATAGGAAATATTCCAGAGCTAACAAGGAAAAAAGTATATACTAGTCTTCCAAAATTTAAGAGAAAAGATCCAAGAAAATTAAATTGAAATCAAGTGTAACAAAACTTTAAATGCCACCGACAACCATATATGTTATCTCGTGCTACGAGTGAGATATGCATTTGTATATGCTACTTCTTGTTCTTCTCAGAAAACAAAAAACAAAATATTTTCGGAGGAATGGTCAAATACCAAGTAATCTTGAAGAGGTTTGCTAACCGTTTGGAACAATTTTGTCTAAATTTTGTCAATCGTGTACAAAATATCCAAATATTGTATAATGTTTATATTTTTGGAGATATTTTACACATGGTTTACTTTAGCTCTATTAGTGGACAAGTCCATAATTGAATTGCTCCGAACGAAAAAAAAATTATTGTTTTGTTTATTGGTTATGAAGAGCAAAAAAATCGTCCATTATCACTAGTTATTGTTATGATAAGCATTTAAACTCCGATCATTAATTGAACAAAAAGTGTATTAATTTTCTTTCTATTGACGTAACATACTCAAATTTGGTAAATTTTGGGAGTGAAGATTCATTGATAGACTGATTTGACAACTTCAATAAGGTTTGATTTTGAAATTCGACAAATAAATCATGATTCGTAAGTAGTATATGCATATTGTGCGCATTAAAATGACAATTTGATTCAAGTTTTACTATCCTTTTAAGTAATTTACAATTTAAAGGATTCATATCAAACAAAATTTAATGAAATATTGAATAATACTCAAATTGCATAAAATGTGATTACTATACACCTTTTCTATTATCGTCCTATACCCACTCAATATAATAAATCACCTCAATTTTTTCATATTTTCATTTTTCCAGCACATCCAACTGTGCTGATTTCTTTTTAAGAAAGCCGGTGTAGAAATAGAATTAGTCTTGAAGCTGCCTTGGACATAAATCCCTCCTCTGCATTTTAACCGTTTTATATTCAAAATTGGCCCGAGTCTCATGGGCCACGTGACATACTCAGATGATTCCTGCCAAATTGTGTACACAGAAAATCGCCAGAAATTTTTCTGAAAAAGAAAACGAAAAATGCAGCACGAGGGGACAACCGAATTCTATTACCTAAGGTGCCTCACTCTTTCAGATTAAATTTGGTCCGTTCATTACATAATGACACGGATCACAAAGTCTCCCGTGTATTATAGTATTGGACAGATTGATCCGGATTCTGATCAGACGGTTGAAATTTAAACTCAAATGGTGAGGTAATGCAGATTTCAGAGGATCTGGACTCCGGGACAGCGAGAAAGCTACTGAAACCCACCTCCTCCCGAATTCATATAACCTAAGGTAGCTCAAATATTGTTTAGATCTAGACCGTCCGATCTGCTTTGGCATGAATATTAAAGGAGCCACGTGCAATCCACCTTCGACCGGATTAGCCCGGATGACGGTGGATCTAGACTCAAAATTTGGGTTACTTGACGAGATCCAGACCCGCCATCTCATCACCTACCCCCTTCACCTTAAATTATTCCTCTCCCCTCTGAGCTCTCTCATCAAGCATTCGTCAATCCCACTCTCTACCCACCACGCTCTGACGCACCCACCCGCACACACTACCACCACTAACCATGCATATCATCAACAAAATAAAGGAATCCACCAAATCCGACGATAACCACGTCATCTTCTCCTTTGAGTACTTCACCCCGAAATTCCCCAAATCAGCCACCACCGAGGCGCGCGCTGAGATCGCCGATGCGTTCATTGCCAAGGTCGCTCGCATGGCAGCGCACGGTGCCTCCTTCTGTGACATCACGTGGCGACCGACTAGTGCTGACGTCACTGTCGACCTCGCCGGGAGGATGCAAACTGAGATCGGTGTCGATACCATGATGCATCTGACGTGTCTCGGCATGACGCTCGACGGCATAAACCGTGCAATAGATGGCGCCAAATCGCGTGGCGTTAGCAACATTCTCGCGCTTGGAGGAGATCCGCCTGTTGGTCCACCGGCTGCTGCAGCCGTGGAACCGGCCAAGGTGAATGGTAAAGGTGTGCCGGTTTGCGGGTTGGATCTGGTGGAGCATATTAGGTTGAGACATGGTGATTACTTCGGTCTTGGCGTTGCTGGATATCCAGGTCGGCATGAATTGAATTTATATTTTTAATTTATTTTAGCTCAATTTAGTGCAATATCGCTAAGAAAGGGAGTTGAATTGTCTGCATTGCAAAATTGGGGTAATCGGGATGCTTGCTTGCAAATTGGGTAGATATTGGGTACTATTTGCAAAGAAGGAAAGAAAAAGGCTTCTTCTTGAGATGCAATAATTTCGATAATGACCTCACAGTAGAGAAAAGGGGGGAATAAAGAAAGCGCCAAAAAGTTTATTCAAAGTAGAGGTAGAAAAGGAAATTTTTGGAATAAGCTACCAGTTAAGCAACATACTTTATTGTAATATTCCACAAACTCCCTGCCAGTTTTTATTTGATTTTTACATATCCATGTGGCTTTTCTTGAATTGGTTTGTGCAAGGAGATCTGATTCTCTTTTTGTATGAATAAAACAAAACCCTTTTTGTCAACATTTGTTGCCTCTGTGTTTCATCAACAAATTACCTAATAGCAGCATTTGCAAAACTATTTTCTTAGAGGCACACCCAAGTAAGATACTTGAAGGAAGCGATGTTGCCACCAAAGAAGGATATGAAGAAGACCTCGTGTACCTAAAGAAAAAGGTAGATGCCGGTTCTCACTTCATCGTGACACAATTGTTCTACGACATGTCTTTCTTTTTCAAATTTGTTGATGATTGCCAAAGAATTGGTATCCAATGCCCAATTGTGCCGGGAATACTCCCAATTGTCAGCTACAGGAGCTTTCAGACAATGACAAAGACATGCAGGTATAGATATAATATTTTCTGGACATAATTTTTCTTTTTATTGTGCTTCTTACATTTTGTGCCGGGAATGCTCAAGGACTGCTTGATAATACAGGAGTCGAGAAAGTCAGCTTTTATTTGTTCAAAATGGAGAAGAATAAAGATTGAAAATAAAATGAATAGGTGTATGATTTAATCATGTTCTTAAACAAACATGATGGTTTTTTGGTGTGTTAAACAAGTTCAGTTATCAGCCATTAGGCAACTTAAATACTAAATGAGTTGTGATATTGTGATGCATGAAAATAGCAAAAATGAAATAATCATCCCAATAGGTTTACGACCCTTTAACTTGATGTAAAAAATAAATTATGTTACATAGAAAAAAGGCATAGCTAGATCATCATAGTTTATTGGTTCGGTTAGGTTATTGTCATCTATACTGCAGAAAATTTTCTGATATGCTTCAGTAACATTTAGTTCGGCATCAAAGTGCACATTTATTTTGTTAAATGTTCGTTCTAATTTATGCCAATTACAAGCTGACGTGTCGAAATTCAAGGTAGCATTTTGACATCTCTGAATGATACTGACAGGACAAAGGTGCCAACAGAGATTAGGGAGACAGTGGAGAGGCTGAAGTCGGACGAGGTTGCACTAGCAGCATACGGGATCCAGCTGGCAACAGAGATGTGCGCAGAGATCCTGCGACGTGGGATCAGGGAACTGCACTTTTACACAATGAACCGTGAGGAACCTACCCTTGCAGTATTACGGCGTCTTGGGTTAGTCAAAGGAGGTGAGAATGAGACCGTACCTAGAGTCTTGGCAGTGAAAGAGGAGGGAGAGGAGAAGAAATCGGTGGCTAATGGTGCTAAGAATTTGGTACCTGCTTAGAAGAGGTGATTTTAGATAAGGAGATGAGAAGAAATTGGCGGCTAACGGTGCCAAATATTTGATACATGCCTAGACGGTTAATTCTTTTTTTTTGGGGAAATAAGGTAGTATGTATTGATTACTTGTTCCCAAAAAAGTATTACATATTTGATCACATCAGTGCTATTTGTCTGTTGTCTGTATAATAATCCATTTTTAATCACAGTCGGTCTTGGTGTTGTATTCTTTTTAAAAGCTATATTGATTTTGACACATTCATTTTATTAATAATTTATATGACGACTGCTTTTGTTTTTGTAAAACTTTGGTAGGCAGTTAACCTGCCTTCATCAGTAAGTACTCATTCAGCCCAAATTTAAACAAAATATATTCATTAGATAATGAATCTGTAATTATCAATGAAAACATAAGCTCTGGCATGGTAGAA
Source organism: Carex parvula (assembly GCA_025461045.1). Taxonomy (NCBI): domain Eukaryota; kingdom Viridiplantae; phylum Streptophyta; class Magnoliopsida; order Poales; family Cyperaceae; genus Carex; species Carex parvula. Next base: position 213,228 of record JAJGRW010000871.1, on the reverse strand, counting down.
AGACAGATTTGGTAATAGGAAAAGGCCCTTTAAAATACAAGTTGTAGCCAGCGTAAATTATGTTACCGCCGCCCATTTGTTAAATGGAACTTTTACGAAGTCAATAACTTTGAATGATAGCTATTCAATGGTGGTCATGAACCGTTTCTGAAGAAATGACAGCAGTAGTTTAGAACTTAGATCACAAGTGTTCTAGTGCAAGCTTAACTCCAAAATTTGGGTCAAGATTCAATCATAATCGATGACAGGAAACTATACATTAATTAGGAAAGAAAACTAACTAGAGTCAAGTCTCTAAATTTTCTCAATTATAAGAAGCTCAATAACATATACACGAATATGATGCTAAATAATTTTCAATCGTAACAGTCTCTCAACTTCAAATAAAACATTATCATTTATCACAACACAGATTATTGATACCCACCTATTGATGTACAACACCATAAAACACATCTAAAATTGATAAAAACAAGAGAATTTCTACCTGCAATCACCACGTGTAAAATTTCAAATCTTACGAGGCGGAGTTACCTCCTATATGTTATTTTCTTTAAACAATGCTCATAATTTATTTACGAAAGGCTGGATTGCAGCAATCACCTAAAAAATAAATACCGAATGAATCTATGACCACGTCTCGATGTTGAAGCGACCAGCTTTTTCAATAGTCTTTAACCACCTTGCTGCTGATTCTCTTGACACACAATTTTCCTTTGCAACAACTTCTTCTAACGCTTCAGTGACATCAGCCGGCATCTTGGTCGATGAACCCGCCAGATAAATGGCCGCACCACCATCCAACAATCTCCACACCCTAGCACTCTCTTCTCTTATTTTGTGTTGCACATATACCTTCCTTTCTTGCTCCCTAGAAAACGCCACGTAAAAGCCACCGCCTTTTTTCTCTGACAAAACACCTTCATCTGATGAGTGGGCCAGCCAGAAGTCCTTATAGAGAAAGTCGGTGTCACGGGTTCGGCACCCAAAAAAGAAGAGGATCGGGGCTGTTGGTTCAACTAGATTCTGCATAGCACGCTCCTCGATGAAGGCCTTAAACGGTGCGCAACCTGTGCCCGGCCCAATAAGGATCAGAGGAACCATTGGGGGAGGTATTGGAAGGGTACCACGTTGGATCCAAGATGGAACAAGCACCTCTGTAATAATTTAATGTCATTGTCAAATTGTTGTTTTCCTATATGAAAACTGAGCCACACATTTTTTAATAAACTTTGCAAACTGGACTTGCAATTTCTGACATTTGAATTGATGATTATTAAGCATATTTCAGATATATGACATGGAGATTATTTATAGAACAAAGAACTATGAGTGTGCTATAAAAAAACTCCATATATGAGGGAACATAACACAAAAAGAAAAGGGGACACGTACATCCTTGCCCCCTTATTTTCTCAAGAAAAAGAAAAAAGAAAATAAACAAAAATAGCTCTCAATTTTCTTCATTTAGAAAATAGTATGAAGAAGGTTGTGAGGATATTTTCGACGGGAATAAGGAAGTTTGGTTTTTTTACCATGGACTAAAGACTCTACAGATAATATTGTTAGTGCTATATAATAAAGTACATGAGATTCCTAAACTTCTGGACAAGTTTATTTACCATCTCTGAATCTGAAACTTTTTGTAACAGGTTTTTGATGCAGATAGGATTGTATTTATGACATACTTTTTTAAAAATTTAGTTAATCCAAGGACTTCTCTGAATTTTCCATTTTAATATAATAACAGAAAATTCTAAAGTGCGTGCCTACAGAAGATCAAAATACCAAAATTAACTTGGATAGCCCTCAAGAACAAGGTAACTTTTACTAACAAAATCATCACATTTTATGTCATTTCAAAAATACCCAAATTGTCCCCTCTTGATGATCCAGAGATAGGCCCAAGAGAGGGTTGTTTGGGTGTCTTTTGAAAAACACTGGGAAAGACTTGGCAAAGAAGAAAGTTTTCACACTTTTTCTATGATGGGAGCAACTATAATGTTTCGATATTTTCAGAAGTACAATATGTCATTAAAGAAATGGAATTTCTTACAACTAATATACCTCCATCTTTTTTCAGGTCGAGACCGGCAAGCCAAGAAGAACAGAGCCCGTAACGGTTTCTCTTAAATGGAGTAACCGATGAGACTACACTAACTGTTAAATGCACCTGATTTGGATGAGCCAAAGGAGATGAGGAGATGGAAAAGGATCTTTTCTTTAAAGGTGGTACCAGCTGTACCAACCACTCAAATGGCAGCTCCACTGAAGAGAAATCCTCTAGTACCTGAGACACAAATCATTTATACAAGTAGGAATTGTCAAAGGCAGTAAATGAAATGTTTGGTATACAAAAAGTGGTTGCATTTCGGCTGTCAAGTCTGACAAATAAGTTGGGGTCGGTTTACTTATGGCACAGTTGAAACTGTTGCCAAAAACTGACCCAAGCTACTATGACTATTTAAATGTAAAAGGGATACCTCTAGTACAGTCCTGTGCTCCTTTTGGTTATATTGGTATAGATCATCTCTCCCCTCTGGAGAGGCAAAATACTGTAGCTTCTCCTTTTCATGTTCTGCTGATGCATAGTAGCTCATCACCTAAAATATATGTTACTAAGGGTAAACGAGGAATTTCATAGCCTCAAAGCACTATTAAATGAAAACTCATGAAGCTGTCTTTTTATCTCTACAAGCAAATATATTACCCTATACATGCGCAATAAGTTCCCTCAAAAACGCCAAGTATACAACATACGCATCGTTTGAGACATTTCTTTTGGTTTCACAAGGACATGGAATTTCCGTTTATGTATTTCATGGCATAGTAAAGGACATATTACTTTCTTTGCCCGGCTTCTACTGGATGTGTGCGAGGGCCAATTAATCTTATGCATTAATCAATCGCCATATATAGCAATTATATGGAAAAACAGCAATGGAAAAGATTCAGCTTTAATGCTTGCCTCAAAGAAATACCGCCTTGGAGAGGCTGATGCAATGTCCATTGCTCTCGAAATGAAGGTGCGAAGTTGGATGGGATGATCTGACGACCCATTCACATATTCATCCAGTGAATCTTTCTCTCCTGACCAGGGTTCAATCTGAAAGATTTTGGTACAACTCTTATACAAATGCAAAACTAACATATAGGATTAGTGAAATGAAACCTTAGATACTATTTCCCTGGGTTACCAGAACTCCAAAAATTTAATCTTGGATCGGTGCCAGTAATAAAGGGCATAACACAATTACAGATCCCTTTTTATTTATTTATTTATTTATTATCTAATTAAGTAGTAACTAATTAATTCTTTTGTGGATTGCTTCTTGGGGCTTTCCTATTTATTAGTATTTACTTTTCTGGTGTAAATTACATAATTGAGATATAAGCACCATGATCATAATAAGCTAAGTAAAAATATAGAAAGCAATATATATGTTCAGACGCTGCTCAAAAGGGACTGGCATCACATACCGTGATATAAGAATCAGGATCTAGTTTACACCTTTTAATGAATGCATCAACAGAAGCTGAGTTTTGACCTGGCAAGACATCTAGCACATCTCCTACCTGATACTCAATAACCTGAATTTTCCACAAAAAAAGAACTGACATAATAGGTACAATATTAATTTTTCATACTAGTTTAAAATAAGGCATACATAATATTGACAACAAACATATTACAACCACAAAAACTGATACATAGCTTATCAAAATAGTTTTAAATAAGAAATATGTTATATTGACAACAAACTTTCTTTGACAACCTTGTAAATAATATATAGCTTATATAAATATCAAAAATTGTACTGTATGATTTAGACAGGTCGCATAGGTGTAGTTTCCACACCTCAACTAGAGAGAGAGCAAGTTCATCCAGTCTCATCGGCCTGATAGGTTTATTTCTTCTCCTATTTTATCATTGACATCATAAATGACTAGCATTGGTGCAATCTGAAAACAAATTGGTAATACTTAAAGCGATTTAGTTTAAAAGCACTTGACCAGTAACCAGATGATATTCAAATTGCACCAAATTTGATAAACAGTCTATATAAATGATAAAGAATTTATCTATGATTTTAATATTTTTTTGGGTTTTGATATATATTGATGTTGGGTTGTCAAATAAATTTAATTGTCAATATATCCCTTTCCTCTAAATAACTAACCATACCGAAGCCAAGGATTCCAATACAAACTGGCGCACGTTTCTTCCATCATCTCCCTTTGTTAATTGCTCATTCTTCACCTGTCCTCAAAATGCCAAAATAATCACATCATGTAAAAAACTGGTAAATAATATACACGAACAATGACTTTGATCATTGTAAGCAAGTAGTTTAGTATGTCTCATAGAATATAAAAGCATAAATCAGCTAAATGATGCATGTATCAAGTTAGCAAAATTAGGCTCACATGGAGTATATGAGATTTTAATCCAACATTTGCAATTTTAGCTATACAAGTACTAGCTTGAAATGGGAAACCTTTAAACAGAAACTATAAGCTTTTGCATTGGAAAAAAGAGATATACAATTTGACATGTGAATTATACCATCTTTAATAAGTAATGCGGCTCTCCATGATCATGACCATGCAATGAAGGCGACATGGACCTAGCTCTCTCAATCATATTTTTCACATCCTTCAAATCTAATATAAAAAAGTTTTAACTACATATAGTAATCAAGAAAATTTAAGCCCCCACAGGTGCTCAAACTCAAATAAAGCTTAAAATAACAGTAAATTTTACCCGAGATGTGTGAATCATGTTGTGTCGCCTCAGTAGAAGCATGATACACAATTTTGAATTTGGGATGCTCCAACTTTCTCATAGTAGGGTGTAAGATTTCTGACATTTCTGGTAAAAGGATGGGATTGATGTGATTTAATGTCTTCCAGAGGGACATCAACCATGGGTCGAGAGCACCCTCATATCTACAAATAAGAACGTACACAATGTTGTCAAAAAGTAAAACGCTGTAATCAATTGATGTTTCAAGTTTGTAATTAATTTCACTAACATCGAGACAGCTAAAATTGAACCGTAACATTTGGTAGATGATAATAACATATTTGTAATCAGTTCCTCCAAATTATTATATATAAACCTGGGTGAGGCTACGGTACTATGCATAGCTCATATTGGTCTGTACTATGGATTTTTGTTTTTCAATCTAAACCGTTCAACATGATCTCCGTATGAAAATGTACTAGCAGGATAAATTTTACATTTTTTAGAATTTTGTTCCTATTTTTTTAGATAGGTGGAAAATCACTATTTTGAACTCTAAAATTTTTAGATCAAGAGATTTTCTACCTATCTAAATAAATAGTAAAAAAATTCTAAAAAAAATGTAAAATCTGATCTACAAGTACATTTTCATATGAAGATCATGTTGAACGGTTCAGATTGACTGTTTGGACTTTGAAAATAGAGATATCGATCCATAGTACGGACCAATATGCACCATGCATAGTATCATAGCCTCACTTTATAAACCCTGGTCAGATGGGCAAAGCCTAAAACCTCTATTTAAGTAGTCAAGTTCAACATTGGCCCAATCTGTGCCTTGATAAACACACAATATTGAAATCCTCTTTGCAACTAATCTGTTACATATACTTGTAGCCAACATACCCATTGGTTAATTCAACAATTAAAAAGAAAAGCAAAGCTAAAAAAATTAAACTAAATATTACCCAGATGGATGCTGATCATCTCCCAGACCTTTTTCGATTATTGATCTAGCCCCAAGATCCTGAAGCCTTTTATCAAGCTTTTTTGCAGCAAACTGCATAATTTCAATATTTTACACCAAGTTATTGACAAGGGATTAGTAAATTAAAAACATAGCAGCCACAAGTATGCCATGCTGATCTTATTGACATGATACAAAAAAATGCAAGATGAGAAAACTATATTGAAATATTCAGAGAATTGTACATTGTATTTCTGGTAGCCAGAGTCACCCAAGCCGAACACAGCATAGTGAAGCCCTTCTAACCAACTACTGCCAAGGTTTCTTCTAAGTAGAAATCTCCAAAACACCTGAATACAAAATCAAATAATTCATTATAAGATTGGTGCAAGCACATTATTGCTGCCTAAAATAAACATGGAACAAGGAAAGAAGAAAGTGCACCTTCATACTATCAGGTGGGTCACCTTGACCTGTGGTTGATACAACAAAAACAATTGCACTCTCATTTGGCAAAGAATTCTGCATCAGAAATATTATTAACAAAATGTTTTAGAGGTGAATCACAAAAATGACAAAACAGCCATTTCAGTTTCTGAAATGTATCACAACAAAAATATACAGATGGAATCATTGAGTAAACAAATTTTGTCATTGAGATCAGGGGCGAAGCCAGACTTTTGAACTATGGGGGTCAAACACACATTGGGGGTCAATCATATAACATTTTCATGCTAAGAATGGTGGTCAATTTTACGGTTCCCATAACATTTTACTCTAAATTATATAAAAAAATTATACATAAATACCAAAAAAAGAAATGGGGGTTAATTGACCCCCCATTCAATATGAATGGATCCGCCCCTGATTGAGATGTTCTTCATTATTTCTACTTGTACGAATTATTCAGAGGACAAAATTGGTACCAGTCTGGTACATATACTAAATACTGTGAAATTTCCTAAGAAGTCACTTGATCACCTGTAATTTGGACTAATAGCACTTTGATGTACAAACATCAAGCATGTACATCATAGAAATTAATAGGTTCAAACCTAAAAGTATCACACGTAGTGACATTTATAGATAATAACTTGACTTATAATCATTACTAATAAAGGATCACCAATGGTTACTATTACATATTACTTATTAGTGAGTGACCCAGTTTACTCCATATATTTGTAAGTACTGCAATAGTTGTTCTAATTAAGAGAGTAATTAAAGCTAATTAATACTAGGTGAGAACTCAATTAATCATTAAAAACTCAAACCACGGCAATTTACACCACAAGTACTAAATTACTAAAACAGGTACAACTCTGCAGTTTCCTACATTGTAATTCCTAGCTAACACTTGGCTTGATCACTGCGTGAAATAGTCTCAAAACAGAGTCATGGAAGTAGGATCGAACTCGAGTAACAAATAAAGAAGGTAAAACATGAATAAATTAAGGAAACAATAGACAGGAGCTAGACCGGGTCAAAGTGATCCATGGAGAGGACTTCGACGGAGGGGCAACCGCCATGCTCCGCCTCACGGCCGACGCGCTCGGCGGCGTCCATGGCGTTTCCGGTCTGCGACGCGTACAGCACGAGCAGTCGCTTCTTCTTCCCCTCCATTGCTCGCGCCGAGACCTGAATCAGCAGCCGGGCCCGCATGTCAGTGGCTATATATGGGTTACTCGTTTTTTTGTTCGGTTGGGCTTGAATTGAGAACTGGTTTTATTGGGCTACAATTGGAGATAGTGCAGCCCACTAGGTGAGAATTGTTCTTTAGTCTGTGAAATAATTTATACGCAAGCACATGGGTTTTCCGAAACAAAGACTTGAAAATAGTATAAAACCGAGGATTTAAGCTGTTTTAGTGGATTTGGATTTGTATATATTGATGGTTGATAACAAATTAATTAAAGAACAAAAGTCACATGCAATCTTTTAGTAGTATACTGGTATTTCCGAATTCATATTACCCGAGGTAACAAAAATTATAAGTTAGATCCGGACTGCACGATCTGCTTTCTCACAAATATTAAAGGAGCCCTATATATTCCACTTGAGGTCCGGATTGGTCCGAAATCTAGTTGAACAATTCGGAACTAAACTCAAATATTTCGTTATCTCAGAGGATACAGACTCGGTATTTCCTCTATGGTCCAAGTCCATATCTCCTGGTGACTGAGGTAACGAAATATTTTTGTTGTTTCATTTTTGTTTTGAGAAACAACGAGAGTCACGCTCTCATTTATATTAACTTCAATCGGTTACATGGTTTGAGTTCTCGAGTGGGAGAGAACCCTGAAAAAAAGAAGAAAAAAAATAAAAAATAAAAAGAAAAAAAAATGAAATTAGAATACTAAAGCAGAAAGGTAAAATTAAGAGAAGAAAATGTTGGAATAAAAGAACCAAAAAAAAAAATTAATCAGAGGCCTAGATTATCAATCGCCATTTTGATGCATAATCCTCCATTGCCATAGAAACTCTTGTACTAGTTCTTCAATTGGCTTGTGTTTATCCTTGAATAACCGATTGCACCTCTCCCTCCAAATTATAAAGTTTGATAACAGTACCAGTTCACTTCCCTCCTTGTGTATGCTGTCATCTATCATGAGGCCTTTGTCAACTAGCCTTGGCCGCCCCCATCAAGCTCGGCATTTTTTGTCTGACCCTTTGATGCATCGCATCCGAGGTGGTACATTCAGTGAAAAGGAGCTTAATAGTTTCACCGTTGTCTCTACACATGTAACATATACTTGGGAGATTGAATCCCCGAATTTGCAAATTTTCAGCCGTGAGGATTTTGCCATGCAATAGAAGCCAAGCAAACACCTTGCATCTCGGAGGTACTGCTAAATTCCAGATTTTTGAGATGTTGCCTGATCCCAAGCCCACCTTTCATTACCATGTAAGCTGATCTGACGGAGAACCTTCCTTGACTGTTCGGTTTCCATATTGCATCATCATTTTGACGTAGTTGTGCTTACTTGTTCGAGACAATGCCTGCTGTTGGTGTTGTATTTGCCTTAGTAGGAGTAGTTCGAACTGTGCTGTAGCGGATAAAGAGAATCTGAATAGGGCAGCAATATCAGGCGTATCGAAGAATTGCTGTAATGTTGTTTCCTTTGTCAGCGCATGGGTGAATAGGTTGCTAAAACGTGTTCTGAGCAGTCCTTGTCCCCAATCATGGTACCACAATTGAATCGTGCTGGTATCCTAGCAATTGGAACCTCAGAAAGCTGCTGAATTGGTCTGAGATGTTTGGCAAAGAAGAACGAATCCGATATCATTCTCCCACTCCTCGCACCATATAGGTAATTAAAAATAGACTTCCACATTCTCGGTTGTGATTGGAACCACTGCCACTTGCATAGTAGTACAAGATTGAAGGTTTTTAATTCTATAACACCCAGCCTCCTTACATTTTAGGGGTGCATACTAGCGGCCAATTGACCAGGTGGATTTTTTCTCATCGTGTTGTACTCCATGCCATAGGAAATTGCGCCTAATTTTATCAATTTCATCAAGTACCCACTGCGGCATCTTAAAAACAGACATGTAGTAAACCGGTATCGAATAGAGTACCACATTGATAAGCACTAGTCTCCCCGCCATGCTTAAGAACTTCGCTGCCCAGCCACCTAACCCCATTTACATTCTAAAAAATCTAAGCGTCTGTCAACATCCTCTACTGTGTTACCTGTGGCTACCAATTCAGATTTGTCTAGGCTAACCGATAGGCCAGAGACGGAGCGGAAAGCCAAAAGCACAATCTTAAGAATTTGCACCTGCTGCATTTCTGGTTTGACAAAAAAAAGACATCATCTGCATACAGAAGGCATGGATTCATGCTTGCTACCAGAAATCTCAATGCCCCAGTGTTCGATAACTTTGCATGCCATCCCGGAATAAAATCCATTGTAATTATGAAAAGGAATGGCGAGAGGGGGTCGCCCTGACGGACTCCCCTTCGCATATGGATTTTCTTTCCCAATAAGCCGTCAATCTGAATTTGCGAGGATCCTTGAAGGACTAGATTCATGATCCATCCTATCCATCTCTCATTGAATCCTAGACTTCTCATGACATTCGCGAGAAAATCCCAGTTGAGTGTGTCGAAGGCTTTGTGTATGTCGGCTTTGAATATCGTGAGTGGTATTCTGTTGAGCTTGGCATGATGTAGTTTTTCTTGGGCATATACAAATCCTTCCATGATGTGTCGCCCCTTTAGAAACCCGGTCTGAGACTCATGCAGCAGATCGCCTATTCTTCCTTGTAACCTGTTGGCCAACACTTTGGAGAGGATTTTCTGAAAACTGTGTATCAAGCTTATTGGTCTGAACTCCTGTGGATTAGTGAGATTTTTGTTTTGGGTAGAAGGATAATGTACGATGAGTTTAATGGAGTCAGGTTAGGTGATTGGGATGTCACTGTCTGTGTGACACTTGTCAAGTCAGGTATAATAACATGGACGAAAGCCTTGTAGAATTCCCCGGTTAGGCCATTCGAACCCGAGGATTTGTTGTTCGGCCATGCATTGATTACCTGTTTTATTTCTTCTTCAGTTACGTCCGACGCCATACTGTCAAGATCATGGTGTGTCGGATATAACTCCAACCAATTTGTGATGCACTACGCTTGTTCTTCCTTGCCCATGTGATTCAAGTAAAACTCCCTGAAATTCTCGCCTTGTCGCGCTGATTCGTGTGAAACCTACCTCATTGCTCTATCCCGCTTATATTGTTTCTTGTTTTATTTGAGGAAGCATAGGCATGGAAGAACTTAGTGCTCTGATCGCCTTAGAGCTCCCATCTGAGCTTGGCCCTTTGTCTCCACATATCCTCTTCCAGTACCGCCAATTCGATGTATCTTTTATTAATTAGAGCCTTTACCCTTTTCTCTTGAGTCAGTTAGCTCCCTCATTTCTTGCGCCTCCTCTACCTAACCAATAAAGTCTCTACAGACTTTGATTTGGGACTTAAGCTTACCGAACTTCTCCTGCTCCCACTGTTGTATTTCCTTCTGAATGAATAGTATTTTTTGATACAGTTGCAGTGGTGTGGAAGCAATCAGCTTTATTAACCACCGTGCCTCTACAAAACTTCTAAAATCAGCAAAGTTCAATAAAAAGTTTTCGAACTTGAAAATTTTTTAATTTGGAGAATTCTGTGGTCGCCGAATAAGCCACCGGGCAATCATCGGAACGAGTTCGGTAGGGTCCTTTGCAAGCAGTTAGGAAACATCGATGCCCAATCTGTTGAGATCGAAAAGCATTCCAATTTTGCCATTGACGGTCGATCCCTCAAATTTGACCAAGTGAACCTGCGGCCTTACAGTTGCATATCATGCAGGCCAAGATTAGTGAGCACATTTGCAAACTGAAGGGGCCATCGCCAGTCTGATGTCTGGGAATTTCTCTCATCTTGGTACAAGGTCACGTTGAAGTCGCCGCAAACTATCCATGGCAGATATGGATTAGGCTTGAGATCGGCAAGCTCTTGAAAAAATTGGGAGCGCAAAGCCGGGCTGGTAGGCTCGTAAATCCCATGAACTGAAAGGTCCGAGCTAGCACATTGTCCCTTAATTGTACCGTTAAACAAAAATCGGAGCAAGACTGATTGAGTAGTACATACCTCATGTCTCGCCAACCTATCAAGATACCTCCCCTTGTACCTTGCGCATCTAACACAACCTGCCTATCGAGCCTCCTCCCACAAATCTCCCTCGTAAGATTATCATCCATTGTTCTCAATTTAGTTTCTTGGAAAGGTAACAAAATATTTTATGTTTAGATCTGGACCGTCCGTTCATAACCCAAGCCAATTCGGCCTAAGGTGGAATGAACAGATCTCCTTTAATATTTGTGCAGATTCTAATCGGACAGTCTGAATCTCAATAAAAATATTATGGTACTTTAGGTGGTATGAATTCACATGGTCTTGTGCACTATGTATGCACTGAGAAGACAATCCATTGGAATTTATTTGCGTCATAAAAATTGCAATTTTCTTAAAGGTAAATTATCAATTCAGATCATCATTCACAGACCAGGAGTCTATTATGTTCCTTTTTACATGCACATAATGCAAGATAAACACAATAGATAATGTTTGGTACTAATTTTTATTGGTAATACTGATGATCAATGATATTCGTGCCATTTGCACTACGCTAAAAACATGATGGCATAAAAGAATAAGATAAGAAGAACTCCAGCACCATGCTGAGTCAAAATTGAGACATAAGCAGACGGGAAGGTGCAACTAAGTTGCAATTTTGTAATTCTATTAAGACCATACGACCTCTTCCCCCTTCCCTTCATAACATTGAATTGCAACATTAAATAATTTTTATATACATTTTAGAAAGAACCAAAATACTTGGTGGATGAGTTAATAATCAGATATCTCTCTTGGAATTGAAAGCAAGAAGGAAAGAAAGAAACAAAAGGACACCTGATTTCTTGAAGGCATCTTCAAGGCCAACAATTAAATCTCAGTATATGGCTAAGAGACTAATAAAGTGTTAACATATAAGATACCAGTGCTGCCATATTCACTGGCCAAAAATTTATATCTTAGGTCTATGTAAAAAAATTACATTGTTAATAACACGGTCATTTAATTCAATAGCAGGTTTTAAATAGCAATTATCGCGTCATCGCGGAAAGGATAGAGAAACAACTATAGCTAGCTATTTAGAACCCTGTTCAATAGGATTGAATTACTAATTGGATTTGAATTATTAGCCCGAAATCCCTTGACAAAATTTCTTAGCCTCTCTTCTTCTCCTATATCGGACAACCAATTAACAAGCACATCCATAGTTGCAGCATTTGGTTTACACTGCTCTTGCAACATCTGATCCATAAGTCTCGAAAGCCTTCTCTGACATTTCCTCTTCTTTCAACCCCTTAAGCAATGCATTGTAGGTCACCACATTTGCATTTACACCCCTCTCTTTCATCTCATCCATTAACGAAATTGCCATCTTTACATCACCCGTCTTACACAAAGCATCTATGAGAGTATTGTATATTACAGTGTTAGCCTCCAACCCTAATTCATCCATGGACCTAAAAATATTCAATGCCTCTGTAACTTCACCATTTTTGCACCAACCATGAATTAATGTGCCATAAGTTACCATTGAAGGCTGAATCTCGTTATCTTTCATTTTCTGCAACAATCCTTTAACTGTTGAAAAATCCTCAATTTTACAAAATGCAGCCAGCAAAGTATTGTAAGTGCACAAGTCAGGTCTGAGACCAGTTTCAAGCATTTCATCGAGCACCTCACATGCCTTATCCAACCTTTTCTTTTTACAGAAACCATGAATCATTATGTTGTAACTTCTCAAATCGAGCTTATACCCAGCTTCCTTCATAGAACAGGCAATAGAACACACATCCTTCATACGACCTGCTTGGGTCAAACCTGATATCATAGTGAAATATGCAACCCTATCAGGCTTAAGCCCGTTACCGACCATCTCCTGGTGTAAATCCATGGCCTTTCTAACATTATTTGAATGGAGAAATGCACCGATTAGTGTACTATAAGTGACTTGATTAAATTTAACATCAGGCCATGCAGTTCTTTTATTTTTGAAGAAATCAAATGCTGTACCAACCTGGTCATTTCTACATAAGCCAGATATAATAGAATTTACCGTACACACGTCAGGAGAAATTTTATCTGCCTCCATTTTATCCATCAAGTTCATAGCCATACTTATGTTTCCAGTATTGCAAAACCCATCAATTAGTGTATTGTATGTGATACTGTCGGGCTTGCACAAGTAGTAAGTTTTCATCTTTTCAAACAATGACAACCCTTCTTCAACTCTACCAACCTTACAGAGACCGTCTATTATTGAATTAAATATGACGATATCTGGTTTCACATCGGAATCTGTTTTCGTCATTTCTTCGAGCACCTTGAGTGCACCATCCACCTGGTGTAATTTACATAGCTGGTTTATAACAATTCCAAAAGTAAAGACATCACCGTGAATACCCATTTCTCTCATCTCACGAAGTAATTGATTCATGCTTGCAAAATCCTTGTCCCTGGCGAACCCGTTAAGAATCAAATTAAAAGCACGAGCATCAAAATCACCGCCTTTTTCTTTCACAGCTAGAAGAAACTCAAGTGCTTTAGAAGGGCCCACATGTCGGCAGAGGTTGGAGACTATACAAGTGAATTGATTGGTGACAGTCGGGAAAATTCCGTTCTTGGCAAGGTGTATTAAGAGCTGGGCTGAATGAGGGAAGAGATGGGGGGTTTGACGAGACAGAGTGGAGAAAATGAGGGAAGAAATGGTGGGGTCCGGATTGGGGTTGGAGAGGAGGAGAGAGATGGCTTGGGCATGGTGCGTGGGGTCAGGCGAGGTGAGAAGAGAGCGGAGAGAGGCGAAGGTTGTGGTGGCGGCCGCGGCAGTCGTGGTAGGAACAGAGGCATGCTGCAAAAAATAGAGCTAAGACGGGAGGAGGTGAGGCGGGGTTGTTGTAAAAGCTTAGAAGGTATTTTCATGGAGATTGATGTTGTTGAGGGCGGCACGAAGAATGGTCGAATGCGGCTGGAATTCGCATCCCCTGACATATCTCAAACTTTGAGTGGATCTGTGCAAAATCTAGACCGTTTAAATCCGTTATGCATGAATCTCAAAGCAAAATGATAATGGCCCTCCATTCCAAATAGAATTCGCATCCTCACCGAAGAGTGTTGGGGATTGGGCCGGGGGGAAGGAGCAAAAAGTTCGATATTTTGATTTTTCGGAAGAATTTGCGGTTAAGCGATGTGCTTACTTTCTCCAGTGTTATGGTGACTGGCCAGAAAATCATTTTTTTACTTGGTTTCTTAGCGCTTCAATTTTTTTTTCAGTGTTTTAAATAGCGTGCTATAATGTCACTGTAGCAGTGTTATAGCATTTTCGGACCTTAAATGCTAAGTTATTAGATAAAAGTACATTATTTGAACTACAACCGCTATAACGCATAGCGTGTAGCCCAAATAGCGCCATACTATGCTACATAGGCTTTTATTTTAAGGCTCAAATTGAAAATTTCTTTTAAGGACCAAATTTTTTTAAGGCCTAGATTGTTTACTTTTAAATAGAAAAATATAAATAGTTTATGACATGATGCTTAGGTTATGAATATTAAAAAACTATTTAGTTTATGTCATAATGTTTGGGCTATTTTGAATAGAAAATATATATAGTTTATGATATTCCTAGAGATATTTTGAATATGAATTTGGATTTTACACTGGATCAATATGAATATTATAATTTATCTATTAATTTGGTGTTATTTATTGCTTTATGAGACTTTAGATAATTTTAATAATTAGTAGAATTATATAATATAATTTAAAAAAAATACTATGTAGGATAGTTTTCACTATAACTATGCTATTCGTGATAGCTTTTTTTAACTTTCTTGTGATGATGCGATAATCACTATTTAAAACCTTGATATTTTTTATGTGGCTTCTTAGAGTTTTTTGTCGTGGAATAATTATATCAATACATGATTTGATGTATTCCACGGCTTTGCACTACAACAAAAAAGAGTTTCAGCGACCAGTTAAATCGCCGGTCGCTGAAGTCCTAATAAAACAATAAAAAATCAACTCTTTCGGAGACGAAACCTTCAGCGACCGGCGCACAAACCCTTCTGCGACCGATTTGTCCCGGTCGGTGAAGGGTATCGCTAAAAAAAATCAGCCAAATTCTTTTTCTCTGTCTCTTCCCGCTGTCTCCTCCCGCTTTTTAGGTTAGCGAAAAAAAACGAAAAATTGGCCCCCCCGACGCCGCTGCGGCCCGACCTCTCTTTGTCTCTCGCCCGCCCGACCAGCGCCTCTCCACCCCAACCAGCGCCTCTACCCTCAGAAGCTCTCTCTCGCCCGCCCGACCTCTCTTTGTCTCTTTCCCGGCCACCCCGACCAGCGCCTCTCCACCCCGACCCCGCCCGACCTCTCTTTGTCTCACCCTGCCCTCTCCTGCCCGACCAGCGCCTCCACGACCCTCTTCACTGTCCTCCCTCGGCAAGCGCCTCCAGCAGACCCTCGGCTAGCCTCTCAAATATCCCGTCGCTTCTCTCCAATCTTGGTATGACCCTCTTATCTCTTGTTTTCTGATTTATTTTTGAATTTTAGAGGGTTTATGTTGTAACTTATTTGTTGATTGTTATTTGGTAAAATCAATTTAGTTGCTTTAATTGAAAATTCCAGCTTTGCTTAGACAATTGTAAATTGTAAATTTCATGCCCAGCACAATCCTTTCTCTGCTATTATCTAGTAGGAACTTCATATCAGTAAATAATAGCAGATTCTGTTCCAAAATAGAAAAAGAAAAATGCAACTGCGGAACTGAGAGATATATTGCCGATTTGTCCAGATGTAAATGAGTAATTTCCTTTTTGTGTTTGGTGTTTCTAATTCTGCAAAAGTGAGAACAATATATATATTTGTACATTTGTATGGTTCTGATTCTATAATAATTAAATGATTGGTTCTGGTTCAGAAAGGGGTGTTTTAAAGCTATTTGGTTCTGGTTCTGGTTCTCGGTTTGGTATTGATTTGAGCTAGAGTGGTATATGATTTGAGAGTGGTATATAATTAAATGATTGGTTCTGGTTCTCGGTTTGGTATTGACAATGAAAAATATTGACTAATCTACCACGGTCCTACATTAGGTTAAATTTAAACTCAACAAAAATAAATCATAGTAGGAGAAAGCACACAGAGTTCTATGATTTTTTGGATAAAAATGGAAGATCAAATTAAGCCACAAAAAATTCAACAATCAAATTAGGAGCTACGGAACATAAACTTCAAGTACAACACATACAAAACTTAGAATAACATATGCACATTGCAACTTTCTTGAACGAATTAAATTATATTATGGTTTTAATTACATGAGTCGTCTTCAAGGAGGAGACAATAGAGTGTGTACTATTTAATTTAAAATTTTGTAATAATTAAGAAATTTATATGACCAATTAGGTTTAAAATTTTGTATGCAACCTTTTTTTATCTTTCTAATTTTTAGAAAATAATTCATATATTTCTAAAAATGAAAAACTCGGGAAAGAGAAGTCTCCGTAAATTCAAGTTTCTAAAGTCAAATTAAGATCCCAGTATCCTGGAAAACACATTGGTTTATCCAAATTTGTTAGAAGAAAAGACAACCGGCTTCCGTTGAATTTTGGGTACAATTTTCTGGAAGGACATTACACTTTACCGCAGATCACAAGTAGTTCCTCTAAAGTTTTTTTCTGTTTCTGATATTGCCCTTGATTTACTACTAAGGGCATGTTCGGACTTTCAGACGGGAACGGGAATGGGCTTGAGTTCGAGTTTAATTTGAATGGCCGAAACACTATGTGTGTGGGAAAAAAAATTCACTCAGAGTGAATTTTTTTTTCCCATGCGCACAGTAGCAGCCAAACATACCGTAAATGTGATGTTCCACATCAAAGGATATATATCCAAAATGGTATTATTTTCTCACTTTTATGTTACCTATTAAAAAAAGTAAAAATAAAAAGTCTACAATTACTCTTTTCATATTAATTTGTTTAAGCATTTCTTTGTTTATATCATCATCATCCTATCATTTAACTTAATGCTCTGTGATAAATCATTTAAATAGACCGAATAAAGTATGTGTATTGTTTTATTCGGTCGGATTCAGTAAGTGATCCTCATCGTTATTAAGTTTTTCAGTTTTAATTTCATTTCAGTTTGAGCAAATCCATTTAAATATATTGAATTATAATATAATTAAACTAAATCATAATATTATTAAGCTAAATCATAAGAATGATACTGATGATGGTAGGAATAATTATCAATATATCAGCTCCGCTATATTTAGTAACAAAACACTCCCTTCTTAAGCTACATTGCTCAATTAGTATATGTAAGGATTAAAAAAATATTTATAATGGCTGTATTTGCAAAGGAGACGTGTAAAAAATTGATTGACTATTAACAGAGGCGGAGCACATGAAGTTAATTAGAAGAACACTTACTTTCAGGCTAATTTTTTTCTCCAAAATATGCTTTTATTTCTATGTTTTTTTTCATTCAAAATAACTAAAAATTGTGTCTTATGCTAAAAGGTTGTCTCATCGTATTAAATATATTTGATTCCACTCTTGATTCACAATCACTACGTATGAAGTCTTTATACCTAGCTAATTTTTCTTCCCAGTAGATATTATGTGACTATTAATTATTAGCTGCACGGTTGGACACTTCAAACTCGTCATAGAGGATCCCATACTCTTATGGCCAAATCACAATCAAGCGGCGTCATATTCCTAATTAATACAATCCAATTGCTGCTTGTATTAAGAGAGAAGCTCCCAATCTAGAAGGAATAAACGCCTCCGTCGCCATGCTTGAAATTTCGTACCTATCAGATCGATTTCGTGTTAAAAAAAACAGGCTTCAGGTGAAAGTCACGTTTTCTCATTCCTGCCCTTATTTTGCTCCATAATATATGTCTGAATCAGTTCTTATCTGATTATTATCTTTTGACATAATTGATTAGGCAAATCTGGCAGGAAGTTTTGGAAACATTAATTTGGGAAGCTTGTAGATCAGCTTCACAAATTACAATCACGCTCTCACGTGTGTGTATTTTCAACTTCTTGCTGAAGCTTTGTAAGATGAAGAGATTCTTGTGTGAAAACGCTTCTGCACAATAATTTCACCTAACAATTTATCATATTTAATTATAAATGGTGATGTTGAAACTTGTACTTTTTAAGAGAAAAACACATTTTTGGAAACAGACATATATATAGAGAGAGAGAGTGTGGCTCATATCAAAACGCTTGCACTAAGGTCCTCGTCCAACTAAGTCGTTTTCAGATTTTCAAAGTCCAAACAGTTGCTCCAAACCGTTAAATGTTCAATCTATATTAAAATCTACTTGGAGATCAAATTTTACATTTTTTGAAATTTTTTTACTATTTATTAAGCCACTTTGAAAATTGCTGATCCGGATAAACAGTAAAAACAGTGCAATCAAATTCTGGACCATGTGATCAGCAATTTTCAAAGTGGCTTAATAAATAGTAAAAAAATTCAAAAAATGTCAAATTTGGTCTCCAAGCAGATTTTAATATAGATTGAACATCTAACGGTTTGGATCAACTTGAATGGACTTTGAAAATCCGAAAACGACTTTGTTGCACGAGAACCTTGGTGCAAACGTTTTGATATTAACCACTCTATATATATATATACACACACACACTCACAATTCTGAGAAAAGACTAAAAGAGGATGAATTAATTAATGCAATCAAAAGAATATTTATCGGAGCGGATACAATAGATGTAAGAAAATAAATCCAAAAATGTTAATTTTTTTTTTTGCTTGATATCTTTTTACAGGTTAGATGTAATAAAATAAATCCTTCACCTATATCCCGGGCTTATTTTTCATTTTTTTTTTCCCCTTCTCAGCTATATGAGTATGACAGACACAAAAGTTAATTTACTAAACTATGCTTGCTTCATATACCGCAGGTGGCTCTAATTGCGCCCCATCAACAGGCGGCTAGATTTTGTTGCCACTAGGCAAGGAAAGTGACCAAATGCAGTTGCACACAGATCGAAGAGAAAATTAAACATATATTTCATATTGTGCGCGTGTCGACTTTCGCACTTGTCTCTTGCTATATATCATTAATTCATTAAGTTTCAATAATTATTATATATATATATATATATATATATATATATATATTTTGCTTGCACATATATAAATGATTAAAATATTGAAGTGGATTGCATAAAGAAAAAGTAAATTAATTACTTATAAACAAATTAATTTGTACGCTCGCATATTTAATTAATTATAATTTTTGTAGAGATTTTAACTATTAATTTATATAGGAGCAGCATATTCAATGCATCGAATAAAAAATAATATATCAAGATCGTGAAAATAATCTAATTAATAAGCTGTATGGTAATTAACTCTTGAGCCAGAAAGGGACAGAAGTGTATACCTTTGTTATGTCGTGCAAGAATTATTTCATGCATTGTAATATATTTTCATGAAGGTGTCAGATTACATTTAAAGTTTTGTAAAATAAACAGGATCAAAGCAAAGGCCCATTTTTTATTTTTTACAATTTTTTACACACAATGTCTAAAAATTAGTTTAACCAATAGTCCATAAGCGCTTGAATTTACTATGCTTTAAAAGGTCAAAATTCTAGCTAACTCTTCAGGTTAATAGATGATCTATTTCAACTACTCAAAGCTTAGTTAACTAATGTGCTGGCAAGATGTGGTTAAATTTAGCATTCTGTCTCCAATGGTTTTCTACTTGATGCAACATGCATTAATGAATTTAGTAATATTATAAATGGAAGATAAGTATCGTGCTTATTTCAGAGATGAGTCATCAAATTGTACAATTAAATGCATAGTTATTATAACGGTGCATTTCATTCAAATACGGAAATTGAAATGGTACGAGTTGGCCAGTTGGAAGCAGGAGACACCATGTATCAGCCGTTAAAGTAATGTTCAAGCAATGAGGTTCTCATTAAAAAACAGAGTAATATTTAGAAAATCCTTAACATCACCAGTTTTTCATACTGGAGATGTCCATTTCCTTGGTTTTCTATAGTTTCGTTAGTGTAATATGTGGTAAAGGAATTGTCCAGTAGTTTATAATTGAAGAGGATAAGTGTTTTTCCGTATGACTCGTGGGAGCGGACGAGGCAGTTGAACTGAAAGATGGTGGTTGAGATCTTGTTGGTTCTCTCTCTTTCCCTCTCTCTCCTCTCTCTCTCTCTAGCCTCTTTTATCTTGTTCAGTGTAGTTGATACGTCT
The DNA here is from genome assembly GCA_025461045.1 of Carex parvula. Classification (NCBI taxonomy): domain Eukaryota; kingdom Viridiplantae; phylum Streptophyta; class Magnoliopsida; order Poales; family Cyperaceae; genus Carex; species Carex parvula. The sequence continues at coordinate 192,642 of JAJGRW010000871.1, read as the reverse complement.
CACCATCTTCTCACCTTCCACTTTTATCTAGACCGAGACAACAAACAAATCTCCTCTCTCTCTCTCTCTCTCTCTCTCACTAAAAGATTCATCTTGAAGTCTTGAACACACCATTATTCTCAATCTATAAAACCAAAGGGTCCTCTACTTTTGACCAGCGATTACTAATTACACTAACAAATAATTTCATGGAGCAACACTTGGAAGAACAAGCACAGCTACCACAAAATATACCATACAACTTCTCGCCTCTCCTTGCACCGCCTGGTTCATCATCACAATTCAACCCTCTCAATCTCGTAACCAATCAAGCGGTGCAACCGGTGCCGCAGATTGATTGGGCCTCACTTCTACTATCTGGTGCTGCAGTTGGGTCCCAGCAGCCGGTACAGGGATCGTTGATGAATGAAGAAGGCGACGAAAATGGTGCGAGTGGAAGTAGTGGAAGTAGCAGCAAGGAGAAAGGAAAAAGCACCGGGAGGGGAAAGAAGATGACCCGACCAAGGTTTGCGTTTCAAACAAGGAGTGCAAATGATATACTGGACGATGGATATCGGTGGAGGAAATACGGTCAGAAGGCTGTGAAGAATAGTGCATATCCTAGGTTCGTGTCGGTTTTTTCATCACACTAGCTAGCTAGTATTGTCAGTATATATACTATAAGGCATGTTCAGATAATCAGATGAATTGCATATGTTCATCACACAAGTGCATGCATATCCTAATTAAGATGGTGAGAATGAATAATTATTGTCAAGTCAAATGTTAATATTTTTCTGATCAGCAGAGTTTAGTTTCCTGGCAGTAAATAGAGCGCGCACTTCGTCTACACTTTTAAGGAAAATAGAAATTGATTGTTTGAAGCTCGGAGCAGACATGGGACTATGTGAGGAGGCTTAATTTAGATACTATCCTAACCTACTCTCACCTGTCTGCTGATCAATGCATGCATAAAGAGATTTCATGGACTTGTGTTTGGTGATTATTCTAAGATATTTGCTGAGCTAATAAAGATTATGAGACTAACCATTAGTTAAGACTTCAAGATGAGACCATTTACAAGAATCTTTTTTATCTGTGAGGATAAAATTGTTTAACAGCGTCGGTAACTTCGCGGATACTCCCGTCGGTAGTAGTGATACTCTCGAAAATAGAAATTTATGTGGTCTTACCCTCAGTAATAATTATCTTTTATCCTTGTAGTTTGCTACAGTCAGCAGGCTGGTAATTAAACCTATAGAATTAAAACCTGTGATATATATATCACATTCAGATGAATCCATTCCAACCTTCCAACACTTGATGATCATCAATCTTAATCACATTCAGTATTCCAATTAATTAATGCAGTCTCTCCCCTCATCTCAGTACTGATGTATGTATGTCTTCTCCTGGTCAAAGTGTTATATTCTTATCAAGTCTTCAAAACTATTTGCCTCGATCTTCCCTGTCATTTTCCCTCCTATACTAGTTTCTTATAGTGTTTATATCGTTAGTAACGTACATGTGCTGTTTCATTGGCCTCCTCAATGTTGTAAAAGTTACGAGATATATATACAATTAGGAGGTCAATGATCTGTTTTTAGTGAACTCTTCCAAACATGTCCCATGTAGAAGAGATCCCAGGAGAAACAACAGATCACCACTTCAACAAATAAATCCTTAATTAGTCATGAAGTGATGGCTAAAGGAAATTAATTTGTGTGAACGAATATATACACACTTATTTAGCTCATAGTCGAACACATTATGTTACCATGCAAGTTGTCAAAGCAGAATTAATTAGGGTTTAAGGTCCGTGATACTTTAGCTGAACCAAATGCATGCTATGCTCAACTAAGTGGATTCATTATTGTATAAGAGGCACGCTATCGCATGTCTACTATGCATTTGACTTATCACGACTTGGTTTTATTTGAGGGAAGCACTAGATGTTTAAATTCTTAAGAAATAAAGTTGTACCTCTCTGCATCTTTCTGTGAATTTCTCCTCTTCCAATCAATTGGACTTCATCCTTAGACCCAACCGCCACTGGAAAACAAATGATTAAGAAAAAAGAAAATGGACACAGAGAGCACGTGCGGATTGACGCAATGATTACACAATTCCATGCGTTGTGTATGTCGGCTCATGCACAGGGCATGGAATATCGTCATGTTAACACGTAGATGCATGCATTTAGTTTAGTATTTTCAATTTAAATAGTGACATAGATTTGCCTTGCATAATGCATACATATATTAATAACTCATTCTGTTGTAATATTATCAATTAACTAATAGTTTGGCCTAATGTAAATATTTAACTTTTTATTTTGACTTGATTTTATATTAACTAATTATAGATAAAATATATAGAATAAAAAAATGTTTACATAGGTTGTTACTTAATTGCAAGAGAAGACACAAATGATGATAGGCCAGTGTCTCTTAATCTTGACCATGCTATCTGCAAATAATAACATACCCAAAATCTTAACTATGTAGCAGAAGCACTTGGATAAATAACGAAAAGATAAACTGCATTATGTGTGTATATATTTGTTCTCTGTATGTTTGTTTTGTGTTTAACGATGTCTATAAACTATTGATGCAGGAGCTATTACCGATGCACACATCACACATGCAATGTCAAAAAGCAGGTGCAGCGTTTGTCAAAAGACACCAGCGTTGTCGTTACAACGTATGAAGGAGTGCACAACCATCCCTGTGAGAAGTTGATGGAGGCATTGAGTCCACTAATCAAGCAAATCCAGTTTCTTTCTCAGTTCTAGTTTAGTCTTAATTATACAAAATCTCCCAGCTTAATTAACTATGTCTTTCTTGAGTTTTTGTTTGTGTAATTTAGAGTACGTACGTACTGTCGTTGCATAAAACCCCGGTGCAACTTTAGACATGTTGTCAATTGTATAAAGGTGGTACAAAGGTAATGGAGATAACAATACGCGCGGCGCGCAGTCTTGCACAATTAATGTACTTTTCATCTTCATATTTCCCTTTTAAATTGATTATATACGTACCCTAGCTCGTTGATGTAGTCCCTGTATATTATCTTTGATTTGATGATGCAATTTGGGGAAAATTATGTGGTTGAAGCATTTATTAACAATAATACCTTTTTTTTAAAAGATGGTACGTACAGATGACATGTTTTGATTACAAAATTTGAAGTATTTTTCTTTTTTAGAAAGGGATGAGATTAAATTTTAAATCATTAAAAAACAATCTTTAATTTAGTGACAAAGCTACAATGATGACATCTGTGTAGGAGGTCGCATATTCGAAACTCAGATGAAAAATTTATTGTAGATATTAAACTAATTGAGTGACTTGACCTCCACCTTTACTAAAAAAAAATTTCAAATCATCCCCAATGGCTTGCACTACTTGTTTCAGAATCTATATATGTTTCACATAAAGGTCCTATATGTATATATTGAGTAGAACTAGGGTGTTCTTAAGCTCACCAAGCTTTTTGGTAAGTTTAGCTTCAAAATCTATCGAATTGACTTCAGATAATGAATCCAAACCGTTAAAACCAATCTACTTCACGAGTGATATGTTTACATATCAAATTTATAAATTTTTGAATTAATCTAATATAAAGTCAAGCAGTCAAAAAATGATGAAAATGAACATATTAAAATTAACTTATAAACCTTATCAAATTTTAACCCTAGTTTTACTCGTAATATATTATATATATAATTAACTTTGATTTTGTTCGAGAACCAGCTTCAATCTAGTGGCAAAAGTAATACTCTCCATGTGGGAGATCACAGTTTCGAAACTCGAAAGGAACAATCATTTATGAATATTAGTTAGTTAAGTAATTTGACTTCTAGCCTTTAAAAACTTTGATCTTGGTCCTCAATTTTATTCTGTGCAAGAGAGGAATGCTTAATTAATATTTAAAGAGCTTCTTATGACAATTAATATACCACATGCATGCATGGAAGTGCTTATCTATGCATGGCTTAAATTTGATGAACATCGGTTAATTAGCAATTAGATCGAATTTTATGTTTCTTATTCATGCATCATGATCATCTGAGTATCTGCATGAAGTTATATATTTCGGAGTTGGGGGGAGTCCGATGAGCTTCAGATCAAATTTGATCCGATATCCAAATCGCAACCGTCCGATTCATATCAAGATTCATACGGATATTATTATTTCTACGAATCTTGAATTTTGTTCGTACAAATCTTGATACAGATCAGCTAATATTTGATCGAATTTCATGTGATACTATTGGATCACTCCCAGTTCCATATAGAAAAAATTGTTTTGCTCAGGACAGAACTGTCCTTTTTTTAATCTTTTTTTAACATATAGCTAGGCTCAAGCCATCTCTCTTTTTTATTTATTTTATATTTATCTAATTTTCAAATTTTCAAATCTCGCCTCTCTCCTACGAGCATCGAAATTCTCAAATGAAGAATAAATCAGCCGCAAAGAACCGAAATGCGAATAAATACTGTTCGAAGCGCTCCGAGAGAAAACAAAAGTGCAAATGGGCGACGAATGGAAAGTAACCGTTGGTTTTCTCTTTTCATCTCTTTATTGAACTTCACTCATCAATTTTCTCCATTATCAAATCTATAATAAAATGGTAATGTAAATTATGCTTCATGCATATAAACAACGGACAACTTTTAAAAATTAATTATAAAGACAAACTTTCAAAATTCGAATAAATATTTCTTCTTTGCTTATAAAAAAAGCTTACTTAAACTTTGAAAACTAAAAACTTGTATTTTTTTTTTTTTTTTTTGAGGAATGCTAATTTTGGAATGGATAATCAAATTAGTCACAAATAGAGTAACCATAGTGCATATATAACGCATACTCTTATATTTAATGTGTGAACAATATATATTCAAATTATCATTAACTTGACATGAACGTACCTCTCATTCATTTCGAGCCGGATATAATATGATATGATATAATATGACATGAACCAACCTTTATCAGTCCTAACTCTACTTCTAACAACTCTAAGACTTTGCAACCCTGAATCTACTTCCTAGTATAATTAAGTGTAACGAACAAAGTCATCGTCTGATGGTGGCGACTACTCTGAATCAAGCACCTCCGATGAACTGGTGCTCCTGCTCCGGATCAAGAACCTGGGGTCATTGCACTGGTTATGGTCTCAGAACAAAGTCATTGTCGGATAGTTCCGGCCTCGACCCCTGATTTGGACCATCATAATGACTCAAGTATCTTCTATATGCTCGATACATCAACAGGTACTCCTCCAAGTATGGCCGAGAGGTATTCCTCGACGGTGGTCGCATCCGACCCTTTCTTGACCCTCTTCTAGCTTTCGCACACCTAGAATGTCCACCTCGATTGTTACTAGACATTTTTTGTGAAAGAAGAAGAAAGAGGAAGAAAATGGTGGCTGGGAGTGAGAAAGTGTTAGAAAGGAGTATTTATTAAAAGAGGAGGGTTCAAATGCCTCTATTTTTTTGTCTCCACCATGCCTCCATTTTTAAAAGTTAATAACTCAAAATTTAAAACTTAAACGTCAAAATGAAACCGTTAGATGTGATCTATATTATTTTCTCTATGTGCTCATAAAAAATTATCATGTTTCGGTTTTATTTTTATGTGAATCAATAAGTTAAAAAATTAACGTCTAGAAATTATCCACATCAGTACGTTTTTACAAGCTCTTATGACAATCAAAATAGAATTGAAATGTCATAATTTTTTACATGTGCATATAAAATAATGTAGATCATATCCAACGGTTTTATTTTGACTTTTAAGTTTTCAAGTTTTGAGTTATTAAAGTTTTTAAAAATAGAGGCACGATTTTTCGCACAAAAAATAGAGACATTTGAACCCTCCTCTTATAAAAACCCTAATTTCAAATTTCGGTCCCCTCCCAATTTATTTATCCTAATTTCAAATTTCTAATTTGCAATTCGCCCCGCTCCACATTATTTATTCTAGTTTCAAATTTCTAATTTGAAATTCGGTCCCTCCTACTTAGGGATGGCAGAAAAGCCCATCGGCCCGTCAGCCCGGCTATACCTACCTGGCCCAGCCCTTTACCCGGTCGGCCCAACACTGTAACAGGCCAGGCAAGGCCGGGCCTAAGGACGGGACAGGCCAGGCCTGGGCTTAAGCCGAAGCCCACAGGCAGCCCGTTGGGCTTATACTAAATTCAAATTCGCTAGGGTTTTTCTTATTTCCAAATTCGCTACCGACTCAGCCGCTATTTCACTTCTCTTTCTCCCTCTCTTTTCGCCAATCCGCCTCACCGAAAACCCCCGTCTTCTCTCTCTCTTCACCGCTCTTCTCCCTCTCTTTCCGCGCCCGCCATGACGCACCAGTCTTCCGCCTTCATATCTGACCTGCATCGCTCTTCCTCGCACCAATCTGCCTCGCTCTCGGCTCTTCCATCAGGTTAGAGGTTAGTTTTCTCCCTCTCCTATATATGCCCTAACTCAAGTACATAACACTACTTTCTTTTGTGCTTTTTACTTCATGAGTTTTTTTTGCTTTTGAAGCCTCGGCAACAAAGGGTGCTGCGGTGAAGGATGCGACTCCATCTTCGACAGTAGAAATTTGACAAAGTTCTATCAGGTGCGCCTATTTGCAACACAATCTGATCGATTAGCGGCAGTAAGTACTGTTTTGCTTTAACTAAATTATATTTTTTTCTCTAATTTTTGCTCATATGCTCAAAATTGTGGTCCAACTTTTAACTTCTGTGTCAATGTTTAGGTACTGTTTTGCTAATGTTTAGGTACTATGCTTAAAATCTGTTGTGATGAATTATTTGATAATGAGGCTTTGATTGCTTGAAGTCGTTGAAATTTGAGTTGTGGAATCGATGATTTTGAACTGTTAAATCCACCTTTGGTGATTTGTGCATGTTGATTTGCTCAAAATTGTGGTCCAATTTTTGCTCGTAAGTACTGTTTTGCTAATGTTTAGGTACTATGCTTTCTCTTAATCAGGAATAGGCTGAAAACAAATGTTTGAGTGAGTTGCGGATATTAATTAATCATATAAGCAAGCAACAGGAGAGAATTGTAGCTTTAGAAGGTAACATCATTAATTTATTTTATCTTTTTTTTTTCTTGTGTCTTGTATTTAGTTTGACACTAGAATGATTCAGCAAATTTTTATGATAGAATCATAAGTATGCATAAATTTTTGTCTTGTGTCTAAGTATGCATAAATTTTAAATCCTGTTCCAAGTAATTAATGGGGGCTGATATGCATAAATTTGATTAAAATTGGTTAGTTTATATTAAAATCAGTTCATATTAAACAACATAATTGAATTAATTATGCAGGTCAGAACATATGTAGAAGAATTAGAATAGTGGTTCAGTGCTTTGTTATTACTAATGATGCCAAGATAATCCCTTTTTTGTGAACTACTAAAACTGCACAGTTTTGATATCATAAAACTGCAAACAGTTCTGGAACTGAAAGAAGAAAGTAAATCTCAATTTAGGATTATCTCTCACTTGATCAATTAGTTGCGCTTTATTGTTATAGGATTGCATGGTAATTTTTACGTCAATCAGGATATTTTTTGGTGTACATAGATTACCATGTAAGAAACCTGATTGATGTCATACCGTAATGCCATTTTGAAATTATATAAGTCACACTATAAATATCATCATGAAATTACTAATCACACTATAAATGCCATCATGGAATTATGCATCCAGTAGCAAAATCACTCTATAAATGGCACTCAAGTCATGCACTAATGCTTTGTTTATTCATATCAGTGATTAAACTTCACTCCTGAAATTGCTAATGAATTCAAGGTTTGAAAAAATGTCACTCTTGTTCTCTCTTTCTGGCAATGATTGTGAATATGACCCTGGACTAAATTGTAATTTCATCTTTGGATGTAGCAAGCTGAGACACAAATAAAGAGAAGAATGGGCATTGGGAGCCACATATCAGAGAGGCGGTTAATGGATGACTTAACACGAATGGGAATGAACGAGTCAATAGTAAGTCCTAGTTGTCTAGTGATATAATTCAATTCTAATTAGTGAGCTAATAATCTTTTTAGGATGTTTAGGATTGTCTACTTGTCTTTTGACAAAGCTAATGTGCAGTTTCTACTTTAATTGGTGTCAAAAACATGCAGATCCTACAAGAAAAGGTTTCTCTATTAGAGCTGAAAAATGAAGAACTTCTCCATCAATTGAATGAGACTGATCGAAAATGCTGTGAATTTGCCACTGAAGCTCAGGTATACTCGTACACCTTGACAAGATTTAAGCACAATTTTTGCATTTCTTCGTCATCATTGTATTATAGTCAAGTTTTAGCTCTTTAGTTACTATTTGATTCATAATTCTGTTGTTAGGTGAAGGAGCAGCAGTTTCACCTTTTTGACACTCACCTTTTTTTGCATTTTTTTTCCTAATGCAAATGTTCTAATTTTGAAGGCCTTGATGCAAGCTGTCGAGCATGAACTTGAGGTTACCGTAAGGGTACAAGAATTACGGTCACAGTATGAGCCGTGATTTTTATTTTTACCCAAAAAAAAATATATTTTAATATAAATAACCAGGTTTTTAAAAGATTTTTATTTCTACCCAAAACGCTAGGAATATCCGCGGTTCGAATTAAAAATTCGGACCGCTAGGAATATCAGCGGTCCGAATTCTTAATTCGAAACGCTAGGATTCCTAGCGGTCCGAATTCTTAATTCGGACCGCTAATATTCCTAGCGTTCCGAATTCATAATTCAAAACTACAGTCGCCAACCTTTTCATTTATTACTATATTAAATGGTAATTTTTCACCGATAACCCTAAAGTTATTTTTATTACAAAGAATTATATTATAAAAACTTATCAATAATATAAAATTTCATTTATTATTTTATTAAATGGTAATTTTTCACCGATAACTCTAGAAATTTATTCACCGATAACCCTAAAGTTATTTTTATTACAAAGAATTATATTATAAAAACTTATCAATAATATAAAATTTCATTTATTATTTTATTAAATGGTAATTTTTCACCGATAACCCTGAAGTTATTTTTATTACAAAGAATTATATTATAAAAACTTATCAATAATATAAAATTTCATTTATTATTTTATTAAATGGTAATTTTTCACCGATAACCCTAAAGTTATTTTTATTACAAAGAATTATATTATAAAAACTTATCAATAATTTGTAATAAAAATAACTTTAGGGTTATCGGTGAATAAATTTCTAGGGTTATCGGTGAAAAATAACTTTAGGGTTATCGGTGAAAAATTACCATTTAATAAAATAATAAAAGAAATTTTATATTATTGATAAGTTTTTATAATATAATTCTTTGTAATAAAAATAACTTTAGGGTTATCGGTGAAAAATTACCATTTAATAAAATAATAAATGAAATTTTATATTATTGATAAGTTTTTATAATATAATTCTTTGTAATAAAAATAACTTTAGGGTTATCGGTGAAAAATTACTATTTAATAAAATAATAAATGAAATTTTATATTATTGATAAGTTTTTATAATATAATTCTTTGTAATAAAAATAACTTTAGGGTTATCGGTGAAAAATTACCATTTAATATAATAATAAATGAAATTTTATATTATTGATAAGTTTTTATAATATAATTCTTTGTAATAAAAATAACTTTAGGGTTATCGGTGAAAAATTACCATTTAATATAATAATAAATGAAAAGGTTGGCGACTGTAGTTTTGAATTATGAATTCGGAACGCTAGGAATATTAGCGTTCCGAATTAAGAATTCGGACCGCTAGGAATCCTAGCGTTTCGAATTAAGAATTCGGACCGCTGATATTCCTAGCGTTCCGAATTTTTAATTCGAACCGCAAATATTCCTAGCGTTTTGGGTAGAAATAAAAATCTTTTAAAACCTGGTTATTTATATTAAAATATATTTTTTTGGGTAAAAATAAAAATCACGGCAGTATGAGCGGCAAATGCAAGAGTAATTCTCTCTTTTATTTTTATTGTTATATTGTTCAGTGTCATTGCTTTTTGATATACGTGCAATAAGGTGGATGTTATAATAATTTGTACTTGTTATTTTTCTTTTATTTTTCTTGTTTGCTGTGTTGCTGTGTGGTGCTGGTTTTGCTACCTTGCAACTATGTTGTGGTGACCTTCTTCTTATAATTTCTTTGTCATTTTTGTTATGATTCATTCAAAATGTAAAAAACTGGGTCCATCAATTTACAGTGTATGTATTTGCCAAAATATGATTTCAAGACATGAATGTTTTGCAGGTAGCAAGTCGGAGCAAGAGAAGTATTAGGCAAAGAGTGCTTGTTGTTTGGGTGCTAAATTGTTTGTGCTAAATATTATTTGTGTAACTGTGTTAAATTTTAATTTTAGCTTAGTGTAAATTATACTTGTGCTGAAATATTTTGTTATGTTGGATGTATTATCTAAAATTATGTTGTTTGTTATGTTAAATTACATTTCTTTATTGTTGTTGTGCTAAATTATACTTATTTTGATTGTATAAATTATTGTTGGTTGAGTTGGGCATGGACGGGCTGGGCCAGGTAAGGCAGCCCATGGGCATGGACAGGCAGGCACAGGCAGGCACGGGTATGGAGGAAAAGCCCATGGGCAGGCCGGGCATAGATTTTCAGGCCCATCAGATTGGGCCAGGCAGGTGGGCCATCAGTTTTTAACAGGCAGGCCAGGCATGGGCTTAGCAAAATACCTGTGGGCTCGGCCCATTGCCATCCCTACTCCTACTTTATTTAATGTTCCGTATGAAAATTTAAAAGTGGAGTACAAGAATTTAGTAAATTTAAAAAAAAAATTGATTTGAGCGATACAGTAAAGCAGTTGGAAAAATAACATAAAACTAAAATAAGACATATTACATAAACACTACATTGCATTTCGTCATATTCCGCTCCTACTTGGAAGATACCCTTGCAAATTATACCAAAATTTAACAATGTGCGCATTTTAAAAAACAATGACATGAATAATAATAAAGAGTTTAAACAATATGTTGGACTATATTTTATGGCGTCTTGGCCTGGACTCCACCTTTAATAGCGTCTAGGTTTTTATTTTTTTCCGATCTTTTTTCTGGACTTCATTCTCCATGGCGTCCAAAAGACTTTTTTTTTTTTAGCAGAGATCTTCATCCTCAAAGGCAGCCAGGCTAGACGCCATAGAAAATGAATGTCTTCTCATTTTAAAAAATACTACAAAAACCTTTCCCATTTTTAATTCCCATCAACAAAAATTTCGGCCCAAGCCCAAGCCCAAGCCGAAATCGCAATCCTCTGAGATATCTCAAACTTCGAGTGTTTTCTGGAAAATCGCAACCGTTCAAATACGTTCTGCGTGAATCACAAATAATATAGAGACCGTACACGTCGGTCGATATCTCAGACGATACACTAAGCACAAGCCCATCTCGCCGCTTTCCTAATTTAACTCCACTCAATTAAACTTTGACATCCCGCTCTCTAAATTCCCAAACGAGCGACGAGAAACGAGAAGAGCGAAAAGGGAGAGGGTTTTGAGAATCATTTTGGATTTTTGGTGTCACCGTCGCCTTGTTTCATTACTGAACGAGAAGAGCGACGACAAAAGGGAGAGCGCAAAGAACGAACTTCACGCTCGCCAAATCGTTTCTCCAAAAATCCCATCGTTTTTCCAAGAAATTCACGGCGCGATTTGGAGAAGAAAAGTCGCGCCGAAATCGTTTCTTCCTTGCTTTACCTTATTCTTCCGAGCAGAGAATTTGTAAAATTGCCGCAAACAAACCAAGAATCGAGCGAATGGGAACCCTAGTTGGAGGCGCTCCGAGAGAAACGATATATAATTTAGAAGCAGCCGAGCTGCTCGCAAATGAAGCCCAGGTAAGATGACCTGTTGTTCTTATGGTGTTACCAGTATAATATTCTCCAATGAAATGCTGATATAGGACTTTTTTAATTTAAATTCTTCTCTAGCATCTTCCTATATTAGAGGCTACTCCAATTTATGAGAAGCTTGTTGTTGAGTTTTACGGAATTTGAAACCGAGAAGGAATGAATGAGAAAAAGATTTCTTATTTCAATCTAAAAGCTGTATATTACAATCTCTAACATATGATATTTATATTCTCTTGAGGCTAAGACTATTTTACCGTTAGTGATAACGGTAACATCTCTAACATATGATATTTACAATTTTACCCTTTAATTTTCTAGATATTCTCAACACTCCCCCTCAAGCTAGGATTGTAAATGTCGATCAATCCTAGCTTGCTTATATTTTCTTCAAATGGCTTCGGATCAAGTCCCTTCGTAAAAATATCCGCCAATTGATCTTCGCTTCTTACGAAAGGAGTTTCAATTTCTTTTCCTTGTATTTTTTCTCTAATAAAGTGGCAATCGACTTCGATGTGTTTTGTTCTTTCGTGAAACACCGGGTTGGATGCTATATGTCGTGCCGCTTGATTATCACAAAACATTTGCATTGGCGCATGAATTTTAATTCCTAAATCCGAAAGGAGTTGCTTGATCCATGTCAACTCACTTGCGGTGGACGCCATGGCACGATATTCCGCTTCGGCGCTTGATCGTGCCACGACGTTTTGTTTCTTGCTTTTCCATGTGACTAGATTTCCGCCTACAAATGTGCAAAAACCGGTTGTCGATTTTCTATCGAAGCTTCCGGCCCAATCTGCATCGGAATAGCCACACACATTGTTAGAATTGTTATTTTTCATACAAATTCCCTTTCCGGGTGTTCCTTTTAAATATCTTAGAATTTTATTTATTGCCTCTAAGTGCGGTGTTCTAGGGGCATGCATAAATTTGCTAATTTGACTTACCGAAAAAGAAATATCCGGACGCGTTACCGTTAGGTATATTAATTTTCCTACAAGTCTTTGAAATTGATTTATATCTTCTAAAGGTTCACCATCTTCGGTATTTAATTTATTCTTACCATCTATTGGTGTTGAGGCCGGTTTACAACCTAGTTTACCGGTTTCTTTTAACAAATCTAAGGTGTATTTTCTTTGAGAAATAAATAGACCCTTCTTAGAATGTGCAATTTCTATTCCTAGAAAATATTTTAAATAACCAAGATCCTTAATGTCAAATTTTTCTTTCAATTGAAATTTTATTTTATTAATTTCTTCTTGGTTATTTCCGGTGATTATAATGTCATCAACATATACTAATATAATGGTAGTATTAATTCCTTCAATTTTTACAAATAATGAATGATCGGCACTACTAATTTTAAAATTACAAGAAATTAAATGAGAGCTTAGCTTGCCATACCATGCTCTTGGAGATTGCTTCAATCCATAAATAGCTTTATTCAATTTGCAAGCTAATCCATGATTTTTTTCTTTTTCATGACCGGGTGGTAAAGTCATATATACCTCTTCTTCAAGTGTTCCTTGAAGAAATGCATTTTTGACGTCCATTTGGTATAATTTCCAATTTTGGTTTACCGCAATAGAAAATAAAATTCTCACGGTATTCATTTTGGCCACCGGTGCAAAAGTCTCATGGTAATCTATACCATATGTTTGAGTAAATCCTTTGGCAACTAAGCGAGCCTTATACCGTTCTATGGTACCATCGCTATTGTATTTAATTTTGTACACCCATTTACATCCTACGGATTTTTTATTTTTTGGTAATTGAACAATTACCCAAGTTTCATTTTTTTCAAGGGCTCTTAGTTCTTCTTTCATAGCTTTGTTCCATGAGGGATTTTTAATTGCTTCCTCATAGTTATATGGTTCTTGCTCTTTTGAAATTGACGTTAAAAAAACTCTATGGCTTGAGGAGACATTTTCATAAGAAATAAAATTTTGAATAGGATATTGTACCTCATATGTGATAAAATCTCTTAACCTTGTTGAAGGTTGTGTTGTTCTTATTGATCTTCGCAAAGGTGTTTCCTCTATGATTTCTTCTTCACCACCAATTTGAGAAATTTCCTCTATTTCTCCCTCATTTTGTGAGATTTCTTCAATCTCATTCTCATTTTGTACCGGTGTACTATTTTCCTCCGGTAACTTAATTTGAGGTAGTATGAATATGTTTGGTGGTTCTTGGATGTTGATTTTATTATCAACATTTTTGTAATATGGCTCATTTTCTAAAAATGTTACATCTCTAGAAATGTAAAATTTTTTATTGATTGGATCATAGCATTTGTACCCCTTTTTTTGTGATGAATATCCCAAAAAAATGGCCTTAACTGAGGTATAATCAAATTTGTCTTGTTTATTTTTGTGTACATAGCATGTACAACCAAAAACACGTAAATGACCAATATTAAGTTTTCGTTGGTAAATAATTTCCAATGGACTTTTATAATCTAAATTGGCACTTGGCAATCTATTTATTAAGTATGTGGCGGTGAGAACGGCATCCGACCAAAAAATCTTTGGTACATTATTTTGAAATAAAAGAACTCGGGTCATTTCAAGCAAGTGTCTATTTTTCCGTTCGGAAACACCATTTTGTTCGGGTGTATAGACACATGTTGTTTGATGTAAAATCCCTTTTTGTTTGAAGAAGTTTGAAAAATTTTGATTTATAAATTCCGTTCCATTATCGGATCTAAATATTTTAATTTTGACTTCATATTGATTTTCTATAAAATTATAAAAATCTTGAAAGTGAGAAAATACTTCACTTTTATTTTTTAGTAAATATAACCAAGTTGCTTTAGAAAAATCATCTATAAAAATAATAAAATATTTATATCCATTAAATGATTCAATTGGAGCGGGACCCCATACATCCGAGTGAACTAATTCAAAAGGTTTTTCACTTTTGCTATTTGATAAATAAAATGGTAATCTAGTATGTTTTCCTAATTTACATACTTCACAATTACTACAATCTAATTTAGGAAAATCAATAATATGTTTTAGAATTTTATCCGAAGGATGTCCAATTCTTTTATGCCAAAGAATGTCTAACTTATCTTATTTTTTAACATTTAGATTTACTTTTTCACAATTCAAAAAATAAAGTCCATTTTCCACAAAACCTTCACCAATTATTTCCTTGGTTATTCTTTTTTTAAAGAACACATTCTTAGATGAAAAATTAATTTCACAATTTAATTCATCCGTGATTTTCCTAATGGATAATAAATTTGACGAACAATTTTGAATATACAAGACATTTGGTATTTCTTTGGAAAAAAGGTTAATTGTACCAATTCCTAATATTTCCATTTGTTCACCATTAGCTACGGTCACAAATTGTTTGGTTTTACAGGTTCTAAAGTTATGCAACAAATTTATGTTTCCGGTCATATGGTCCGTTGCACCGGAATCTAAAATCCATTTGGTTTTATGAAAACTATGAGTTAAATTTGCAGCCATACCAGAATTATGTATATTGTTTTGTTGAAGTAGCAACACAAGGAGTTGTAAGAGGAGTGGTTGCACTGGATTTGAATTCGGATCCTTTGTGGCACAAGAGTTGGATCCAGAGGGGTCACTTTCTCCCAGCGCCATATTTCCCTTCTTCTTTTCTCCCAGCGCAGTTTTCTCTCCTAGCGCTGCAGCCGCATATCTATTCTCCTTCTCCTTGTAACCTCCGCGATTCTCCCCCTTTCGATTGCCATGGTTACCTTCCTTCCTGCTTGGCCGTAAGGATGGGTAGAGGAACCAACACCAAGTCCGATCATGCCCCTCTTTCTTGCAGTTGGAGCATCGAACGGTTTTGGAAGCTCTCCTAGTCCCCGGTGCAGAATTAGGTCGCATTTCTAAATGTTGAGAGAGTTTTGGAGGAGGCTTTCACAGTGCGATCTGATAGTCGCTATTCACTGGTACACGGTTTCCTTTTTCTGGTATTGCTGATTTTTTGTTTTTGTATCGGCTGTTCGACCTTTGTCTGCTTGAGATTTCGATTTTGTACCACTTGCTCTGTTTCTGGTTTGAGGTTAAGTATTTGCTGGTACAAACAATTTTTTTGTTTGCTGTTTTCTGGTATGCGAATTTCAGTTCTTTGTTAGCTGAAATTTGGGGTTTTTTTTTTCTGTTACCAGAAAAACAGTTCAGATCTGGTTTTTGAGTCTTTGAAGGTGCTGCAGTTCTTGGTTAGCTGCAGTCCTTTGTTGTTGTTTGCGGAATTTGCGGCAGGATTACATATGCCGCTCTGATACCATGTTGAGTTTTACGGAATTTGAAACCGAGAAGGAATGAATGAGAAAAAGATTTCTTATTTCAATCTAAAAGCTGTATATTACAATCTCTAACATATGATATTTATATTCTCTTGAGGCTAAGACTATTTTACCGTTAGTGATAACGGTAACATCTCTAACATATGATATTTACAATTTTACCCTTTAATTTTCTAGATATTCTCAACACTTGTTTCTACCTTCCCAACCTCTGTAAGTTCATATTTTTATTTTGTTTTTTTGTATTTTAGGGTTTTAGGGTTAACCTTTATTGTGTCAGGCAAACAATTAGCAACCCTAATACTGGAATTAAGTGACCTTGGTAGCGGCAGTGTGATTTAATTTATGAGGGGAATTGACAATCATTTGTGTTGTAAAGCTTCATAAAGTCTTAAGGAAAGATATAGAATACTCTGATATATATATATATATATATATATAGAGAGAGAGTGGCTAAGATCAAAGTGGTATGACCAAGGCCTTTGGTGCTACCAAGTCATTTTTGGATTTTCAAAGTCCAAATGGTCGATCTAAACCGTTAGATGTGATCTCTATATTAAAATCTGCTTGGAGACCAAATTTTATATTTTTTGAAATTTTTTTACTATTTTTTAAGCCACTTTGAAAATTGCTGATCACATGGTCCAGAATTTGGTTGCACTGTTTTTACTGTTCACCCGAATCTGCCATTTCAAAGTGGCTTAAAAAATAGTAAAAAAATTCCAAAAAATATAAAATTTGGTCTTCAAGCAGATTTTAATATAGAGATCACATCTAACGGTTTGAATCGACCATTTGGACTTTAAAATTGCAAAAACTAATTGGTAGCACCAAGGCCTTGGTCATACCACTTTGACCTTAGCCACATATATATATATATATATATATATATATATATATATATATATATATATTTGGGGGGGGTGGTGGTGTGGCTAGTATTCCCCCGCTCCCCCTTTTCTCGGCCCCTGTACCTTCCTTCAGGATTAAGATTAATGTACCAGTTGGGACTGGTTGATTCTTATGTGACAATCTTATAAGTGAAAATTACCATATCTGGTTTGTTGAGTAAAATTAACTTTGCAGGGATCTGACAATTAACAAATTCTCCTTTCTAGGCCAAATATTGGAAACTGTATGTTGATGCATGCATGAGAGTGAACAATTATGAGGAGGTGAAGCAGATATTCAACAGATGCCTGTTAAATTGCCTCCATATTAGTCTCTGGTAACAAATTCCTATTGTCTCCTTGTTTTAGATTTCACTCCCCTCAATTTCAATTCAAATTGGATTAAGACACCTGAAACCTAATTTTTCAATTTTGCATTTAACTTGTAGGCGGAGTTACATTCTCTTCATAAGAAAAACAAATGAAAAGAAGGGCCCAGTGGGCCTTCAACAAATAAGGGTGGCATTTGATTTTATGCTTAATAAAATTGGTATGCACTCTTCTTCTGTGTCTGTATTTTTCTTAATAAAGGTGTGAAATTAAAAAAGTGAGAGAAGTAGCATTTGATAGTCTGTCTGCTTATTGCCTGCTGAATGGTGTAATGAAATGTTCATATTTTTTTATTCAGTTTTTTTATATCTTATATGTTCAATTCTTCAATTAACCCTTCAGGCAATGACATCGCTTCTGGTCCTGTCTGGATGGAGTATATCACATTCTTGAAATCTAAGCCGGTGCCTTACTGATCCTTCTTTTTCTTTAACATTGCAAAACTCTCTAAATTTATCAGAAATTAAAAAAAAAAAGGCACATTATTGGACAAATTTAAAAAAAGACTGTACATTTAAGACGGCATCATAACAATTGTATTTAATGAGAGATAGTGATGCAGATAATTATGCCCTTTGTCAAAAAATCTGTCTGCATCTGTTGCATCTGTTTTATACTCGGTACATGAAAATTTGAATTTGTCCAATAATGCAGGGCTCTTTTGAAAATTGCTGAAATTTTTATTCTTCTGACCTCTTTTTGTAATTACTGCTACTTTTTTTATCTTTAGGCCTCATCCCCTCAGGAAGAATCACAGCGCATGGCTTCTGTGCGCCAGGTGTACCAGAAAGCAATCCTCATACCAATGCATCATCTGGATCAGCTCTGGAGGGATTATGAGCTTTTTGAGAAATCTGTCAGCCAAACTCTGGTAAAATGAAACCTTCACCCAAGTCCTTCTATTTTGCTACCTTTTAAAACATTTGATGTTGTATATTTGTCCTTGAATTTTTGTAGGCCAAAGGGCTCTTGTCAGAATACCGACCAAAATATAACAGTGCTAAAGCAGTATACAGAGAGCGCAAGCAACTTATTGATAATATTGATTGGAACATGCTTGCTGTTCCCCCAACTGGTTCCTCTAAGGTATCTTGTTATATATAATTTAGGGGACAGGATTTATAAAAGCCAGCAGAAAAGTGCTCAAGTATAAGCTACAAAAGTGTAGAAACCTAGATGCTAAGTGGACAATAATGGACTGGTTTTATTCCACACTGGCCTGACAAACTGTACTGTAATTGCTGGTAACAAACTTGACCAACTTATTTGGTTCTTCCAAGGTATTACACATTCACAGACAATTAGGGTCCAATTAGCTCATGTAGAGAAGCACAAACCCTAAAAGGGAAGCTTGGGAAAACAAAGATCAGGTCTGATGAATAAATGACTAGTCTGCCTCCATTACTACAATTGTACTGAGCTTACTGGTACAAATTTACTGAATTTGAAATTCTAATGCAATCAGGAGGAGGTACAATGCACGGCATGGAAAAGACTATTTGCCTTTGAAAAGTAAAGACTTTTTAACTGTTTCTTTCTTTCTTTATACCCAACTAATTCTGTAGTGCTGTAGGTTTTTTAAAATTTGCACCTATCTACCTTATTTTACATATAACACCCGTCATTTCTAGTATTTTAAAATTAGTTAGTAGTTACCAACATCTTGTGGATTATTTCAAATAACTCCTGTATCATTATAAAACAAGGTTAACTAAGCAGAAGTAGTGGGTAAATTGCCCCGAACAGTTTTCATATCAACTATAACCAAATTCTTTTTGATGGCTCATTTATATTTTTCTTTTGACTATAGTTGAAACTGAACTTATGGAAAGAAGTGTCACATTAGATTTAGGAGGGAAATGTCAATACTTAACAGATCATTCTTTTGTACCAATCTGATCTCACTGTAGTGTAACTTCTAAATATATCAAAAATGCTAAGCATTAGTTGCAAAATTAAGAATTTATGTTTCTTAATTTTGAAATATTGTTTGTTATTGGGTGTTATCTCAAAGAACACTAGTTATATAAAGAGCCATGTGCCTTGGTCAACTGATTCTTCCTAGATTAATACAATATCTTTCTCTCTTTTATTATTTTTCTGATGTTTCTAACAAGTATTCTTTTTTTCCTAGAGGAAACCCACAAAGGATTGATGCTGCTAGTGCCAATGGACGTGTTAATTTCACATATGAACAGGTCATTTGCATGTTTATTCTATGCTTTATTTTTTTTCTGAGATATGTCCTTCTTTTGCTGCAGCTTATCTACTGCTTAGCAGTTCATGTTTTAAGTTAAAGGGGCATTTTTCAGAGTACTTTTCAAACATCAGAAGTATCGCTTATGTCCTGCAAATCATAGGAAAACCTGGCAAACAACATAAACACAATAAAAACTGTTGATGCCCATTCTACCGCCTTATTACCAAAAGATGAAAAATAACACTTCTTAAACTGTATATCTCTGCATGACAGACTATCGAAAGGAAAAATAGAGTGAGTTTGGTATCTGCAATATATTGTATTTTGTCTTCTTAAGTAGGCATGATTTTTTTTGTTTGTTTTCCATTTTTGAGTGTGACTGAAATGGTTTCAAATTTTATTATGCTTTTATGCCAGGGCCTAATGTATCTCTATCACTATCCTGAAATATGGTACGACTACGCAATGTGGCAGTCTAAAAGTAGCCCATCAGAGTCTTCTATTAATACATTTCAGCGAGCTTTAAAGGCACTTCCTGGTAATTTAATCATTCTTATTCAGACTTCCTTGAACTTCTTTGTACTTTGGTAGATTTAATACAAAAGTTTTCCTTGTTTTTAGATTCTGATATACTGAAATATGCCTATGCCGAACTGGAGGAATCAAGAGGAGCCATGCTGGTATGACAACTTTTAAGATTCTATTTTATTCCAAGGGTTGCAAAAGCAATCCACTAGTTGTCCTCATAGTGACAAACGAATAGTTCGGGTTCGGTTCGGCGGGGTCAAAAATTCGTGATTCGGGTATAATTCGTGAATGATTCGGTACAACAAGGAAGCAAAAACAAAAAAAACAAAAAAAAACCTAAATTTTTTTTTTTGCGTTTTTATTGCGAATAATTCGTTAATTCGCGTTTTATTCGCGTAAAACGTATTATACGTTTTTTTGCGTTTTATTCGGAGTTCGGTTAGGTAACATCAAAAAAACGAATAATATGGGAATAAAACGCGAATCTCACTATGGTTGTCCTTGTGGTAAAGACCCTGATTTTTGGCATTGAAGAAAATCCCCTAGCGTATACTCCAATGGTTCTTATGATCAGATGTTATTTTCTTTCCTGGACGATTTCAAATTATTTATTTGATCTTGGTCTCGTTATGCAAATAGGTTTTATAGTTAAGATAAATGAGACAGAAAGTAAGAGAAAGGAAATTATGTACGGTTTAGTTGCTATTCATTTGTATATTGATATGGGATTCAAGATGGGTTAAAATATGTTGAGATTGTTGAATTAAGGTCAGAGTTCTTACTATGCATTTTTTTCAACACCACGCTAGAGCCCAATTTAATTTTGGTCTAATTTTTTAAACTATAAATTTCGGCCCTACGATTCTATAGTGTAGGCATAATATAGTTAGTATTATTATTAGTATTATTGCTATTATTATTGGTACCATTATTACTATTAGTACTACTATTGTTATTATTATTTTTTTTTATTGTTATTTTATTGCTATCTACCTTGACTTTGTGACTCTGGTTGGGTTTCATTTCTAGCCTACCCCAACTTGTTTGGGAGTCAAGGCTCGGTTGTTGTTGTTGTTGTTGTTGTTGTTGTTTTCTAAACTATAAATTATGCTATATTTTTGCAAATAGTGGTCAATAGCAGGGTTATTTTTGCAAGACCTATTCTAATTTATTATATCTATGGTTACCTTGTATGATTGTATTAATGCTAAACATTTCTATCCAGTCCGCCAAAAAGATCTATGAAAGCCTTCTTGCTGAGAATAAAAATACAACATCACTCGCACAAATTCAGGTAATTATTGAATTATTTTCAACATTCTAGTCATCTGTGACACAAGTGCACTACCATACATTTAATTGATTCATTTGTGTATCTCTACAGTTTTTGCGGTTTTTAAGGAGAACTGAAGGAGTTGAGTCCGCACGCAAGTACTTTGTAGAAGCACATAATTCGCCGACATGCACCTATCAAATGTTTGTTGCGTTTGCCAAGATGACCTCTTGCTTAGATAAGGACTCCAAGGTTGTTAATATAATTTTTTTTGGATGTTGATTGATGCTGATTATCCAAAATAAGTAGTAGTTTTTTTGTGTGTCTAATTATATATATTTTTGGCAGGTTGCACAGAATGTTTTTGAGACTGGTTTGAAAAGATTTATGAATGAACCTGCATATATCCTTGAGTAAGTCTCTTTCTTGTATTTTGTAGAATCTTGGGTTGAAATGTTTGTATTGGTACATACAGCTGCTATGCTTTCATCTATTCTGTGTTACCAGCCAAAATTGTTTGTACTGGTACCATAGAGAGATCAAAGCAGTACCCTTTATATTCTATATTCCAAAATTTTCTTCTACTTTGGATTTTGATATTCTTTTTTCTTATTGGAACCTTTCCAGATACGCAGATTTTCTGTGCCAATTAAATGATGATAGAAATGTCCGTGCCTTATTCGAGCGGGCTCTGAGTTCACTTCCTCCAGAAAAATCTATTGAGGTGTGGTTTCATTCAAATTAAAAAGGAATGTATATGTACCACAAGATGCAACGACTAATTGTTGATATCTCATTCATTTTTTGTTTTTCCTTTGATGTAGGTGTGGAACCGCTTTGTTCAATTTGAGCAGACATATGGAGATCTGTCAAGCATGCTAAAGGTATTATGCTTCTCATAAGTGGAGTCTATGATTGTCCTATAGATTAAGGTGGTTTTGCTATGTAAAAGTAAGCTGAAATATTAATTCTGGCAATGGCATCCACCAACATTTGTGAAAACACAATGTATTGTGTAATTCCTGGGAAAAAAGTTTGTTCTAAGGGGTATTTGCTATTCTTGCAAAAGAGCTCTTTTTGCTTTAGGCAGAGCTGATCACTTTCTGTCTTCGCTAAAAACACTCATTTCAAACCGAGGCCCTTTTGTCTTTAGAATGATTTTTTCTTGGACAAAATTCCCTTCCTTGTTCTATGCAGTATCATGGTTGTTGCACAAGCCAGTAGGGTTTGGGTTTTTGTGAAATGAGTCAGAACAAAGAGTAAAGACGAGCTCGTTTCGAGGATTAAACAATTTGTGTAACCCTGATATGAGGTTTAAATGGTTTTAAAACATCAGGATATTGAATTAAGGAACAACCAGTCATTTTTTTCTTATAACCCGTTAGGTGCGTAGGTCAGCTATATTTTCTTCTTTTGCAAATACTGAAGTCATGTGTTCTTTTGGAAAAGTTGATGAGTATTAGGGTGGTATTTGCAAAATCCCTATATCCCAAATAATTGTAATTGTCATCTTTTTATCAGGTGGTAAAAAGAAGAAAGGAGGCCTTGTCTAAAGCAAAAAGTGAAGACGGTTCTTCTTCAGCTCTAGAGAATAATTTATATGATGTAGCAACTCGATACAGTTTTTTGGATTTTTGCCCTTGTTCTTCCAAAGATTTGGATCACCTTTCCAGGCAAGAGGTATACATATATATTTCCTATCCCTAATTATAGTTCATAGTTTAATATACCAATTATTCACTAATTGGGTTTGTTATGTGTTAGTGGGTTGCTAATATTGGAAACAAGAGAGCAGCTGAGAAGCCCGGTCTCCTTGAATTTTGTGGGGCCCCAAACTATAATGTCTCCAAGTTTAGCAGAAATTCAGCAGAAACGGATGAGTTTTTGAGATTATGCTCTCCTCCACTACAAGCTTTCATCACCAATTTGCCTCCAGTGGAAGGTATTCAACGGGTCATCTTTTCTGAATATTTATTGCATCTTTTCTGAATCTTTAGTTGTGTTAATGTTATACTGCTCTACTAGAATCATTCTTATAAAAGATTTGATAAACAAGCAGGGGTGGTGCCGGATGTGGATCTGGTACTGTCAATATTGTCACAGAACTCCATACCAGCGCGTAGAGCAGCTTCTCCCAGTACTAGACGGGGAAAGAGGAAGGACCGCGGTAGTAATTTCTCTCTCTCTTCTCTCTCTCCCTTCTATAATATTGATACCAAAATTTGTTTTATTTTGGTCATCCTGCTTTTACTGTTGATTAATATCGTATGATACGTATGACGCGTAGGCTTAGCAATGCGTATTCTTCGTGTATCGTAGGATATTATCATTCAACTGACCCAATTCCCTTTTAATGGGTCAGACCTGCTAGCGAAGCAATAGAAAAGTTGTATCTTTCACCAGATTCACGTTTAACTTCTCCTTTTTTGTGAAGCGATAGAAAAGTTTTCTTGCATTCCAGTCTTTTGCTAACCCTAATAGGTGTGGCGCGATACAATGAAAGAGAAGTTTTCTTTCTCTCCAATCTAGTTTCCCTGGTCTGTGCCACCCCAAAATGAGATTTTACTAGATACCAATAATGAAATTTCCTATTCTCCTAGGTACTGTTATATGGCACATAACCCTCTTAGCAATGCTGTTGCCACTTGGTAGCTTCGATACTGTTTCCTCTGATTAAGATTGCGATTAGCTTAGTTTTTCCGTGATGTAGCAGTTTGGTCCCTTTTGTTATATTGATGGAGTTTATGCTCTCATCTTATATTCCTCTTTGTTAGTTAGATGGAGATTACAATCACATCTCTAAATGTTCTCCTTTCTTAAACTGATGATGTTTAGCAATGGCACTCTGTGGTAGTTTGGTGAAATATTATACCCTAGCTTATATTTTGTGAGAATATTTTTTATTGCAAGCACAAATCAAATATATTCTGTTAAAATATTATATCTGATCATCATTAAGGATAATTTTGATTAATTTTAGGGAAATTATGTGTACATCTCTAGGTTTGTTTTTACATCTTTAGGTTATATTTTGTACTATCTCAGATATATATCCTAGCTTATATTTTGGACATCTCTAGGATTGTTTTCTCATTAAGGATGGATTTGATTAATTTTGGGGCAATTATGTGTAATCTTTAAAGCTGTAAAAAATTCCCTTTCATATTTGAATTTGTAATTAATTCACCCCTATGTTGTATGAGGTACCGAATCTGGTGCGGTACACATCCTTTCTGAAAATCTTGAATACACAAATATGGCATCATTTTTTTATATTTTTATCTTTTATGTACAGACATATATTTAACATATATTCAACATTAAATTTAGTTTAAGCTACGTTTAAAAACTCAAGCAAACTAGTGCATAGCATATGAACCTAATTATACCAGTACAAGGCAAAACTTACATAATAACCTGACATTATCCACAGGTTCCAACACTGTCAATCATAAGGTGAATAATTTGCTGGAAAAATAAGAATGTGATGACAATGAAATAAGAAACCAAAATGAGAATTACCCTGACCACTGAAACACCCCTACTGTCTCAGTGTCAATGGTTTTCTTACAATAGCTTTGTTTAGAGTACATTCATGCTTTTATTGATTTATTAATTAATTTATTTCTTTTCTGTCTAAACTGAAGGGCATGAAGAGGATGACACAGTGCCAACCCGGCCAATGCCCAGAGATGTTTTCCATCTTAGGCAGAAACTACGAGTTGCCACGAGCTCTACTCAAACCGAGTCTTCTGTTTCTGCTCGGAGTGTGCTATGTCCAGCTGGACAATCACTAATAACTGAATAGATCCAGTTCTCTTTATTTTTGTTAATGAACTATATTTGTAGGGATAGCCATAATTATGTAATGCACACACACACACATATATATTCCAGTAAATATTTCTGTGTACCTATGCTTCTATCTCTTTTTCTTACCGTATAGATCAATAATTCTAATTATTTTTTTTTTTAGTAAACTATCTCTGTAGGGATAGGCATATAAATATGTAATGTACATATAATATATCTTCCAGTAAATATTTCTGCGTACATATGGTTGTCTTTTTTTTTTTTTTCAATCTATCGTTCATGTAGGTTCTCTTCTCAATTGGGAGGTTATTCTTCTTTTTGACATCTAATACCTTTTTTTGTTTATTTCTTAAAAAGTCCTTTCGTTTAGGAACATGTAATAAATCCAGATTATTTTTTAAATGCTTGGCTTGGTGCTAAAATTGTAAAATTGACTTTTCAATTTGTCATTACTTCGTTATTCGACTTCTACTAACTATTAGCTGTTAATAGAGCTGTGGATGGAGATATTAAAGTTCCAGGCATACCCCTCAAGTTTATGTTGAATTTGTGCTTCCTGGCATACCACCCATGTTGGAGACATAAGTTCGGGAAATTCATTCCTGAAATAAAAATTATGAATAATTTACAAAAGGCATAGATAAGTTATTCAAAACAAAGTAACAGATTATAAGCAATGATAAATGCAACTTTATTGGGCCAAAAGTTATAAAGGCCATTAATGCTCAAAAATTAATACTTTTACCTTTTTGACAGTCTAGGATCATAAACAACCGTCCGGGAAATATTAATGCTCTGGGCCATAAAGGCCTTTAATTTTCTGAAGTTTCTAGTAATTAAATGCGGTGATTGTGAATTGTCGGATAGTCTAATTTCTTGTTTATATTACAGAGTTTATTCATCTTCATCCGTTTGCTCGCGTGTTGTAAAACTTGATTTTCAAACAGTTATTAGTTTACCTGAATGAAAAGTCATAATTGCACAAATTCTGACTTAAGAAAAATCATGGACTCTTTTACAGTTTGTAATGAAGGGCTGTATTGGCATGTTCACACTGAACTGATTTAGTTACTAAAATTTGTTTTCTAAAATGAATGAAAATATCATGAGTAAACTTGGTAGTTTAATCATCCGTTAGCTATTGAACTTAAAATTATTTTGTGAATCAACAGGTATAAAAGTTACACCTGCATCAAGGGATTAGGCAAACAATATAATAAAATAATGTGATGTTACCAAATTTACAACCAGAAATACAGTCAAGTTCTAATTTTCATGTTACGAGACATTGGAAAAAACCAAATTAATAGTCATCTTAACTCAAACTTCAACAAGTTTCTGCTGAATTTGTGCTTCCAGGCATACCACCCAAATTGGAGACATTTTATTTTGGTTCCTGCTTTTACTGTTGATTAATATCGTATGATACGTATGAAAATCTGGAATATACTTATTTTACAGTTTTTAATCTATATTTTATGTACAGACATATATATTATGTGCAGAAATAAAATGTAGGAAGTTCTTTGAGCATATGAAGTTTGAATAATTGCAGTTTTAAGTTTTTAACAATTCTATAATTTAACATATATTTAACATTAAATTTAGTTTAAGCTACGTTAAAAATTCAAGCAAACTAGTGCAAAGCATATGAACTTAATTATACCAGTACAAGTGCAAATCTTACAAAATAGAAACCTGACATTCACAGGTTCCAACACAGTCTCAATCGTAAGATGAATAATTTGCTAAAGAATGTGATGACAATGAAATAAGGAACCAAAATGAGAATTACCCTGACCACTGAAGCACCCGTACTGTCAAAGTGTCAATGATTTTCTTACAATAGCTTTGTTTAGAGTACATTCATGCTTTTATTGATTTATTAATTAATTTAATTCTTTTCTGTCTAAACTGAAGGGCATTAAGATTTAAGAGCACGACATGAGCACAGTGCAATGCCCGCCAATGCCAAGAGATGTTTTCCAAGTGAGGCAGAAAATACGAGTTGCCCCCAGCTACTCAAACCGGGTCTGCTGCTTCTGCTCGGAGTGTGCTATTTGGAGCTGACCAATCAATAAGTTTAACTGAATAGATCCAGTTGTCTTTTTTTCTTTTTTTTTTCTTTTTTAATGAACTATATTTGTAGGGATAGCCATAATTATGTAATGCACATATATATATTCCAGTAAATATTTCTGTGTACCTATGCTTCTGTCTTTTTTTCTTACTGTATAGATCAATAATTCTAATTGTCTATTCTTTAAACTATCTCTGTAGGTATAGGCATAATTATGTAATGTACATATAATATATCTTCCAGTAGATTTTTTTTTTTTTATAACAAGGCCTAAGCCCATTTTCATTAAAGAAAATAGTTTACTTACACCAAGAGTTAGATCAGAGTATCAGAAATCAACAAAAGGAAACACATGTCTCATCAGCTTATAAGCTGGGCACATCAAACAAAACAACATAAAAGCTAGAAGGTAGTTCATAAGCCACTCCCATAGGGGGCTGAGGTATATATCTCTAATAACAAAAAGAAACTTGCTGGTTCTCTTGATCTTCATATGGCTGGTAGGTGCTCCCCTGCTGCAGAATCCAACTGATAGTCATCCGGATGCCAACTGTCCAGTGGGATCTCATCAAGGACTGGAGGAAGCCATAAAGCAGTGCATTCCTGAACTTAAGTCCTGACTATATCTATCCAATATTGCACAAGAGATATAATTAGTAATATGATTTGTTTAACAGTTTTTCTCTTACTTTTCTCAAAGCACAAATATTTTCATATAGTCCAGCAGATGGCACTGACCACTAGCAAAAAGACAGATCTGTACAATGTAGGTAATTGATTAGCAAAAAGAATGATATCTGAGAATTTGTGCCAGTTATGCATAAGATTTTGACAAGCTCTCATCCAAAACCAAATTTGCTTAGTAAAGATACATTTTAAAAATAAGTGGTTGACTGTTTCTGGTAAATCCATTGATGTAAGATGTAAATAAAATAAACAAAACATATTATAGTGGTTGAGAGCTTTGGTCCTCAACTCATAGGGCGTGGGTTTGATTCTTGTCGAGTGCAATTATTTATACGGAGTTTATACTCAAATAAAATTATTTCCGATGGAAAGATGGGCCTTTAGTGCCTTTGTGAGGGTGGAGAGAAGTATTTCTTATTTGTTCATTTTTTTCCATCTGGGAAATTATCCGTATCTAACTTCTTTTTTCTTATTCAATAAATATCCGGATCTGAATAATTATCCGCTTGTTTATCCGAATTTGAATTGGATCGGATTCGGACGAATATCTGAATCTGTTTACACCCCTAGATGCACGGGATTTTTCAATTTTTTATTAATAGAATTAAAAATAAATAAACTTAAAAAATATTAATTTCTTAAAATCTCGTTTCGTAGGATGCATCGTAAAGTGTAACGTCGAGATTGACTGTTGGAAATGTCTTACATACCAAATTATTTCTGTCGAATTAATAGTTTAACATTTGAAATTAAATACGGATTAAAAAATATTGGTCTGGATGTATTACGGGCCTGAATGTGCTCTTTCCGTGAATAAACGTCTTTGATTAGATGCAGCGAATAAGTGCATCTGAATGAGTGTAGCCAACTGGTGCTTAGTATTATAAATTTACATGCAACCATTCATTTTAGGTTGTCCATTATATTTCACACTTTTTCAGAAAACCGAGAGAGGCTAAGGGAGAGAAAATAGGAGGTTGTGTGTTCGGTGCTATTATATACCGATTTACGGTTGTTGTTCAACTTGTTCGTATGAATACTGACAGTAATGGAAAAAACAATGGAAAAAACAACTGCTCCTACAACTCAACGAAGATTTCTACTGCGTATTTAGTGATAAGCTATATTTTAGATTTAATTTTACACTTGAATTTTGTTTTCGAGTACGAATAATTATTGAATTGAATTACATTGTTACACCTATCAATACCGTCAAAAAATATAATTGTCAAAAAATCCATCTCATAAGACTTATAGCGAATGCAGTAGCTGTGCTTCGATGAATAAGAGGGGATAAAACTGGCCGCTGATTGATTTGGGTTCGTATTTGCTGCGCTTATGAAGAAAAGCATATGATCCTTCTTTCATTTTTATTTTCCTCTCGATATGAACCGTTTAATTTAAAAACAATAAACGTGATGATTATGCGAATTCAGTTCCAGTATTCCAGTGCACTACCGGACTAAGTAGAATGAGATCTGAGTCGTCAGTTTTAATCTGACACAAATCTCAACTACATCTAAATAAGTATCCAATTTGAATCACTCATGCTTTGTACGGAGAGGGGAAAACGGATCTCCTAGAGTAATTCAAACTTTGAATTTACTTTGAATTAGGATTTACCGTTCTATTAGGAGTAGAACTAGGGTGTTCCTGAGTTCACCAAGTCCTGTGAACTCAATTCTAAAATCTATTATATTGGCTTCAAATGACGAATTTAAACCGTTAAATCCTTCTACTTAGAAGTGATGCGTCTACATGGAAAATTTTAAAATTTTAAATTAGTTTTGTATAGAATCAAATGGTCAAAAGGCATCCAAAAAATAATGCATTAAAATTAATTTATAAACCTTCTAATTTTGACCATTTGACTTTATACTAAATTAATTCGAAAGTTTAAAATTTTCACATGTAGACGTATCACCTGTAAGGTAGAAGGAATTTCAACGAGTTGGATTCGTCGTTTGAAATCAATCCAATAGATTTTAGAGTTGAGTTCACAAAGGAGCTTGGTGAACTTAGGAACACCCTAGTTCTACTCGTTCTATTAGAATCTACATGAATATTAAAGAGATTTTGTGCTAGTGAATACTAATTTGAGTCAGATTAGTTCACATTCTGATTCAACCATCCAGATCACAATATTTTCTGTATTTATCTAGAAATGACTTTTGAACCAGAATCAATAACTCAGATTCAAAATATATATTTTTTTTTTAATAACACACAAAGAAATATTTTAATTTTTCTTACAGCCGCGAAAAATCCGGCCTGAAAAATGTTGATCCGGTTTATTTGTCGTGGGCTTTCTAATAAATCAAATTATATTATTTTATCTATTTTCAAAGAAATATATAAAATATTTCTAATATTTCAATACAAAAAATAAATAAATTATAACATTTTCTTTTTTTTTTAAACTTAAAACCGCAAATTAAATTCCAAACTGAGAAATAAATCTGCGGTTTGGATATATTTCGAAATCTTATCAAACAGAGTGTAGATTTTGAAATTTAATATTTTTTTTGGATATTAATAAAAATTTCGGTATATGTCTTCCAGTAAATATTTCTGTGTATTGATGTAATTTTGATAGCTTAACAATTTAATCCCTAATCCCAACACAATTCGGTCACAAGCGCACGACCTTATCGTTTAGTAATTTGGGTATCGAACCACAGAGAGGTGTTGCAAGTACTGGTTTACCGGTTTTCAATAATCTAGACAATCAAATATCGAGTGGTTTTTTTTTATAAACTGAATTCTAAAAATACTGGAATAATTAACTAAATGCAGGATGAATTATCTGAATGCAACTTAAATTAACAGAATGCAGATTGAATTCCAGAAACAGTAAATGATGAGAGAAAAATCAGAAGAAATGGATATCTAGGGTTATGGTTTCACTGTGATATTTTTAATTATGCATTTCTATTTGTTTTTCTAATATTTGGGTTGCAATTTGTTGAGGGGGTGTTATCCCAAAGTAAATGTTTATCCGCTTTCGCGGCTTCGCACCGTATCTAGATTAAATAGGTCTCCTACTTTCGTGGCTTACCAATTTTAATCTAAACCCATTAAGCTATTTGATAACCCATGTTTTTCCCCAAAAGCCTTTTGGACTACTTTCGTAGCTCCGAATACTTAAGTTTGTTTACGTTGTTCAAGCAATTCAATTTCTCCTTTCGGTCCATCACCAAATTTGCCTAGTGTTGTTTGCATAACTATCACTATTTTAAAAAGTACTTCTAATATAAATTTCTCCTTTCGGTCTCAATTTATTATTAGCGGATCCCTTAATAGAATAAGAAATAGCCAAACAAACCATTTAAGCATTCATAAACAAATCAACATCACAACCACAAATAAATTCAAACAACTAAATTAACATAACAAAAGTATCAAGTTACTCCCGTATCCCTAGATAAAGTGTTTAGCCAAGCATACTTTCAACACAAGCACAAGTCATATTTGATTCCATTAAAATCAGAAAAATAAAAGAAGGAAAATTAAAACCTCCCTTCACTTTCAGTTTGCCTCTGGCCGAATCTCCCACCTTTGATTGTTCTTCCGTCAGAAAAGTTTCCCAATCCAATTGACAAAATGTAAAATAAAAATAATGCTAAAGTTCCCCGTTCCTCAATTTCGTCCAGAGGCCCCTATATATCAAATCTCCCATCCAATGAAATTTTGGTAAGAATTTAGTGCGCCACAATCAGCCATCAATCCCATTCCTTAATTTGCCATATTTTCAAATGTAGCAATTCATTGGTATCCATTGATTCGGCAGCTAAATAAAATGCATTAATTAGCAGCGAATGGCCAAGATATCATGGGTCAATTTGTTTCTCCATTCGGCTTGATATTCTTGATCTTTTGTGCACATGCAAAGCGCGCGGTTTCGTGCTCCAATTCTGCAATAATTAACAACTTGCGCAGTATCTTGTGTCTCGACTAATATTAATTAAAATTAAACGGAATGATAAATAAAATGCAACAAAACATGATAATTAAGATAAATTTTGGGATTAACTGTGTGTCAAATAATGCGTCAAATTATGGTTCATCATGTATCTATGTTTCTATCTCTTTTTTTCTATCTATTGTTCCAGTAATTAAATTCTCTCTTCTCAACATTTTTTTCCGAGTTATTTGGGAGGAGTTTATTCTTCTTTTTGGTATTGAATAAGTGTTTTGTTTTTTCTTAATAAATCCTTAGTTTAGGAACGTATGCGGTCTCTGAAATGTGTAATGTATTAAATTCAGATTATTTTTTAAATGCACTGCTTAACTATGCCTTTTTACATTGTTTAAAAATATTTAAAGGTTCTAAAATGTAAAATTGGCTTTTGCAATTTGTCATTGCTTTGTTATTTGACTCGTAATTAGATGGAGCTGTCAATGGATATTCAATTATCCAATCCGAAATTGCATGAATGGATCTATAGTTGATAGCTTATTGGATCTGCATATAAATAAAAAAATATATTACCTTATTGGAATCGTACGTATTTGAAACTGTATAAACATTTATTGCCTTATTGGATTTGAATCTGAAATTCGATAAGGATTCACGCACTTTTAAAGCTTAATTAAAGTCATTATTAATAGTATGTGCATTTATAATTTAAAATAATTATATTCGCTCACGTAAACGTATATTTATTTTCTTAATATTTAAACTAAAACATCCAATATATATTCCGACATAATAGTCTGGCTTAACATGCTGCTGGCAAGCCTAAATTTTTTTAATCGCTGATTATAGTTTAATTCGACACGAGAGTTCTAAATTAAAATTTGTAAACAGTATGATATATATTGCGTCTAAAAAGGTGATAAGAGTTTATGCATATTTTGTTATTTGTAGAATAATTTAAATATTTTAACAATTTGAACTCGTTTCATGACTCAAAAGTCACTGTTTAAGCCGTACGCCTCTATTAGAGAATTTTGTAAAAGGTAATTTGATTCATCGTTTTAGCATCGCGAAAAGATCTTTTGTGACCATTTCTCTATAACATCACAAACAGATTAATTTATTGTAACGTTGTCAGATCAGAAAGCTGCAATTAAACAAAAGATGGTTAACTTGTCTTCTAATCACCAAGCAAAAGTGGCCAAAAATGATATCTAAGTGACATTTTTTTTAAATAGTTTCTTGGCATTATATATAACTTTAATTTTGTGAAACTATTTTCCATTTATTTTTTGCAAAAATAACTTTTAATAATAAATAGGATGCATGCAGTTCGATGGGCATCGGGCCAAATTTGTCTGACATCCGTTAGGATCAGCTTGAATCTCAAAGCTTTTCGTACGAATCTTGATAAAATTGAACGTTAAACGAGGTTAGCAAGCTATGCTTATTTTATCGGAATATATATATGGGTTGTTTTAGTTTAAATATTTAAGACTGTCCCGATTACTAATAAAATAAGCATAGCCAGCCACCTCTTTCTTTCTTTTTTCTTTAAAAAAGAAAAAAGCAGTTCCACTATACATTACTTGTATACCGTTCGTTCCACGGCAATTTTTTTTTTTTTTTTTTTGAAGGTTCGTTTCATGGCAATTATTATTTAAGAGGTACTTCTATGTTCCTCGATGGTTAAAGAAAATGCGAAATAAAAGTTATATTCAAATTATATTTGTATTTTTCATTTTTTTCCAGTTAATAGTTTTTATTATTTTGTCGGCATTTATTAAAAAAAGAATTAAAGGTTGACCTTCTTTTTTTGAAATAAAAGTATGTGTATAACTATTCAGCTACTCTATTAAGATAAATAGTTGGATAAAGTTCTCGAACTTCAAATTTTCACAAAAAAAACTCCGAGTTAGATTTTAAATATGTGATTTATTACATAAAGGATATTATTTTTGCCACTAAATTAAAAAGTTATTTATTTGCATTGTTATTTTGTTTCACTTGTTAGACAATTTTCCTTTGAATCATGTGTGAATTAAGAAAATGCAAATTTGTTAACATCCGAATATCATCTTAGCAGATAAAATCTTAAATAGCTTAGGTTAAGTTGACGCCCCAAGAAATGTTTGTGGAGATGGGATCATGAGCGGATCTACAATTTCGGTCAAGGGTGATACAAAATATTGATAAGAGTACAATATTTTTCTCTTGACGAATCGGAGAGGAGTAGCAAATAAGGAACTAAAAAAGTCACAGCACGACCTGATACGTCACGGCACGTTATGGTTTCGTCATGACATGACACGTGTCGGTCACGTGTCGTGACTCACATGTCCCGTACCGTCATGTGATATGACCATCTTTTGAAAATTTGGCACAACACAGCACGTCACGCAAAGGTTTTGGTCACGACACAACACGTGGTCACATGTAATTAGAACTGTTAGATCTTGATCGAATGATGAATCTTGAATAAACTAACCTAAATCATGAAAAAAATAGTTAAACGTGTGTGTGACCGGTCACGTTTGGACACGTCACGTGTGGCCACGGCGTGCCTTGGTCATGGCGTGACTAACGTGTTGTGACCATTCACCTGTTATTACCATCCTTCCAAATTTATTCATGACACAACAAGTATAAATCTAACTTGGTCACAGTACGATACGTGATCCAAGTCACGGCGTGACTAGTCATGACACGGTACATATTGGATGGAGTAGCGAATCGGACCTCTTTTTTCTCCTGACGAATCAACGATTCTTCTAAGTGGAGTAGCGAATTAGACTACGTCTTTTTTCTTTCTTTCTTTCTTTTACGCGAATCAGTCTGGACTGACTTTCTTTTTTGCGTAATTTCTTCTACTGAGGCATGAATTAAATCCAAGGGTAAGATTATTTCCATTGATGATAGGCACAAGTATAAAATATCATTGGGTTTAAAAAAAAATCAAATATTGAAATAGACACGTGTCTACTCCTGGTCTTTCTTAGATCCGCCAATGGATGGGATGCAATTTTTTTTTAAATAAATGAGAAGATAAAGATAATCATTGATGACAACAAAAGCACCGATTCCTGTTTTTTTTTTTTTTTTTCGAATGTGGAGAAACAATTTTGATCATGCATCAATTTTATAAAATTGGAAAGGAATAAAGTTCTTTTCAGTGTCATGTATATATCATGAAAATGCAACATGCTGAAAAGTTGAATTTTTTTGTAACAGAGTTGTCAAGTCGACAGGGTTGGTGCAAACTGGGAAAGAGGTCTGATCAAATTTTGTGATGCTTTCGCAGCAGTGCAAATAAAAATATGATTTTTTCAGTGAAGTCAGTCTGACAAAAGAGGGACCTAGGCTATGTCTAGGATAGATCCAAAAAGGCCTTGTTTGCTGTTACAATTTATTCCACTAAAGGCCCATATATTACTAAAAAATTTCATATTTGGGCTTCATTTAATCGCCTCGTCTCTTTTGAGCTTCTGTTTAAATTGAATTGAAATCTTCTAACAATATCTGTATTGGAATTTTTTTCTGAAAGTATGCTGGTATTTTATATTCTACTTTTTGAGGCGTAACTTTTTAATTTATCAAGATTTTAAAAAAAAATTGTTTTCTAACTGTTTGTATTGGCTCTTGTTCTTTCGTTCTAATTTCCGTGATAATAATTGCTCATGTGGCTGCTAAAAACAATTAAAAATTATTGCACGAGCGTAATTTTTTAATTTAGTGATATTTTTTAAAAGAAATTATTTTCTAACTGTTTGTGTTGGCTCTTGCTCTGTCGTTCTATTTTCCGTGATAATAATTACTGACGTGACTGCTAAAAACAATTAAAAATTATTCCATGACCGTAGAGATTTAGAAATTAAAATTAACTTAATTTCTATTTTGTTCTTTTCTTCAGAGAGAAAGATGGAGATCTAGTCATCCAAATTTCATTGTCCACAAAAGATTTTCATTTGAATTTTAAATCCACATCTCCTATACAGAGAAGGTTATCTTTTGTCACTAAACTAAAAATTAATTATTAATTTCTATTTAGTAGTTAACAGCTGTATTTATTTATTTTTCTTAATTTTACTGAGATGCTCTAATTCTTTGTTCCGAGCTGGACATCATCATAACATATTTTAT
Organism: Carex parvula; assembly: GCA_025461045.1. Taxonomy (NCBI): domain Eukaryota; kingdom Viridiplantae; phylum Streptophyta; class Magnoliopsida; order Poales; family Cyperaceae; genus Carex; species Carex parvula. Next base: position 156,533 of record JAJGRW010000871.1, on the reverse strand, counting down.
CATTCGGAGTCTTAATCAAGACAATTTCTTTTCAATAGATTATTTTACTACATTTTGACTTTTTAGACATAGTCTATTGTCCTTTTTGTACTACTTCTTTTGTGTTATGGTATGTTTTTTTTTTTTATTATTATTGTTTGCTGTTAAGAGATGAGATCATCGGCAATTGACAACTCATTTAATTAATTTCATTGAGATGTTCATTAAAGGGAAATGATCGCATGATCGACATTTATTTATTCATTAAATGGGGAAAGTTCGGCTCTGACAAAGTTCTTACAAAAAAAATATATAAATAAAATCATTTTACTATGATGTAAGTCTTACTAATTATCGAGTCATTGCCTTGCCACGCAAAAAATGTCCCCGAATCAATCAAATGATGCTAAATAATCATACTTGCATGTTAGTAGCATGTATAATTTTTCTAGTGGCTTTACACTTTTGTATTGGAAAACGCGTTCCCATTTTCTTTTTTCCTTATTTTTTTGTTGGTGGGATCAGTTGGCAAAAGCAAGCGGTACAGTGCCGTATACTATGCACGAATACGGACTCTGTGGCTTTCCAACGACTGCTGACTTTCGCCATGGAAAATTTATCAAAAATAAATAAAAAAATATAAAGCTTCAAGTTTAGTTCATGTTTTGGCAATGAACCACTATCCTGCACGAGATCGAAATGTTGACTTGGACCTTTCCACAATTGCAAAAATATATTTTTATATAGCAAAAAAAAAAAAAAAAAACAATACCCCGTCTGTCGGAATTCTGACAATGTCTATAATAATACATTTTTTGAGAAACATATATCTGATTAATCTACCAATAACTGCACATTAGATCATCAGTAAATATTAACGGAGATGTTTGGTGATATTACAGTTGAGAAGAATGACTTATATTAATCTGATTTGATTGAACTGGTTTTTATAAATCATGACTTAAATTTCACTTTTAAAGAAAAGAGAGAAATTGAAAAATAAATTATTTTCTACGAGAGTGGGTTTTATAAGCAAAGTAAGTTAATCCATCTGAATATATTTTCATAAGTAAAATAAGATAACCCACTTGAATAGATAGTTTAACTTCAAATTTATTTCTTCTTTAAGATATCGTAAGTTAGAGGCAAATTCATATATGATAAATGTGGAGGTCAATTGATCTCTAATCATTTTATAAATTTGTGTATTTGTGCACGTGTATTTGTAAAATTGATTCTCATATGTAATATGAAAAATTTACATAATTGAATCCTATTTACATTTGATCTCATAAGTTAGAAAGTCTAGTTCCTTAAACAAAACATATTATGATATATTGCGTCAGTTGTCAGATGCTTATCCTCTGTAAACTGCAAGTTTTGCAGCCCATTCATGGTCGTCAGTTTCGTACAGATGATCTTGATAAATGCCAGTAAGAGATGGCACAAATCTCAATGCATCCCCAGTCGTCTAATACCCCAGTTATGGGATAAACACTCATTTAATTAAATAGATTAAGATATTATTTGTCATTGTACTTTCTATGACTAATCAAGTCTTAGGGCTTGTTCGGCTGCACTTCCATTTTTACTGTTCACGTGGAAAAAAAAATTCAGTCTGTGCCCATTCCCCTGCCTATGTGTCCGCCGAACAGGCCCTTAATCAATATATCTCCTTTTTAACGAAGAATGTGTTGAAATTGAAAACTATAATTCTAAGGTATTATTATTATTATAGATAAATATAGATAGAACGTGTATTAAATTTATTATAATGTATATGGTTAATTATGAAGTACAGATAAAATTTTGATGTTAAAAATAAATGACTAGTCGGTTTTTAAATTAGATCAAATTTAATGGGTAACATATTTAAATAATTAGAAAGTATATTTATAATTTTACATTTAAATGTTAATAATTATTGTGATGTTGTCAAATAAGTTTGAGCAAAACTAGGGTGTGATGTGTTCACACTGTGAGCGCACCTCCTATAGAGCGCATTTTCAAAGTTCAAATAGTCGATTCGACTCTTCCAACGTGTTCTTCATATTAAAATGTGCTTGGAAACCAAATTTTACATTTTTTGGAAATTTTTTACTATTTTTTCAAAATCATTTGATTAAACTAAACAATAATTTTACATTTGAAAAACAAATGATTTTGAAAAAATAGTAAAAAATTTCCAAAAAATGTAAAATTTGGTTTCCAAGCACATTTTAATATGAAGAACACGTTGGAAGAGTCGAATCGACTATTTGAACTTTGAAAATGCACTCTATAGGAGGTGCGCTCACGGTGTGAGCACATACACTCTAGTTTTGCTCAATAAGGTTTGGGTAAAACCTACCGTATCATAATGCATGGTCATTATGGCATTTAATGCCTCAGAGGTTATTTGGTAATTGGTAATTTGGTATAATGCAGTAATTACGAGACACGTGCTGATTAGTTCCTCTCGGTTTGTTTTATTATTTAACAATTTATATATATTGTATTAACAAAGAGGACTAGTTCAGTCAAGATCTAGTCGGACTGAGAGATAGCAGGGATCAATTTTTAATATATTAGAAAATGAAAAATTAAATTATTGGAAAAGAGATTGATTATTTATTTTTGATAAATAAATTATTGGTTGGGTTCCACCAGAGGAAGGTTAATGGAAACTAATGGTCCGATTCTAGTAGTTTTTGGAAGTTATAGCACATTATGGCTACTAAAAATATGAAAATAATTGGAAATAATTGGAACTGAACTATTAATTCGGTTAAGAACTGTGAAATATGCGAATCAACTCTGTCTTTTATTTTTTGTTTCTCTTTCATCATGCCTAATGGAGAGAGGTCAATGAAACCGAATCAATAGTTCGGTCCTATTGATTTTCCACACCGTGTAGTGTTGTAAATTATGAAAATTAGTGGGACCGAACTATTGATTGAATCTCATTTACCAATAGAATCAAATTATTGATTTGGTTCTATCAATTTATCAAGAAAACATATTAATCAATCTTGTTTCCGACAAATTGAATTTTTAATTTCTAAAAGTTAAAAAAGTTGAGCAGGAAGCGGAGCAAAGAACTTAGCATACAATACTTCTTGCCACTACCAAATAACTTAAATCTACATTTTATATAATTTTTGAAATTTGCTGAGTAGGTTGATAAATAAAATGAGTTTGGCATATCGTGCCAGATTCATAAAACTTCATTAATTATTGCTAAAACTTCTATAATGAAAATATTATATATTTGCGCGCAGATATAACAATTGTAATGTTAGATTACTTGCGAAGAAAATGGAAAGACCTCAGAGCATTCACATCTCTGGTACTGTTAGAGTTTTTAATCTGATGTAGCAGTTTCTAATTCAGTTTCAAAGATGTGGGAGAGTTTTTTATTTAGAAACTATGCAGTAAATAGTTTCTTAATAAGAAACTGTTTATAAACTCCATGCTGACTAGATAATTGGCTCAAATTATTTCTCATTTTTTAGTTTGTTGCTGACATGACTTAATAGATACTCTAAAATTAATTTCAGGGATGTGAGAGTTGAAAACTTTAGAGATCTTAATTTTTAAAAAGTGACTAACAGTTATTTAGAAACTCATTTGAGTTGCTCGAATGTAGATGCTCTTAAAAAAAAAAGAAAATGTTATATGGTAAAATATTACTCTGCAGAGTTATGCATACTTAGTTCAAGGAAAGAAAAATACTTGCAAAACATGTTTTCCAAAGAGACATAATCAGAAAATTAAAATCGAAGACCTGAATAAACTGTTATAATTATTTTATAAAAGGAAAAAGATTCTACTTAGAAAAATTAAAAATTAAAATAATATTAATTTTTATTTAAAGAAATTAGCCATCTACACTTCTAAATCCACTCCTAATTAATTTTACATACAATAATTATAAGAAGCCGGTTCAAATGTTTTCATTTTTTTGTGCATCCATCATGTTTCAATTTTTAGAATCATAATAACTTAAAATTTAAAATTTAAAATAAAACTGTCATATATATTCTATTCTATATCATTTTCTATGTACATATATATTCTATTCTATATCATATTCTATATTATTTTGAGCGCTGAAAATTAAAGTTGGACAAAATTGGAAAAAAAATTCTGTTAAACTAGTTAAGGGGCACACTCGGGTATGATGACTTGGAAGTCCGAACATTTCTCTAAAATTTAATAAGATTTTAAAACCTCCCCTAACTATAATTACATTGAAAAATCTTTTATTTTACCGTGAAAATAGTTGCTATGGATGTGCCACGTGTTTGGGGGAGCTGTCCATTCCGTTTTGTAAGTTGGTATTCGTCGGCACACGATGTAACGCAAAAATCTATGGATCTTTTCTTCATTCCATTCACAGTTTCACACAGATTCATGTTTGGAATGGGATATGAACTTTTGTACCTTCAGTCATTTCAATAAGCACAATTTGATTCTAAGGTGAAATTCTCATTTTTATTTATTCTCTGTGAATTGTGAGAAATTTAAATACAATATTTTTTTGTCAGTTAACGAAAGGTTCAGGTTCCTCTTTCTTTTTATATCAAGCCGAAATGGTTAGGTCTGTTTTAAACAAATATCTTTCCCATAAAAAAATTGTCTTAATAGACACGACTCTCAAAATTTGAACTTGAATATTGGTCAACAAAATTTTACATAAATATACATGACTAAGTAATTATCTTTTTAAGGAGTCTATATGATGTTTATGTCCAACATATTAATTGCAAGGGTCATATGATGAATGAATTACATTAGTACCAACTTGTTCCACTTGCTAATATTAAACTGAATTTTCAATCGAAAATGAGGCTGCCAATGTTAAGTTATTTTGTCATCCTTGGAATGGGATTAATGGAATATTGGAATGGCACGATTTCTTAAGGAATGGAACCGGATTATTGATTAAAAAAAAAAGCATATATCATTGTTGGGACTTGGGAGGCGTCACACTGTGTACCGAGTTGCATGTTGATCGAAAAGAAAGTGAAACATATAAAGGTGAACGGAACTTGGATTCGAGCAAGTAGTCAAACTACTTTTAAGTCGAATCAAAATTAATTTAGTGTTTATTTGAAATATAGAGATTTGGTTTGAGGTTTTTACCAAACTAAGATGAACAACTCATATATCATTTGCATGGTCAGGTATTCACTACTATATAAATATTGAGTCTGCACGGATTTGCAATTGTGTCTGCAGAAGTTGTGTATAATAGAGTCGGTAAATTGTATACAATTTTAGAACCATATTCGTTTTTTCCAAAAACATAACAATTTTTTTTCGCCAACACTAATCCTACACAGTTTTATTAAAAACCGTGTATAATTCATATTTAAAAAGAAAAAAATACAAATAAAACTCTAAATTTGAATTCAAATTAAACACAACATTTACCAATATACCAAAAACACTAAACTAAATTTCAAAAAACTATAAATTTAAACAAAACGCATACCAAAAACATTACTTTATAAATCTAACAACATTTACAATTATATTACATAAACTTTTACATAAACAACATTCTAACTTAAAAAAAAATACAACAAAAAACACTAAATCTGAAACTTTATACATTTACTTGAACAATATCTAAGAAAAACTATGGTAAAAGAATACAAACAAATCGAAAATTAGAAAGAAAAAATTTAATCGGGAACTTTAACTCAAGTTTTGAGACTCTTTCATTTACTTTTTGGGGCAAAAAAATGCAGTTATGCCTATAGGAGATAAAGATTGTAGATTGCATTGCTAGCTTGTTCAAATTGGGATTGTATGCTGAATTGTGACACTTGAGTGCTGAGTTATGCTCGTTTTAAGTTTCTTCGTTGGAGATCGCCTTCTCGGTGAAGATATTGCCTCCCTTAGCTTACTCCTCATCCTAACCTCACCTGTTTAGAAGAAATGCCTCCGAGAAATACTTGTACATAAAAGAGATGCTTTGGAAATGAGATAAATGACTTAGAAAAAAATGATAGAGATGCATTATAAGGCACATATTGATGACGTGGAAAAAAATGCATTTATATCATCATGCACGGATCATACAATAAAATCGTGTACAATTGCTGAAGTATTCATATACACGCTTCTGAAAATACGCTACAACATTCATACACGGCCTTTAATAAAGAATTGTGTACAATTGAATTCAATTGTACACGGTTTTTTTTTTAATAAAGAACCGTGTATGAATGTTAGAGCACATTGATACATGTTTTTTTATTATCAAAAATCATGTATAAATGTTGGAGCTCATTTTCAGAAGCATGCTTTCATGCTTTGAATACGAATTTAATAGATATTTTGAGAAAACGTGTATAACGTACCGTATATAATTGATGTTTTTGTAGTAGTGATTGCATTGGATATAAAATTTCTTGGATATAGAAACTATCTCTGAGGACTAGAGATATAAATGTTAATTATAAATGGACGATCGGATCACCCGACATAAGATTAAGACATGAAATTTGAAAGAATGAAGATACATTATGCAATAAACATCTATAATACATGATTGGTAATCTTTAATTTTATATTTTTTTAAGTTAAATTAAAGATCAAATTATCTAACTAGTTTAATATCACCAAAAATTTCTATCCGAAATCGATTTCGAACCGATAATCTTTAAATTTTCTAGTTGTTACATTTTTTCTGATATTTTTTTCAGAACTTAATTTTACAAAGCTGATGATTCGGGAGCAGCTTGGGTCCGATGCCCATCGGACCCAAAGTGGGTTCGATGGGCTCTAGGACCGTCCGATCTGCTTTAAGATCCATGCACACGTAAATTAAAGAAGCCGCGAAAGTTCTGGAGTGAATCTTATAGTAGAGCGGACGGTCCTAGAGCCCATCAAACCCACTTTGGGTCCGATGCCCATCGGACCCAAGCTGCTCCCGATGAATTCTGCTTGCTATAACTATAACTACTATTTCTAAGACTAAAGTATGTCAAAATATAAATGCACGCGCTTTCTTTTCTTTCTTATTATTATTTAATAATTTAGCGCACACAACACACAATGATATGTATAAATTAACTTTGAAGGAAAGAATCTTCCGAAGTAACATAGAATAAAAAAAAGGAAGACTATCAAAGACAATTCAAATTAAAAAAAATTCAATTCATAGCAGCCAAATTATTAAAAAAATAAAAACATGAAAAATTCAAATAGTAGTCATTCACTTTAAGAATTATGTGCAGCATTTCTTACGTTATAGGAATGTAGGTACTCTGTAATTTTTCTTATCAAACACATTTTTTATTTTAAAAGATGTATATATTCCACTAAAATGTATATTTCTTCTCTTTATGTGAGTTTCTAAAATTACTATATATGCAATTTGTGCAAACATCAAAGCAAAATATCATAATAGGAATTCGATATTATTTATTCTGTTTTAATCATAAAACCGAACATATTAATAAGGTAATAATTTTTAGCCATAGTGTAATTGAGCAAAAACAATTTAATCATAATTTAAAAAACCAATAATGCACATTATAGAAAACTATGTCTATGTTAAGCATTAAGTCACAAATTAAAAATTCAATACACAGTGAACACACTGAATATGAAATGAATCACCTAATTCTCAATCCATACTAGATAATAAAAGATAACACACATAATAATACTGTAAATTATTATCTTTCAATATCCGTATTTATAATCTTGATATGTTTTTTTCACGGTTCTTCTATATATTAAAAAAAATTAAAAATGGAAAAGAAAAAGATGGTAAGGCAAGTTCTTGCCATTGCCATGGTCCAGGGCACTATAGTGACAGCACTTGCGATATATTCGCGTATTAAACGTTTTTTTGATGTTACCGAACCGAACTCCGTTTAAAACGCAAAAAAAACATATAATACGTTTTATTCGCGAATAAAACGCGAATTATGAATTATTCGCGATAAAAACGCGAAATATTTTTTAAAAAAATTAAATTTTTTTTTTTTAGGGTTTTTTTTTGGCTTCCTTGTTGTACCGAATTATTTCCGAATTATATCCGAATCACAGATTTTTGATCTCGCTGAACCTTTTCCGAACAATTAAGTTGTCACTATGCGGGGCACAAATTATTTTTTAGATCTTACATTTTCCTCCATAGCCCTTTGACTCAAATAATCTGTAACGTGTACTCTATAAACTCAATTACCCTTCCATAAATACAGAAGGCAGCACAATCAACCACGCTGGAAGGAACGAAGTCAATATAGTGTTTATGCTCAAAGAATTTGTAATCTATACTATTAACATAAGTACTATGCTATTAATGTTAGAGAGTAGAGACCCATTCCTTTTATAACGAACATCACCCGCCACAGAAGATTCACATTCCCCAACAGATTCTCAATTTCTCATTATCAACACTAATTTTCTTTTCTTTTAATTTTAAACTTTTTTTTGGGGTACCTTTTCATTTAAAATTAAACCAAAAAAAAAAACATCGACCAACTCAGCGTGAAAACTTCTCCTCCTTCCAAAGTTTCTAAAACCAAAAAATATATATACTCTTTCTCCGCTATTCCCGTCCTCTCTGTAATCAACTCACAGTCCAGACTCCAGAGAGAGGATTCTCTGTCTCTCCATCCGAAAGATTCCTTTCCATTTATCTCCTCGCCTCTGTTTTTTTTTTTTTTTTTTCCACTCGTATATATTACTAACATACTGCCAGGCGGGCTAGTACCACGCCTTGATCTCCCCACCTCGCCACACCCCTTGTCTCCTTAGCTCCGCATACTGACACACAACCAATCCTCTCTCTCTTCCTCTCTTTTAAATTCTATCTCTGGTCTCGCCATGAGAGGAGGAGGCAACTCCGCCTCCACCAGTCAAATGCGGAGATGCGCCTCTGATCAATATTTAAAGGGCAAGGTTCTCAGCAGCGCCGGATCCTCCCCTGGGAGCTCCATTAGAGGATCTGATAATGACTCTGAGGAGTTTGTTGAGGTCACGCTTGATCTCCAAGACGACAATACAATTGTACTTCGAAGTGTTGAGCCGGCCACAGCTGCAGCTGCTGGAACGGATCCAGTATCAGAATCCTCTAGCACCCCTGTCTCGGCCCGATCCACTACTACCTCAAGGACTCCTTCAATCAGGCGCACCTCCTCTTACAAGCTCGTCCAGTTCTCACAAGAACTGAAGGCAGAGGCAGTGGCGAAAGCAAAACAATTCTCTCAGGATTTGAAGGCGGAGTTCAAGAAACTATCGCGAACTCATAGCCATGCTGGTCCCGCCGGTGCCAGTGAATCTGGCATTGAGTCAGCTCTGGCGGCCCGTGCTGCCAGACGGCAGCGGGCACAGCTCGATAGGACGAAATCAGGGGCTCACAAGGCCTTGCGTGGTCTCAAATTCATCAGTGGTAGCCGTGCCAATTCGTGGGCCGAGGTTCAACGCAACTTTGATCGGCTTGCCAAGGACGGATTCATCTCCCGCTCTGATTTTGCACAATGCATTGGTGAGATGATTGATATTTTTGTCCTTTGGTGATTTTGTTTTACTTTTGTGTTCTGACAGTTCTTGTTGAATTGGGAATAGGGATGCTGGAATCGAAGGAATTTGCATTTGAACTATTCGACACATTGTCAAGGCGAAGGAGGACGAAGATGGATAAGATCTGTAAAGATGAGCTGAAAGAGATCTGGTCCCAGATCACAGATCAGAGCTTCGATTCCAGGCTTCAGATTTTCTTTGAAATGTATTAACTGATATTTCAATTGTCCTTGTTTTCTCCTACTGCATGTGCATTAATGGAAGTACTTATTAGTTTTTATTGGTTTGAAAATTTTCATTTCAGGGTTGATAAGAACGCGGATGGAAGAATAACAGAAGCGGAAGTGAAAGAGGTACGCTAACCAGGCATGGTTCTTTCGTTTTTACATTTTACTTTGCAGAGTTGACCATTAGAAATTAACTTTATACAGTAGTTAGACCATAAATCCATTATATTTCTTAGTGCCGAATATAAGTGAACAGCGCATGTATGAATAATAGCGTATGTTATAAACCATGGAACTCATTAATGATCCCAGGTTAGTAAAACTTGACAAGATACGAGTTCACTAACTCCAAAAATTAGGCGGGGGCGCGGGGCTCACGAGCAATAAATTCTCTGAAAAGACCACAAAACGAGAATTTGGCAGTTTTGGTAGGCTTTGTGGGTATATAAGATATTTTCATAAATTTTGATAAGAGACAGCTTTTGTAATTCTAGGCTTTAAATGTTTTGAAAAGCATGGTTGGCTTCTTTTTTGTTTTGTAAATTACGTGCGGGGTCCCAGGCAGCTTTTGTAGTTTCTTGGGGATTTGGGCGTAAGAAATATTTCCCAATATCCCGTATAAATCCAATTGCAGTGGGTGAGGGGTATTTTCGCCATCTCACCCAAAAGAGATAAATGGCAGATTGACTGACTCTTTCTTTATTTCTTTCAACAATTGCTCGACTTTTTGGGTCTCAATGTCAGCCAAAGTCTGATACCTGTTAAATAATCTAAACATTATTTATTATCACCAATGATTTTAAATATTGTTCAAAGACTTTGAAGAAGTCTCTCTAAGTAAAAATTTGTGATTTAATATAGTTGATTTGACAAGGTCTCTATGAATATTATTTTTCAGATAATAATGCTCAGCGCGTCAGCCAATAAATTGTCAAGATTGAAGGAGCAAGCGGAGGAATACGCAGCACTTATCATGGAAGAGCTGGATCCAGAAGGCCTGGGCTACATTGAGGTGTTGACACAGTAAACCCACTTTATTTTATTGAATATATAAGCCGTATATGAAGTATAAATAACAGAGGGGGAATTATTTGATAATGGTTATTTTAACAACTTAATAATGAATTTAAAAATATTAAATATAGTTAAAAATTGAGAAAGTAAATTTATAAGTATATTATTGAATATATAATAGTCTAACAATTAAATTTCATACAATTTACTTATTTATTTATTAGTAGTTTCTAGAATATTTATTTATTTATTCTTGGTCCACCTATGTCTGTCCTTTGGGAATTGGAAAGCTGATTTGCTTTTTTGGCTAGATCTTCAAAATTTAAACTCGTATATTCGTTTACAAATCCCTAAACTACGAATTGCGATCGCTTTGATCACGTCGTTGAAAAAACTCTTTTTTTTAATTATTCTGTCATATTTTTAAAATATTAATCTAGTAGTATTTTATTAAAATTAAAAAATTTAGAAAGCAACAAAGTTTTAGGATAGTGAAACGCAATGCAGTAAATACTTGAAAGTTAAACGTGGTCTTGAACTTTCCCCGTCCGAGATCGACACTGGGAGCAGAAACAGTGAAAAAAAAAAAGCGTTTCTCTTTCCAGAGTTTATCTGTCCAGTTTCAAAGAAACGATTATTTCGTGGGGGTAAAATACAAATAGTAACATGGAAGCCAGGACAAAGCGCATTGTGCTTGTGTGAAAACGCCATGTTGGTTGGGACTTGGTCCACTTGATCCACTCCCCATGTTATGCACTCGTCACCGGTTGACTATACATATTTTTTAAGTTTTCCCGCGAAATAATTCCCACATTTACCTACTGCCTTTCATTTATTACATTTTTTGGCTTTCAAATAATCAATAAATTCTCCTATAAAATTGATTATTAGATGTTTTAAATTATGATTATCTTTTTTCTGTGGTAATTACAAACAACCATACAAAAAAACAAAAACACGCAAAGCACAAGAAAGTTTTGTTTTCCCCTTGCATTGCCAAATGTGAATAAAATTCTTTTTGTTAGAATAACAACGGTGCTTACTTCCCAATTCCCATAAAGCCTTGCAATTGGGAAATTGTCAGATTGTTTCCAGGCTTTATCCCAAAATGGTTCTGTTGGCGTACACAGTTTTGTCACATTGTACGAAGCATGTTGTCTTTGTTTCGTTTTGTTTTTGTTGTTTTTTTATACAACTCGTTTTTTTTTTTGCTTGAAGCAGAACTCCTGAGACTGAGGGATCACATTAGGAAAATCCATCCTTAATTGTCTAGTACTTATTAAAGTTACATATTATAAACTTCAATAATATATATTTTAAAATAAGTAACTAAGACTTGATTGTAAACAGAATTTCGGGTGAATTCTATCTTCTATACTAATCCCAAATATATTCACCTTATTTTTTCCAGATCTCCAAAAAATATTCTCGTTGAATAGAAGTATTCTTGTGGAGAGTTTATTTATGTTCCCATATTAACTAACGCACTATGATTAGTAAGATCTTTAACATTTGCCTTTCAGTAATTCTCGTTTACTTTGGCAAATGTTAAGAATAACTTCTAACTCTAGCTACTCTGGCAATCACAATGAATGCACTCTGAAAAAGAAAAGGCAGGAGTGCAGGACTGTTTAGTCAAATCCTTGACCTCTTCATGAGACTCTGCGACTCTGGGTTTCCTTAAAAGCAAAGTATTCCCATTCAATTCCAGTTTCCCACCATCTACAAACCACAACCACTTTTTGTGGAATTTCAATACAGAATTTTGTTTTCAAATCAAATCTCATCATCCTTTTCCTAGTGGTTCAACAGCTGTCAGAAATAATCTGTGAATTGAAATTGACATGCTGCACGCAACTGTGATTCTACGGTTTTTTTTTTTTGTTAAATTGACCTCCTCTTGCTTGTCTCCTTTATTCACGTCTTACCCCACCACCAACCGCTTTTAACGAACAGTAAGCTTAAATGCATACATGTGGCGCCATAATGTTCCTTTGTTTTAGTTCTTTTGTTTTATTCTTTGGTTTTCACATGAAGGGTTTTAATTTATTGGTACCAATTCAATCATTTTCTACAGTTTCATTGTTAGTTCAACTTGGAATACTAGTCAGCTTAATTAATATATATCAACTTTTTAAACGAACTAACAAACTTTTTTTGGGCAAGGCCTATAGTATCCTTCCATGACCAAATTAGTAAATTAAAGAAGAGTAATAGGAGACATACCGTCTATATTTAATGCATTTTTCCATGCTTAGCATGTTTATACAAACTGGTTTATGTATTTTTTTTTTTTGGAAAAAAAAAAGCATTTTCATGCCCATTTGCATTAGCAAAGAAGTTCTAATTACATCACATAAAGATCATTAATAGCTACCATCAATTGAGCCCCTGACCCAGGTGAAAGGCCTCAACCAAAGCTTCACAGACCAGACTAAACTGGTTTATGTATGCTGCAAAAAAAAAAAATATATTGCTAGATAAAATTTCTGTCTGAGGTGAAGGAGCAATATTGGCACTACACCATATTATATGAGAAAAAGTTCAGTGTTAAATTTTGACCATCTGATTAAACAAAGATAAATAGGGAATGTTTAATTTGCGTTTTAAACTAGTTCCAACTTTTAGTAAGAAAATATTCACTATAGATATGGATAACTAGAAAATTATTTTTATGTCATTGTCATTTATGTTAGAAAACATCAATAATATAGCATAACCATCGATCAAATGAATATGAACCATCCAACAAAAACTGTGTATTGGAGCAATTTTCCGGAAAAAATATCTACTTACTAGAGCATAAAGGATAAGTTCCTTACAATGACCATTATTTTCTTTTACTATCATTATGACTTTCTGAACTAACAATAAATTACAATGACATACAGTTGTGGCAACTAGAGACATTACTGCTACAGAAGGACACATACATTAACTACAGCCAAGCACTCAGCTACACCAGCCAGGCACTAAGTCAAAACCTAGTCGCGCTTAGACAGAAAAGCCCAATGCGTAAACTTAGCACCAAATTACGCTATTATTTAGAAGACAACTGGCGCCGCATGTGGGTCCTAGTCCTTTGGATCATGGTCATGATTGGCCTGTTCATTTGGAAGTTTGTGCAGTATAGAAACCGATACGCTTTTCATGTCATGGGGTACTGCCTTGCAGTTGCTAAAGGTGCAGCTGAGACTTTAAAACTTAACATGGCTCTTATTTTGTTACCAGTCTGTCGAAACACAATTACATGGCTGAGATCGACTCGTGCCTCAAGATTTGTTCCATTTGATGATAATATTAACTTTCACAAGGTTAGTGCTATGTTTCTTTATTGTTGCCTTCTATTTGAAATTTCTGGGAGTGCAATTTTGTATATACTCATGATTCCAGAATAATCTCACAGTGCACGCTATTACCTTGTGAAATGTGAAGCATTTTATATATACCACAAATATCATATTCCCCCAGTGTGCGGAAACATTCTTCATACACTAAGTACCTGCAGAAATTATAGCTTCAGCATTTTAAAAAATTATGTGAGGGAGGGGGTTATTAGGATATTTAATATTTTATATGTTTTGAAATCATATTATAGAATTTTCATAACTTCACTGGTTGAATGGGATAATCTCGACGTTCTACAGGGGCTTTCATGAAATTTTGGTACATTCTATAATTTACAACAAATGCATGTGGCTTTGGCAGCAGGCAGCAATTATTGTATGAATTTATTGTGTGGCCTCCTTTATTGTGAGTTTATAATAGTTGTCACTCTGTTTTGGAACTCACTATTCATGTGCGTTGTCACCTTTGTGCTCTAACATATCACAATTTTGTTAGTCTACAATAATTTTTAAGATGAGTCCTTGCTGTTTGCAAATTGCAACTCTGCTCTAGTGATACCATGCCACTAGTCACTACTTTAAAACTTACATAATCTGTCTCTTTCTGGTCCTTAGACACAAGATATTTCTTTTAAACACAAGTTATGCATCCTTATGCTAGGTGGAAACATAACATTTCATACAGTGGGGACACATATTGGACCATACTGCTTGCGTGCACTTTAGATAGTTTAGTAGCTGACCTAGTGTTAGTGTGTTCCCCAAGAGTTCCCTCCCTGTTTCCCACTTATCACTACTTTTTCCTCTTACATACACCAAGAGACATCTGGACATGAAGGAGACCATTTTCTAATTGAAAACTAAAAAGTTTTCTGAGGATTCTCCAGAATAAAATTAGTTAAATTTTGCAATTCGGTCCCTGGATTATTTAGAAGTACTTATTTAATTGCTAAAATAATTCTGGTGGTGAACCTATCCCCTCACTCTTTCCTTTACTCTTTTATAAGAACAGCTTTTAGAAGGAATATTCTTTTATCCTTGTATAAATAAAAGAACTTTCCACAGAAAAATAAGCTCAAGCTATTCCAGTTAGTTGAGATTCTTTTCACTAGATAATTACTTCTTTTAATTTGTTCACACCTCAGCATCACTAGGCTACTTTATAGGCATCAATTTTGTTCCAATATTTGTTAATTTGGATCTTTGCAAGAGTTACCTGTACAAGTGTGGGACTGAATTGTAAGTTGACTTCAAATTGGAGCACAAGGCCTACGTGGCAGTTGTCGCTTCTGAGCCATACTCTGCCATTGTGTTCAAAATGCTTCAATAGAAGTCTCAATTATGGACTGTCAGCTAATGTATATTTTAAACTCATTCTTGTAACAGACTATAGCAGCAGCAATTGTGGTAGGTGTAATCCTCCATGCTGGCAACCATCTAGCATGTGACTTCCCTCGCCTGATAAATGCATCAGAAGAAGAATACGCACCATTAAAGCCCTATTTCGGAGAAACAAAACCAACATATATGAGGTTGGTGCGTGGTACTGAGGGCATCACTGGGATTATCATGGTAATTTGCATGGTTATTGCATTCACGCTCGCAACACATTGGTTCAGAAGGAGCCTTGTCAAGTTGCCAAAACCTTTTGACAAACTAACTGGGTTTAATGCATTTTGGTACTCTCACCATTTGTTGGCAATTGTTTATATCTGCTTGGTGGTGCATGGCGAATGCTTGTACCTGATCCACGCCTGGTACAAGAAAACGGTAAGCTTTGTTATGTTTTGCATTTATCTAAGTTTTTGGTCTGTAGTTTAGTTTTATATACCAGTTGTTTTTACTAATTGAAACCAAACTTCGTCCTAGCCTTCTTATGTAAGTTTACTAATAACAAACTCTTTTCTTTTTATTTCTCCTTATGAGTTTTGTTGGTTGTGATACAGACATGGATGTATTTGGCTGTTCCAGTTTTAATCTATGGAGGCGAGCGGACACTACGAGTGCTCAGATCTGGTTACTACTCTGTCAGGTTGCTAAAGGTGCGTATAATAAATACCCTTTTGGCATAACATTCCTCTAGGATGTCCATTCTATTATAACATTACAGTTGTGTTATGTAGGTTGCCATTTACCCTGGTAATGTTCTAACACTACAAATGTCAAAGCCGCCAACTTTCAGATACAAGAGTGGCCAATACATGTTTGTTCAATGCCCCGCTGTTTCTCCCTTTGAATGGTACATTTTCTTTTTATTTCATATTATTTGATAAGGTGCAAACAGGCCGGCGTCACGATTGAAAACTTCATATTATGATAATCATGTTTGCTATTTTCACACTCCAAACATTCGACTGCATTAACGCTTGTTCTCTTTGCTGGAAGTTATGCATTTATTGTCGATTTTTTTCAATATCTCTAAAAGTTCCAAAATCTTTTTGCTTAACTACTAAATAGATATTCGGATTTGAAATGCTTTTGAATATTTTAAGATTCAACTTCAAATGTGTGAATTTATTGAGTTAAAACTGACATTTCTCATATGAATTTGTATATTGTCTCAACCATTCCTGGTTACATGTTTATTAGGCATCCCTTTTCAATTACTTCAGCACCTGGGGATGACTTTTTAAGCATTCATGTGAGGCAACTCGGTGACTGGACAAGAGAGCTTAAGAGAGTCTTTTCATTGGCTTGTGAGCCTCCTGTTGCTGGTAAAAGTGGCCTCCTCAGAGCAGATGAAAATACCAAAAAGAGGTATATTTATATTCCATTTTTCAGGTTGTTTGTCTGAAGAGATAATAAGTTATTATGATGACAAAAACTTGGAATTCAAATTCTTAGCACAAAACTTAAAAATCTAGGGGGAATTTCACGTATGCCCCTCAAAAACTTGAAAATTACGTATTTCCCCCTCTAAAGTTTGAAATTATGTATTTCCCCCTCTAAACTTCAAAAACTCACAAATTTACCCATTTTATTGTCTTTTATATTAAAACTCATTCTAAAATTTTAAAATACCCATTTTACCCTTTATTAAAAGCATATAAAAGCCTATCAGACTCAAATTTGAATCCGAAGGGTTCCTCTGCCGTCCAATCCGCGCGCATCGCATTAAGATTTGTGCATGTCACTTCAATATGCGTGTGTTAGCATCAAGATTTGTGCCGATCTTGCGCGCACAGATCTAAAAGCAATTCAGACGGTAGATGAACCCTTTAGATTCAAATTTGAGTTTGATGGGCTTTATATGTTTTTAATAAAGGGTAAAATGGGTATTTTATAAATTTAGAATGAGTTTTAATATAAAAGATAATAAAATGGGTAAATTTGTGAGTGTTTGAAGTTTAGAGGGGGAAATACGTAATTTCAAACTTTAGAGGGGGAAATATAATTTTGAAGTTTTTGAGGGGTATACGTGAAATTCCCCCAAAAATCTATATATTTGTATTTATTAGGTCTGTTCAGTTAGGAAGTCAAAGTAATATATGGTGGTTGATCCAAAGAGTTAAAGTGAGGTTGTTTGTCAGAAAATGTTGCAATTTTCTTGACTCTCTTGAAAATCATAGAAGTTAAACATACTTTTTTAAAAAAACTTTTTCATTGACGTAATTTTTCACTGCAGCTTGCCAAAGCTTTTGATTGATGGGCCTTATGGTTCACCCGCACAAGATTACAAAAACTATGATGTGTTGTTGCTTGTTGGATTAGGGATTGGGGCAACACCATTTATTAGTATTTTGAAAGATCTACTCAACAATATCGTGAAAATGGAGGAAGAAGATGTAAGTTTTCTTGTTATTGTGTTAGCAACCATGATTTAGTTACTGCTAGATGCTCACTCATGCTAGCTATCCCTGTCGATTGTGGACAAAATGGAAAATGAGAACATAATATTTACTTGCATCCTATATTTAGTTGCATTTTATTACGACAGTATTTAGGATGGATTATTTGCAAAGTAACCCTTCTTTGCTTAGTATTGGATTATGGGCTTCTGTATTATGTATTTCACGACATTTACAGACCTTTATTACTTATCTAATGTCTCTCCCTTTTTTTTCCTGAAGGAAGCATTTGAAGATCTGTATCCGCCACTCCCCATAAACCGTGCGCATGTTGACTTGGGAACGCTAATGCGAATCTCATCTCGACCAAAAAGATTGTTTAAAACGACAAATGCGTATTTCTATTGGGTCACACGCGAACAGGGTTCCTTTGATTGGTTCAAGGGTGTCATGAATGAGGTTGCTGAGCTAGACCAAAGGGTACATTTTACTCATCATGCTCGATCATTCAAACTTAAGAATAAGATATAAGAAAAGAGAAACTCTGTATATTTGGTACCCATCGAGAATGCTAACCTAATAATTGTACTTTTAGGGTATAATTGAGATGCACAATTACCTGACAAGTGTTTATGAGGAAGGTGATGCCAGGTCAGCCCTTATTACAATGCTCCAAGCACTAAACCATGCCAAGAATGGTGTAGATGTGGTCTCCGGAACCAGAGTATGAGCATTGTTCCCTCTTATCAATTCATTGCATTGTTTTCTTCTTATTGGAATTCAATGACAAATGCATGGTGATGAAACCCTTTTCTTATTGTGTGCTG
Source organism: Carex parvula (assembly GCA_025461045.1). Taxonomy (NCBI): domain Eukaryota; kingdom Viridiplantae; phylum Streptophyta; class Magnoliopsida; order Poales; family Cyperaceae; genus Carex; species Carex parvula. The sequence continues at coordinate 137,820 of JAJGRW010000871.1, read as the reverse complement.
TAGGTTCGAACCCATTTTGCGAAACCAAATTGGAAGAAGGTTTTGTCTAAAATTGGTTCCAAGCATCCTTATGCCAAAATAGGTAATTTCACTTACAGGAATTTTTTTTAACCAGAAAAGCACTACTATTCTTGGAGATTTAGATACTGGATCAGCTGGTTTGTTACATTCACAGACTGGCATAGGAATACTTACCTGGGAAAACTAATACTATACCTGCTGGTCTGTTCAGATATACCCTACTGTATAATGCTTGATGTGAAAGGAATTGAAAATTTGGTCATAACTTCTCTACAGATTCACTCAAATAGTAGTGGTGTCACAAGGAACCAGCCAAATATTATACATTTATTTTTCAAATTTGCCTCAACTATACCCACTAGCCCTAAATTGTGTAATCAAGTACAATACTAGCATTTACTTTTTTCCAGTATAACTGTATAACTATGATTATGATAACCAAACGTCCAAACATACACAAATTAGCCAAAGAAACAACCTTTAGTTGCACACAAAGTACTTCTTTAAGTATAATATTGAATTTTCTTGAGGTTATTGTGTAATATTATGTTTATGCAGGAGTGTTTTACTGTGGGGTCCCACTACTGGCCCAAGAACTAAGCAGACTTTGCTTTGAGTTCAACCAAAGAGGTGTAACCCGTTTTGAGTTCCACAAGGAGCATTTTTGAGCAAATCTGCACGTACATAGCTTCATAAAATTTACTGTTTATTTTGTTTAGTTTTGTTGTCCATAATTAAAAATGTGCACTATAATAGTATAGGAGATCAGTCTCTGACAAGTCTTCAAAAAAAAAATAGTATAGGAGAGGAGGGGAGGTGATTTGTCTTTATACTTCGTTTGAGATTCAAGGAGGGACGACGAAGAAAAGCAAAGACAAAAATATTAAAGTACTTGGTCGAAGACAGGACGAGGAAATGGAGCCTTCTTCACCATTTAAAAAGAAAACAAACAAAAGAAATACTAATGTAAATGTACTTATAGGCATACAGGTTATGTCGTTGAAAAATTAAAAAGAAATTATGTATAGTTTTTGGCGTTTCGAGGGACAACTGGCCCAAATAAAGGGGCAAAAAAAGAGGGGAAAAACAAGGTGGAGTCGAGGTCTCTACAGCTGTTGTTTGACTTTTTTATCTTTAAACATGGAGAAACATTTGGTGGGGAAACATTTGTTATTTCGGAATTGAAAGCGCTCAAACACCTGTGGCCTGTGGGCCACTCTGAGGGTAGTTTGGTACAAGCACCTTTAGTATGTCTATGTTTCCACTTGCAGCATTTTATGTGTATTTGTGATTTACTGATTAGTAATTTTATGGGTGAAAATGAAGTTATATCAGGATTGGATAGAGGTTATTTTGGGTCCAAGAAATGTTTAGGTTAACGATTCATTTTGAAACCATTAGTGGTTGATATGTCTAATTGTATATGTATTTATCCGAGCTTGTAAATCATTAGTGGTTAATACGTCTAAAATGAAAATAACATATATTTGAAATCGTCTGCCAGCGAATGATTTGGCCGAAATTTTTATTAATAGAAATAATAATAAACTAATGTCGATATAGAAGAATGAAATGGTCTGAATTTTAAATCTAACAAAGACGTTATTTTTGGTAACGTCCAGGGGACGTTACCAACGATAACGGCCCGATTAATTAAGATGAAATCGCTAATCGCAGCTGCTAAGAAGCTGGCCGTTGAGAACGGTGACGTCCAGAAAAAAAAAAAAAAAAAAAAAAAACTGTGGCCGTCGCCACCGATGACGGCCTGCGAAAAAAACAAATACCCCGAGGCCGTTGTCAAAGATAACGTTCAGACTCTGGAAAAAAAAAAAAAAATCCTGGCCGTTGCCAAAGATAACGTCCAGACTATTAATAAACTCAAATTGTGAAAAAGATAGCGTATCCTTTTGAGTAAACTCAAATTGTGAAAAAGTTTTTATTTAGACTATTAAACAATAATTAATTTTGAAAATCCAAACCGTTCAACATGTACTAAATGTTGAAATGTGCTTGGAGACCAAATTTTACATTTTTTGGAACTTTTTTACTATTTATTAAGCCACTTTTTCAATCGCTGATCCGGTGGTCCAGAAATTTTACTGTTTTTTACTGTTCACCGTTGGATCAGTGATTTTCAAAGTGGCTTAATAAATAGTAAAAAAATTCCAAAAAATGTAAAATTTGGTCTCCAAGCACATTTCAATATTTAGAACATGTTGAACGGTTCGGATCGGTTGTTTGAATTTTCAAAATGCAAAAAGTAGCCCGAAGTAAAGAGGGGGTTTTACTTTGTAAAGCACCGTAGCCTTACTCTTATTATATTATTATTATTATTATTATTATTATTATTATTATATTATTATTATTATTATTATTAAGTAAGGATCGTTACCCGTGCTTTAAATCGAAATCTTTAAAATCCAAACCACTTAACTTGATCTTTGTATCCTTAGAGATCACATTTTATATATTTTTTAGAATATTTTATTATTTTTTGGATAAGTAAAATATTCATTGATCTAAAGATTTTGGACCACGGGTAACGATCCTTACTTAATAATAATAATAATAATATAATAATAATAATAATAATATAATAATAATAATAATAATAATAATATAATAAGAGTAAGGCTACGGTGCTTTGCAAAGTAAAACCCCCTCTTTACTTCGGGCTACTTTTTGCATTTTGAAAATCCAACCAACCGATCCGAACCGTTCAACATGTTCGAAATATTGAAATGTGCTTGGAGACCAAATTTTACATTTTTTGGAATTTTTTTACTATTTATTAAGCCACTTTGAAAATTACTGATCCAACGGTAAACAGTAAAAAACAGTAAAATTTTCTGGACCACCGGATCAGCGATTGAAAAAGTGGCTTAATAAATAGTAAAAAAATTCCAAAAAATGTAAAATTTGGTCTCCAAGCACATTTCAATATTTCGAACATGTTGAACTGTTTGGATTTTCAAAATTAATTATTGTTTAATAGTCTAAATAAAAACTTTTTCACAATTTGAGTTTACTCAAGAGGATACGCTATCTTTTTCACAATTTGAGTTTATTAATAGTCTGGACGTTATCTTTGGCAACGGCCAGGATTTTTTTTTTTTTTTCAGAGTCTGGACGTTATTTTGACAACGGCCTCGGGGTATTTGTTTTTTTCGCAGGCTGTCATCGTTGGCGACGGCCACAGTTTTTTTTTTTTTTTTCTGGACGTCACCGTTCTCAACGGCCAGCTTCTTAGCAGCTGCGATTAGCGATTTCATAAATTAATCGGGCCGTTATCGTTGGTAACGTCCCCTGGACGTTACCAAAAATAACGTCTTTGTTAGATTTAAAATTCCGACGAATTCGTTCTTCTATATCGACATTACTTTATTATTATTTCTATTAATAAAAATTTCGGAATGATTTGGTGGTAGTACAAATTGGTCAATGTTTTGGTCATGTACATCTTTTTTACTTTTCTTGGAGAAGTCAATGTCATTTTCAATGCACAAATGGTCAATGTTTTGGTGATAGTACAATTATACAAGATTTTTACGGTTAGTTCCGATTGCCTACCAAGTACCAACCAACAATTTCATTAAATAAATGAAAAGAAAACTTGTATGCTACTTTAACCTATTACCCTTGCCATTATTTTTTCAATCTTCCTGGTATCAGCAATTTGACAACCGCCTTCTTGGTCTAAGGTTGGTCCAGCTCCTCAAGACCTCAATCAGACCTCAAAGCAGCTTGGCCTCCATTTCAAAAAAATTTATGGGGTTGTTCATTTCATATGATCCAACACCCATCCCACAAAGAATACGAATTCATATCCTCTGCATTAACGCAGCGTTTGAGTTAAGATCCGGACTGTCCGATTAAATCCGCACTAATAGTAAAGGACCCCGTGCATTATAGGCATGGACTGAATTGGCCCGAAATTGAATCATACGGTCGAAAAATTAACTTAAACGGTGCATTAATGAAGAGGATATGGATACCAAAGAATATCACGGTAGAAGTTGCCATTTTTATCTCTCGATAATCATATAGAGGAGGCCGAGGTCAGACAGGCCGTCAACGAGATGCCGACAGACAAATCCAGTGGCCCCGATGGATTCCCAATAGAGTTTTACAGGTCATTTTGGTCCATAGTAAAAAACGATGTCATGCAAATGATTCATTTTTTCTATGACAATGCACATGGCATCAAACTATTCAATCAAGCGACAATCACATTGATCCCCAAGAAAGAAGCACCAACTGAGGTTTCGCATTACCGCCCGATAAGTGTCATCAACACTATGATAAAGATAGTAACAAAAGTCATGGCAAACCGATTACAACCACATCTTCATGCTTTGGTCGGCAAAAACCAGACGGCGTTCATCAAGGGTCGTTCGATAATGGAATCCTTCATCTCGGTAAGGGAACTCCTAACCTTCTTTCATAAGAATAAGATCGCGGCAGTGTTGTACAAGGTGGATTTTGAAAAGGCTTTTGATACAATAGATTGGACTTTCATGGTCAATTTGTTGATCGAAAGAGGGTTCCCCCGAAGTGGCTCGCTTTGCTAGTTGAGATACTTCGCACATCGCAGTCAACGGTTAAGGTTAATGGGGCCCTCACAAGGTTTTTCCCTCACAAGCGGGGACTTCGTCAAGGAGATCCTTTATCCCCACTCCTATTTATTCTAGTCGCTGATGCACTAGACCGCCTTCTATTGAATGCGCAACAATCCATGCACCCACACTTTCACATTCCACCACAAATGATTCAATTTGTTGATGACACAGTAATTGCTTGTGAGGCGCACCCCACAACACTGAGAGTGATAACAAGAGTCCTTAGCAATTATGCAGATTTAACGGGTTTAAAAATCAACAGAGGAAAGAGTTCTTTTGTTCCAATTGCCTTGCCTGAAGGGCTCACACAACGAATACAACTCATACTGAGATCGCCACCGGCACAATTTCCACTCAAGTACCTGGGGCTACCACTCTCAATACGAAGACCAAGGAATATAGACTACCAACCCATGCTTCATGCAGTACAGAGACGAATAGAGGGCTGGACGACCGCTTACCTATCCTACGGCGGACGCGAGACCCTGGTAAAAGCGGTCCTCTCAGCCATTCCCCTGCATTATATGCAAGTGCTGAAAATTCCGAAAGGAGTCATGAAGCACATAGACAGCATGAGAAGGAGTTTCTTCTGGAAGGGAAGAGACGAATGTAAAGGGATCAACTGCCTGGCCAGTTGGGACCGTGTATGTTCCCTGAAAGCAAATGGGGGCGTAGGAGTCATCGATCTGGAATGTCAGAACAATGCCCTCATGACTAAGTGGCTGTGGGTCATTCAAAACCACCAGCAAGGTTTGCTGGCCAGTATCATTCGACAGCTCTATGGCGTCACTGACCCGAGACATATAGCGGGACACCAATCGGACTTCTTGCGAGAACTGGGCAAACTGGTACATTTCTATAACTCCTCGACAAAGCCATGCCCCCAAACGGGTCGCCCATTGTGGCGATGGCATGCCTCAGGTCAATTCTCTTGTTCTACGGCATACCGAAGTATGCATCACACAGGTATCATATTCTTAACAAACAAGAAATTATGGAAAATTCGGGCTCCCCAAAAAGTCAAAATTTTTCTATGGCTTCTTGTACAAAACAAGATACTTACACAGGAAATTCTCGTGAGTAGAGGTTGTGGAGTGCAAACGGGATGCAAGCTATGCCCGTCTAGCGAGTTAGAAACCAGGGATCACATTTTTTGGGAGTGCCCATTCGCGGCCAGATTTTGGAGAGGATTTCTCGCGCAGAGGAATTTAACTCGCACTGTTCACCAGCGGGTGGATCACACCATCTTGGAAGTTTGGCTACATGGTTGTCAGAGATGTTGGGCACCGCAAAGGAAAATGTGGGATACGGCATGGGCCGCAGGTCTTTGGGTCTTGTGGAAAGAAAGGAATGCGAGAACATTCGCGGATAAATCAAAACCGGTGCGAATCTTAATTGATACAGCAGAAATGGAGGTCCATAATTGGTCTTCATTTAGATAATTAGGCAGGGGTAGTGAGCATGTACATATCTTGTAACTTGTTTTTAATTTTCCACTAATCTTGTAAGGTAAGTGTACCTTACAATTAGGACCCTGTAAAATTCTTTTTTTCTTATCAATCAACTGTTGGACCTTCCAAGGTTTCAACCTTCAAAAAAAAAAAGAAGTTGCCATTTTTATAATGTAATGATATTCAGGGGCGGACCCACATATGTTCAGAGGAGACAACTATTCCTTTGCATTTTGAATTTTTATAGAAATATATAGGTTCGGACTGAGTTTGTCTTCTTTGGAATTTTTTTTGTCTCTTTCTGAAATTGAAAGAAATTCTGATTTGTAATTTGGATTAAAATTAAAATAAATTCTTTAAATGCTGATTGATTATTAAGATTAAAAGTTAAAGTATTGAAAATTACAAGTCAGAGCATAAAAATATAACTTGGAGTATTTTTTTATCTAGTATCTGATTAGCTAATGAATTTGAATCTAATTAACTATTTAAATTTGATTTGCTATGCATAAATGGGAAGCGCTCTCCCCTATTTTGGTCCATGGCAGTCCGGTTTTTTTTAGCTCGGTAATAAAAAGATCCCAAATTCTTGATACTGGGGGTGTCAACTGGTATGGTAAGGGTTGGTTGGAAGCATTTTCATACCTGTACCTGTTACAAATTGTCCTTACCCGTATCTTACTCTTACCCGCTACGAATTACTTTACCCGTCCTATCCTTACCCTTTATGGTTGTCGGATAACGAAACGGTAGCGGGTAAATAACGGGTAATGCTATTATAATAAAAAAATATTATTTACCAAATAATACATTAAAACACATTCATTTCACAAATATATATATACGTGTTTTAAGGATCTAAACTTTATTGAGATTTGCTGAAATTTATTTACGTGTTTTAATGGTTAATTAAGCCTAACACAACTATTAAAAATAGTTGGAGAATTAATATTCATTGCTTATTAATATATAATATATATAATTTTTTTTATAATTATCCGATTGGGTAACGGGTACGGAATAGACTTTACCCGTATCCTTACCTGTTTAGATAATGAAAAAAATATTTACCTGTACCCGTACCCAATAAGTTTACGGAATTTTTTTTTTACTCATATCCGTTTTATCAAATACGGTACAGGTACAGATCGGGTGAACGGATAAAAGGATGCCATTGACATCCTTACTTGGTACATTGAACTTTTTTTTTTTTTGGAGGAGATACGTATATACATTGAACTTTTGGGCCTTTTTTCTCGTGGAGTTGTGTAAGCCGTTATTGTGTATCAGACTATCAGGTGTTGGAAACACAGAGGTGTTGGAAACGAGAACGGAGTAGGTCCGATGTCTATTGGACCTACTTTTAGGTTCAATGAGCATGATGACCGTTCGATCTAATTTAAAATTTGTGCGCGCGAAATTGAAACAGACACGCACAAATTTTAAAACGTTCTGCACGAATTTTAAAGCAAATCGACGGTGAAACCCATCGAACTAAAGATAGGTCCGATGTCCATCGGAGGGCATCGGACCTACTCTCAAGTAGTTCGAAACACAGAGGATAAGCTCAGCAAAACAATAAAGAAAGAAATCAACGCACATCGTGGAGGTCCCAGATACCATTATTACAAGAGGACGCGTGGCATGACTGGCATATCACCAAACCAAAGGACGTGCTATACACCGTTTGATCAATATACTGGACGGCGAGATTAGATTCTTCTAGAACCTTATTGAATATTTTGCGTCACAATCTCTGAGACCAAGCGCGCGGCAGGTTGTTATAAAGTCTTCATGGGCGGATATTTTGATCGTGAGTCTTGCATTTTGAAAAAAAGACGTATAATAAGATTAGAAAAAGAAAGCGTGTCCAAGCAAGGCGGGCCCCGCGCTTGTACCTTTCATCCAGTCCATTGAGACTGCGATGAGTGGCACTACACTTGAATGACCGTCCGATCAATTCTATTTGGAGAATAGGAAAAGTTTTGGATCGTCCGATCAGTCCGCCTACTTTGTGGTCGGCACTCTCTGCAGAATTTGTTTTGGGAGGATGTGATGCGATCTTGATCAGAAGGTCCATGATTTATTTTGGGAAGAATTTTTACGTATATTTTTAAAAGACATTAAATTAAAATTACATATTTTCTCCTTCTAAAATTCATAATATCATATTTATCTTTCTAAATTAAAAACTCCACAAAAAGTTATCCAATTTATTACTTCTTATTAAACTCATTTTAAATTTATAGAGTTTGCATTTTATCCTTTATTAAAAAAAAATGTAATTTATGTAAGAGAAAATGTTTAGTCTTATTGACCGATTTGTGAGGGCAAATGATTTATTTAACTAGTTATGATACAAACACTGACATTTTGGCATACATTTGTGTGTGCATCAAAAGAAGATTTTTTTTTTTTCACAAACCGGCTAATTAGAAGAACAAATATTTCTCTTACGCTTACATACTTTTATTTTTCTTAATAGAGAGTAAAATGGAAACTTTATAAATTGACAATGAGTTTTAATAGAAAAGTTAATGAATTGGATAAATTTGTGAGTATTTGAAATTTAAAAGAGTATATACGATGTTATGAATCTTAGATGGGAAAATACATAATTTTTTGAAGGGTATATGTGAAATTATCCTTTCTGTAAATTATTTGTTTCTTTTCATAAGCTATTAGTAATGTATGATTATCTGTATTTAAGTTCTGTATTCCTAATCCTCTAGTAATCTTTAGTGCACAACATTTGGACCAATCGAGAAGACAATATATCGGAAATAAATCTGCTGCGATTCCAAAGAATCGCAGGAACCTGCCTTTTCAAATCTAACCATTAATTTTTTGAAATGCACAAATCTCAAAATAGATAATCAGTTGGATTCGGAAAAGCAGGGTCCCTGCAATTCTTTAGAATTGCAGCAGATTTATTTCCATACAAGATACTGTTTAATTGTAATTTTCAATATTTTGTTGAATGCAGTTGTTTCAGAAACTAATATATAAGGAATGAAGTCTGTACAATATGTTAAGAGTTTACGAACTTTTCGTTAGCAGAATAAATAGCATGAAAATAACAGCATTAACCAAAGAAAAAGGTTTTCTATCCATCACAAAGAGTAACTATATTTATACCCTCCAGCAGCTATTTTAATGGGTTATTTTCTCATTTGATCTAACTAAGAGCTAAATGAACTACATTTACAACAAACAACAAGAAAGAAAACAAGATGAAAAATTGTTAAGTAGGAACTAACTGACACCCTAGATCATCATCCATCAACCAAACCCAAAAAATAATTGCAAACATGACAGTCAAAGCTCCCAAAACCAGATTAAAAACCCCAAAACTGCATTCTCCTCTGCTCATTATTTCTCGTCTCTTCCATTCGCCACAAGCTTTGCAAGATGGCATGTGGGTCCCATCCAAGTTGCCACCACCCGTCTTTCTCTGTTCCATTTCAGAGCTGTTACCATGGAGAAGGTTTCCTCTGTGTTGTGCTGATTCGGGACTGACGAGTGGACCCTGTCTGTGCAAGAAATTTGAATTAAGAGAGAACTGACTCTGCAGCTTCTGATCAGAGGTAGAATAACTCTTTGGAGTTGACAAATATAACTTCCTCAAGTCGTCCACAGAATTGCGTCGGCTGATTCTCTGGATCAACACAATAAAACACAATTATATCTTTTTTGGCACATGGAGGATAAACAAAAACAAAATGCTAACTTATCTGCATGCATGTATTAATAATTTTAGTTGGTAATGCTACCAGACCTGCATTTAAATGAAACTTAGTACACTGGTACACTGGTTAAGTGGTGATAGTAAGTTACTGGTATTAATGGATGAGAATGTGGTGCAGGTTTCATGGCCATGTTGTGTGGTAAATCAAAACAGTATGGTACCGACTTCGGAAGGTTTTTGTTGGGCATTTCACAATTTTCTATTAAATTTAGGTCAACGCTCACTTTGAACCTCAATTGAACAGCACTTAGCCAAAAAAAATACCATCCGAATCCATGATAAGTTAACAAATAAAGGAATAACCAAATTACAAGGTCTAGAACAAAAAATGTGCACCTGATGAAGATGGTCAGGGGTAGAATAACTTTTTTGTGGAGTTGACAACAGCGTCAAGTTGTCCACAGAATTGTGCCGACTGATTCTCTAAAATCAACACAACAAAACACAGTTATATCTTTATTGGTGGGGGAAGGATAAACAAAAAATAAAAATGCTAACTTCTCTGTGTGCATGAATTAAGAATTTTAGTTGGTAATGATACCAGACCTGCATTTAAATGACACCTAGTGCACTGGTACACTGGTTAAGTGGTGATAGTAAGTTACCGGTACTAATCGATCAGGACGTGGTGCACGTTTCATGCCCATGCTGTGTGGTAAATCAAAACAGTAGTCAACTGTTTGAGTATTGGTACTAGTCAATAGCACTAGAAACCTAGAATAAGTAGCATTATCAGTATGGTACCGACTTTGGAAGGTTTTTGTTGGGCACTTTGAACCTCAATTGAACCGCACTTAGCCAAAAAAATAATTACCATCTGAATCCATGATATGTTAACAAATAAAGTAATAACCAAATTAAGGGTCTAGAACAATTTTTTTTGTACCTGATGAAGATGGTTGGGGGTTTTCTCAAACATACACCTGTCAGCCCGATCATGCGTCATGCACCTTGTTATTCCCCATCCCTCACTACCCGATCCAACAATATCGCCCGAATGAGAGGTCTCCATTGGATAATGCTCTCTGGATCCTGAACCCGCATAACCAAACCCGTTAACCCGCCCACCAGTGGACTTGAAGGAGCGTGTATCTTTGGCTGACATTGTCTCCCAATTACTATCAATCTCTCCATATGATCCATAATTGCAACCATTACCCATTTTGGAGCTCAAAACCAGACCCACAACCGGGCTCCAGCTGTTCTCCAACCCAACACTTCTTCTTCTGGCCTCTACCATCTTAGCTGTCTCAAGAGCCTCAAAAACAGCACCACTGACACCCGGTAAAGAATCATCTGCTGAATTCTCAAGTACATTGATGACATTTTGGATTTCAGAAGAGATAGCTCTCGGGTTGACACATTTGATAATTGACTGGATCATCTCCACAGAAAGCACCTTCATTTGGGGCCCACCATCAGTCAAGAAAAACAACCCTGATGTTAAGAGAGACCTTGCATAGGGTTCTATTACGTATGGGTTTTGCTTCACCAGAGATATAGCCAAACCCAAGTGTGAACCAGTCCCGACACGGTCAACCTCTTCTTCAAGAGCACTCGCAACTTTTAAACAAATCTGATTTACCAGCTCGCTGGAGGAGTACTTCCAGTTATTGCTTTCAACAAGGGCCTTTATGCAAAATGCACAAACCGAGGCAACATTCTTTTGAGGGCTCATTAAGAAATCTGAAAGGGGTCTGCCAAGAGAGCTAATAATCTCGATCTTTTCACTCTCTGGTACCAAGGGGTCAATCCCGTATTGAGCAATTGCACATGTCAGCCTAGCACATGTCTCGTGAAGAGAAGAGGTAGAATGCTCATGGCTGAATTCTAAGGCTTGAATAAGTACAGACATGATTGGGCTTATATATGGTATGATATTCTGGCCTTGAATTCTGACAAGGGCATTTAATATGGATAATTTCTGATATCCGTTAAAATTTTCAGGGTCTTTTGCATTTGAGAGATGGGACAGAAAGATGGGAATTTCTTTGGGATTTAGTTTTTCGATCTGACACATTGTAGCTTCAATTGAGGCATTTTGGGAATTTTGTAGTTGCCTTTGAAAGCTTGGGCTAGCAGCTTTAGCCATTGTATGAGCTGAAATTATAAGTTTAGAACAAAAAAATTGTGAAATTCAGAACGACAGTGAGTTATTAATTAACATTGACGTATATTTAATTGAAAAATTAGATCATTAAACATATGTTTAGTGCAATTTATTTCTGCATGAAATTAGCAACTCTTAAAGATACAAACAAATATGCAATCAAGAAACTATAATAACAGTGCAAAGGAGCCTTAGTTTACACAGACTACTCAGAACTTAGCTGCTCACTATCAAATTTGCACTAATTTCTGGCACCTAGCAAATTAGGGGCTTTTTGGAAAAACCCAATCGAAACTCAAATTAAGAAAATCCAGGAAAAATAACAAAGCAACACTTTTACAAGGACGAGCAAGAGACAGCTATCCATTACTTAAATCCAATCAAGAACTTGACATTATCATGTAATAACATAAATTTTCCAACCAACAAACCAAGAACTTACTTAGCAAAGAATAACATAATTTTCCAACAAAGAACTTAATTTTTGACAAAGAATAACATAGATTTTCTAACCAAGAACGCTACTAAACAGAGTAAGTAGATCAGAAACGAAGAGAAATTTATCAGAGATCAAACCTTCTTGAGTTTTTCGCGATCGAATCCTTGCTTCGCTTTGCGATCACGCGCATGTGCGAGTGTGAGTTCAGTGTTGTGTGCGTTGGTGAGAGAGAGAGAGATAGATATCTTGTCCTTTCTAGGGTTCTGTGAAGAGAAACGAAGAGGGTTTAAGAGCAATCGAGCAAAAGGAGAGATGCATTCGCAAAGGAGGCGCTATTTCAAGGAATGTATTTAATTGTAGGTGCGGATATCTGTGAATTCGGATATCCTATAGTCTCCCAAATTTTGAATTTAAATCTCGACCGTCCGATCGGTTTTGACTACATTGAATGGTCACAGGCATTCTACCTCGGATCGAATTCTGATCGTAGGGTTCCTATGAAAACTCAAAATTTGGATTACTTTAGGGAATATGGAACCGATATCTGTGACATCGTTTTTGTGGCTATGTAACATGCTCTTTTAAAAGATCCCGCCCAAGTGGATTTGTAATTTTGTGTGTGCCGTTGTTTTATTATCGTAATTCAAAACCCGAGTTATTTGTTATTTGTTATTTATATTATCTTCTTACAGTTTTTTTTTTTTTTTCTGTATACTTCTTCAATTGTGAAGTAGCAGGAGATGCGTACTATGTATATAATTTACAATAATGTTAAAGATACAATGTAATTTTTACCCAAGACTTATTAGTAACAATTTTTATTTGATCCTTGTCTCTCCTAAACTTTCATTACAAAACTTACAAAAAAGAATGCTAGTCCGATAAAAAAAATGGAGTTAGAATTATTAACTTTATTAAAGAATCTGAGATCTTTTGGGTACCTTTTTTTATTTTATTTTTGGGAATACTTTAACTGTACAGTATACAGTGTCAAAGGAAGCTTTCTTTGACCAACTAGAACTGAAGTTTTGGATATTGCTACACAGAGGCGGAGATATGGGGAGATAAGGCTATTTTTTTTTATTATCAAAAACTGATAATGAAATATATTTTTGTTATATCATTTATACTAAAATGCTACGACTACTCTAAATTAACCCCCACTTTTTATATATAAAATTTATATGAATGACTCTCATTTTTTTTTTCCAAAAACAACTTGTATATAGTTTGAGGACTTCTAGTATTTTATATTTTTTTTTTAACAAAAGGAGCAGCTCACATGTGACCTTGTCTCTCTCCCAAATCACACCGAGAATACCCAAAATAGTAAGTGTTTGATCCCATTCACTAAATTTCTGCCTCCGCCCCTGTTGCTATATATATATATATACACACACACACTTCTCTCTATCATCATAATAAATATATATCCAATAAAAGTGTAATGAAGAAAGCTTTCTTTTTCTAATAATCGGTTAGAGCTGTAGAATTCAGCACTTTTATAAAGCCCTTGGTTTCGTAATTCCTTGTGTTAGTCTCAAATGAAAGCCTTAATTAATCTGCTTAAAATGAGCTGAAATAGTTCTAAATGGACCGTCTTTTTTTAACCAACATTTTGTTAAATTCATTTTGTTAAACTTTGTGAAAAGAGATAAATGTCTTCCCCAAACAACAACTCAATCTGCCCCCGTTTGATTGTTTACTACTTGTTAGAATGCAGATATTACCGTTTGGTTGTATGTATTTCGTAATATATTGGAGAAGGCTTAAACCAAAGCAGACTTCACACAGAAAGCACAAATGTACGGCCCATCCCAACTAATGGCAGGCGGCCTGCTTGTCCACCTTATATTCTTTTTTATCGTTGGAGTTCCCCTTTCTATTAGGGTAGCGCTATTTCCAGAGCCTGTTTTCAAATATTCAGTGCACAATTCAATTTTTTTCTTTATAATTTGTTACAATCAAAACCTCTTCGCGCATTGAGCCCAAACTTAGGATAAAATTGCAACAAATTCCTCTATTTACTATAATAGTATTTTCTAGTTTAATTTAGAATAAGTTCAAACTAATTTTTTTCATTGTCTTTGTGTTCGACCTCGGTACTACAAGGACAGACTATAAGCTTGCAAGCACATCCTTTTGAGCATTGAGTATAAATTTAAAAGCGAAAAGAGTATAGAATTGACCCAAAAGTACTATATATAAACACTCAACAACAATTAACAAGAAACATTAATTATCGGTATAAAATTAGTATTTGGATTAGATGATGATCATATTCTGTAGATCATATGACAATGAGTTGTCAATCTAATTAAATGGATGTCTGATGAAGATCAAAGGATTGTGCATGACCCAAAATAAAACATTTAAAATAGATTGTGTTTGTGTCATTAATTTTTTTATTTGTGTCTGAAATTCTGAGATATGAGATAATTGTTTCTCTCACATGAGAATACATATTCGTGGATATTATTCAATGTTATCCGTAACTGGCGAGTATACATATTCTATCTCATTATATGTCTCTTGTGTGGAGATATACTAATTATCAAGAATACCAATGTTCCTCATGTAAATGACTGATTATAACAGTGAACCCCTTGATGAAATAATACAAGTATGTGTACATATGATTAATGAGTTAAATCATAATTATTGAATTATTTCGGAATCAAGAAACAAGTAAATTTCTAAGGATGACATATTCCTATTTTGAACCTACTCATATATCATGAAACATATATAGAATTGACACGAGACAATTGTTGCTTAGGGATCGTGATACAGTATGGTACTTATCATCTGTGTCATTTGGATAATTACAATGCATATTAATTGCTAGGTGCTGCTTGTAATTTATGGAATAAAAAGAGTTTTAGATTCTATTGCTAAATGACATAGATTCACATGGTGACACCAATAAGAAATTAATTAGAAATATTCCTCGATTTATTTAACATGTATGACATGACAAATAAATTGGTTTCTCCATAAAACATGAGAAATATAATTATTTGAGATAATTATATATGATACTACAATTAATTAGATTGATTGTATTTGATTAATTCAAATAAGAAAAAATAAAACTTGGCCTAATAAACAAATTTATTTTAAAAGTTGTTTCTATAATTAAAAGTTAGCCCAAAATAGATTATCATGTTTTTCGAAAACTGCAGCTGAGTGTTTCTTAATTTGACCATAACGCGCTCATACGATGTCCGTTTTTGGTGTACAACATATGGATAGAAAGTTAAAAGAAAGATATATAACTTTTCCTTCTGGATCGAATCTTAATTCGAAATAGATCATGGTAAAAAATGTGATAAAACGTGGTACTTAATTTAGACTATCATGTTGAAAAAACTGTTGTGCATGTTTCTTATTTTGACCAGAATTCCCTCATTAGGCGGCCGTTTTGGGTGTACTACATATGGATGAAAATTAAAAGAAAGATCTATAACTTTGTTTTTTGGAGAAGAACTAATTCGAATTAGATCGTGGTCGAAAACGTGGTAGAAAATGTGATAGAAAATATGGTTAATTTTGGAAATTGAATTCACTTTCCTTGTTTGCATTATATATTCTCTCCCACATTCCTTTATCTCTCTCTTGTTTAATCTCTCATTGTTGAAAATCCACAATCTTAAACTCAAAAATAGTTGTATGGAGGATAGGGATTAAGAAGCGATCAAATTATTACTCTCTAGCAAGAGGAAACTTTGGTTCCTAACTTTTTTTTTGGTGGATATCAAAATTCATTAGGTATTGGAATGGTTTCAATGTGGAGGGCTTCTATTATAGAGTCTCATCCTGATACAAGATGTTCTAGGTTACATACACATCAACCACAAAGTCGTTGCAAGGCATCAGCCAATATAAGGATCTACAAAGGAGGTGAAAGATCTTCAACCCTACATCTCAATGACCTTTCTTCTTGTTTGGAGACAAGAAATTATGTATGATGCTTATTGATTTGAAAATATAATCTTTTAGTTTGATTTCAGCTATACATGATATTTCTTTAGTACCATTTTGTCAAATTTTTTCTAATTCAGCTGCCCTAAGTACCATAAAATCCGACCACACCTACTTAGGAGAATTTTTTATTCATAGAAATTAATAAAAAAAGTACGGAAATAGAAAGAGTGTCTCCATTCCAACATTTATAGAAAGATCGAGATCATTAATTCTAATCCAAACTTTTTGGATCGGACTCAATGATCCTGATCCAAACTTTAATAATTTTTTTACCGAGCAAAAATCATGAATCGGTAGCAGACAACGATCCAAAAACTTTTGATTTTATGTATTTTAAGTAAATAGTAGATTCTTTGATTTTTTTTGTTTTTTCTATTAAATTATTATAAATAATTTTATATTTTTAGGAAAATAAATGAAGTACTATAAAATTTGAATTTATTAGAAAAATTGTGACAAATAACTCAGATCAATTTTTTTCATGCCGAATTTTTTGTGGACATATTAAATAGAATGTTTTGAATTTTGAAATGTTTCCTAAAATCACTTCCAGCAACACACTAACAAATATTTTTATTTTTTTACAGCCACAAAAAATCTACTTTCTAAATTTCATAAGAAATATTTTGATCAGATTATTTGTCAGATTATTTTTACACTAAGAAATATTTTGATCAGATTATTTGTCACAATTTTTCTAGTAAATTTAAATTCTATAATACTCAATCTACTTTCCTAAAATATAAATCATTTCTAATAATTTTAAGAAAAACCAAAACAATCAAAGAATCTACTATTTATTTAAAATAAAGAAAATCAAAAGTTTTTGGATCGTTGTCAATTGTGCCGATCCATGATTTTTGCACCATATCCAAATTGCGGCACTAAAAAAAATCATTAAAGTTTGGATCAGGATCGTTGAGTTGGATCCAAAAAGTTTAGAATTAATTAATAATCCCGATTTTTCTATAAATATTGAAATGGAGGCACTCTTTCTATTTCTGTATTTTTTTTATTAATTTCTATAAATAAATTTTTTTTTACTAAGAATAATACGAGATGTAACTACAGGTGTAAACGGATCCGAATCATCCGCTCCGAATCCGTTCCAAATTCGATTCTGACCCGGATACGGATAAACGGATTCGAATAGGGATATTTATTATATAAGACAAAATGGTCTGGATCCGAATACGTTAATTTCTATAAATAAAAAATTCTCCCTACGAAGAATAATACGAGATGTAATTACGGGTGTAAACGGATCCGAATCCGAATACTTTATATTGGAATAGAGGCACTCTTTCTATTTCTGTATTTTTTTTATTAATTTTTTTAAATAAAAAATTCTCCTTACTAAGAATAATACGAGATGTAATTAAGGGGGTAAACGGATCCGAATCCGATTCTGATCCGATACAGAATTGGATATTTATTATATAAGATGAAATGGTCCGGATCCGAATAGGGATAATAATTCGTTTGATTCGAAAACGGTACGGATATCCGTATTATATCCGAACCCAAATTCAAATTTAATCCGCTAATGTAAATCCGAATCCTCTTCTCTCTCTCCTCTGTCTCAGCTCTCTCACGTGGATTCTTTTACTGTATTTCATGTGGGACTAATTTCGATACATATCCGGACTAATTGCGCTACATAGTTTTGGATTCTTGTACTGTATCTCATGTGGGACTAATTCCACTACATATCCGGACTACATAGTCTTGGATTCCTCTGCTCTCTCTCCGAAACCCCACATGAGACAAAACTCTCTTGAACCCATGTGGCAATAAATTAAGGGATATCCAGGCTCTTTCAAACCAATTCAGATTAAGATTTTTTTATAAATTACCAACTTAAATATTTAAATTATTATTTTTTGTAAATTAGTATTTGTATCTTAAATTTCATATAACTTAATTATTCGATAATTATTCGCTTCGTATCTGTATTCGAATATGTATTCGAATCTGTATTCAAGGATTATCAGCTCCGTATCTGTATTAGATTAAGGTGATTTAATTTTGAATTTCGATATCCGTTTACTATCCGTATCCGTATTCGTATCCACTCATTGAATGGCGGATACGGATTTAATATCAGTATTATCCACTCCGAATCCGCTCTGTTTACACCCCTAGATGTAATTGTTATTCGGTTTACCATATTGATCTGGCCCTTGGTAGATACTTGTCTCTGTAACCCACATTACCTGTCTTCAAAAATAAACAATGCAATGTTTGTCGAAATTTTTATTAATACCCTAAAAAAAAAACAAATTATCAAATTTGCCCTCACTCCAAAATTATTTTAAAACTACCCTAACCGCCCAGCCACTGGACGGTCCACTCTGGACACCTGACCACCCCACGGCTGGGCGGTCCACTACGCATACCAGACCGCCCAGTGGCTGGGCGGTCCGCTATAAAACCCCTATAAAAGGGGTTTTTCTCTCTCCTGAGCAGCACAGTATTCATTCTAACAATTCCAGAACCGAAAGAGGCAATTTTGAGGCGATTTAAGGCTAGTAGAGGTATGGATAGTAACAATCGAGGTAAGGAAGAGAGCAACCGAGATCGTGGCCTAGTGAGAGGAGGGTCAATTAGTGATCGAGGTAAAAACGAGGGAAAAAAGTACAAGTGTCAAGTATGTCGTGATTTTCTTAATTGTGAGACATGTAAGATGGAGGAATGGAGTAGACGACATGGTCGGTATGAATTTCAGACGATGACTTTGTGAAAAACTCCTACGGCTTTGGTTTGAAAAGGAAGAAAGTTGATCCAGAGCCTCTAGCATCGGACGATAAGTTTGTTCCGTGTACTGGTAAGGCTACCACTTCGTCTGCTATGACTGATCCAGATCAGGCAAACTCTGATGATGACTTTGTTGAATGCACTTTCAAGGCTCGTTGTAAGAAGTCGACTTTTTAGAAATTTATGTTGTAGACTTTTTTATGTCGTAAACTTTATTTCATCAATTTTGTATTTGTTTATATTTTATATTGTTAGTTTTTGTATATTTAATTAAGTATTAAAAATAACAAAAATGAAGCATATAAAATAATCGAGGCAAATAAAAAATTTCATAGTTCACAAACTACCAATTAGAATAGTTTACAATATACATCTAAAATAGTTCATAACATAATTTAACAAAACTTGGTAATCAGCGACGACGACCGAACAAACTCAAAATACGACGTTTGGGTCTGGGTGCAGCTGGTTGTGCGAAACTACCGGATGTCTCTCCATGGCTACTACCGGTTCCTGGGCTTTCATGATTGCGGTGGCTACTACCGGTTGCCTCAGCAACAACTCTAGCATTTTCTCTTTCGTTGGCTTCGTTAATGGCATCTGCATTGCATTCCAGTTGAAATAAAATTAAAATAAAATATAAGTAAATAAATAAAATCAACCGTACCTGCTCGCTGCCTGTCAGTTGTTGAACGGTGGGCCTGATGTCTCATTCGCCTACCTTCCATCTCGTCTATGGTCATTACAGCACGCTTGTGGGGTCTTCTTACTTTTCTGATCCACCCGCTTGCGGGCATGATTCTATCACCAACATAGGCCGGCCACTGATACTGGTTGGGATAAGGATGGAAAGATACACCCCAAGTACTCGTAAGGTAATCGATACGGTACATGTGTGCGACATAATCATCCTCAGAGAAGTTTCTCTCTCGGCACACCGCCATAACATGATAATAAGGTAGGTGGGCCAATTGAATTCCTTGACAAGTGCATGTTACAGTATTGTCAGGTCCAAAAATAACAACATACTTGAACATCCTTTTCACAAACTCCATAGTCCCATCCGGTCTATGGCCGGTTGAAGCAAACTCATTTGGACAGTGCACTTCGAATTCCAATTGGTTCTCCCCGTACGGGACAACTTTCATAACTGCACCTTTCTCCCTATGTTTCCTGAGTTTCCCCTCCACCCTTGTTGAAAACGTTTGATTCCTAGACAGTAATTCGAGGGCCTTAACACGCCGTGCAACAAACCATGCATTTAACTTGTAGAAGGTGTCCTCTACAATTGCTGCCACGGGCTACATCCGGCTCTGTTTGAAAATAACATTCAAAGACTCAGACCCATTTGTGGTCATAATTCCCCATCGGAAACCTCCATCACGAGCTTGCAATATCTTCTCATATGCGGGTGGTTTAGCAAGATCTCTGGAATTATTTTTTCCTACCTTGAGTAAGTACGCATTTGCTGATGGACAGTACTGAAAAAAAAATAATTTCAGATGAGAAAATTTTAAGTAAATAATTCAGAAAATATAAGTCAACAAATAAAAATATGCATACCTTGGCAAAATCTCTGAACATCTCTTCCACCCTTCTCGGCTTCTTCCTCCTGCAACCAATTTTGAATGTATCTACAACCCATTTTTCAGATCCGCAGTTCTTGTGTAGGTTGTCTGCAACATGTTGTGCACACAATCACCGTTCGCTGTCGACCACCCGAAATCTGGGCGATAAAGAACATATTTGATTCCTTTGTGCTGGTCTGATATGACACAAAAGAACCGGTCGCCAACCACTTCTCTTCGTAAGAAACTCATGAAAAATCCCCAGTTTTTCCCATCCTCCTTCTCAACAATTGCAAAGGCCAAAGGCAACAACTGCTTTTCAGCATCATATGCACATGCAATCAGTAGTCTGCCCTCGTAACGGCCAGACAAGAAGCATGCATCTACACTAATGACCGGTCTAATGTATGGCATAGCTTGAATACATGGACCAAACGCCCATGCTATGGCCTTGAATTGCAACGCGTCGTCGACATCCTCTACGCTCAAATTCCAACATTCATACTTAGTGCCGGGATTTGTACTTGCTATGCCTGGAGCAATAGTGCAAGCAAGTTGTATGAACCATGCCAGCTACCGAACATTTGGCAGATCGCAAGTTCACGCCCTCTCCACAACCTGTTGTACTTTGGGGTGACATGTTTGTAAACGCGTCTGACATGTCTAGCGACCTCCTTAAGGCTCATCGATGGGTCATCCTTAACGTCCTTTTCAATTACATCGGCAATAAGTGAAGCCGTAAGTTGTGCATGATCTTTCCTTGATGACGCAGACTTGCATGTGTGAGGTGGTTCACACTTCTTAATAATCCATGCCTCGCCCTTACCCACAGGGGTTGCATAAAGATGGAAGTGGCAATGCGCTTCGTCTTACAAACAATTACTAACCTTTTTCGGTCCCTTTTTTCAGTTCTGCACTCCCAGTTGCCGTGAACATGGACCTCATTTATTTTCTTCACAAGTTCATCTAAGTTGGTGTAAACCTGCTGCAGAGCAAGCTCTTGATTGTACCTGACACGCGGCCTAAAAAATATTATGTCAGCCTCTTCAAAAGCAGTGGTATCGTTGAATATGGGGCACGGATGCCTATCTGTCCGACCTCTAATTGGAAATCTGTCTTCCTTAGGTAAATAATCTCCATCACCTTCTGACATGTGATCAGAATCCCAATTCCCGTCCCATTCGTCACCCGTTTCCAAATCTCTTTGTGGTATGGCATCGATCTCAGCATCAAGGTCAGGGTCTCTCCGGGTAACAACGAGTGCCACTATAGGTATTGATGGTGGTACATATGGAAATCTGGGTTGGATTGGGGTTTCGGGAGGAGGTGGTGGTGGTGGTAGATCAGTGGTAAAATCAGGTACATAATTCTCATAAACGGATGATACCACTACTACAGAAAAAGAGATTGCAGACGGACATTACCGGAAGAGCAACACGGATTTCCCTGCCGTGTATGAGTTGAGGGTGTATAAAAGGTACCCTCTATAAACACGGATATTTACCCGTGTATATCTAACGCTTTCTACACGGATTACCAAATAAACAGCCGTGAACATACACCTGCCTGTGGCGCTCTCCATATAACTGAGCAAAACGGATATTACGTAAACGACCGTGTATGACTACTCTTTATTCACGGACAATGCAACTAAATGTCCGTGTCGGTTACTTTATCTACACGGACATTTAGTTGTATATCCGTGTCCCTCTCTTAACAAATCAATAAAAAATAAAATAATCCTTGTATCTCCGAACTCGTTCTACACGGACATTGGTCAGAACAACCGTGTCGAATTACTCTAGCTACACGGACGTTTAATTTCATATCCGTGTCCTGTCATAACTATCGTACACGGACAAATATAAAATAATTGGTGTAGACTCCGAAAACGATCTACACGGTTTTTGTTAAACAACCGTGTCAAATTACTTTTTTCTACACGGACTTTTAACTTCATATCCGTGAAGCATTCTTAACTATCATACACGGACTGTATAAAAGAATATCTGTACTCATTTCTACACGGTTGTTTGTTTAACAACGGTGTGGAATTACTGTGTTTTACACGGACATTTAGTTTCATATCCGTGAAGTTCTCTTAACTACCTACACGGACTATATAAAAGCATCTGTGTAGCTCTCTGTGCACATACACGGGCTTTTGTTTAAAGTAGCGTTTGCTTTGACACGGACTTATAATTCACATCCGTGTAGGTATCGTAACTATACACGGACAAATATAAAATAATCATTGCTCACTCAACTCGTTCTACACGGGCTTTCGTTTAATATCCGTGTAGAATTGTCCCATTTTTTTTCTTGATTTTTTTCATTTCTGGGCTAGCCTCCAGTTTAATTTGCTAGCCAGTTTTCCTACAAAATTCATATACCATTCTGTTTTGCTAGCCAGTTTTCCAGATAATTTGACATTAAAATATGCTTGCTAAATTCATATATACACTAAATTGTTATACAAATCCATGTTGAGCATTACAATATTAAGATAGAAACCATCTTGCCCAGCTACATCTTACAAAGTCGATCTGCTCCTTGCTGTACTCGGTTTGTTTTGATGGTTGCTACAATTATAATTTGGTATTAGTTAGTAACAATAAAAGGTAGATGCAAGACAGTCGCAAATATCAATTGATAATTTAATGAAATGAGAATTATAGTAAGCATAATATGAAAATATCAATTGCTATGATATAGGCACAATTAATATGAATTACATACCACATCTGGAAATTTGAATTGCATTTTTTCGACAAAGATAAACATGGAAATCATCATGTAATATCCGCATTCCCAATTCGCCTCCTGTTGCGGGCTCTACAATTTACATTTAGCGGCCTATGTTAGAATGACAATAATTTTTTGAACAAAATATGAAATTATAGAATTGTGTTGTGCTCACCGGCCACCACCTCCAAGTCAACCTCTTTCCCATTTTCTTGTCCGTGCTGCGCAATCCTCCTTGTGTAACGTATGTAGCAAAAGCCCTTACAAAATGGAGTGACTCTAATTAGCAATTCCACAATTTGTTATAATTGGGAAAAAATCAAACATAGTGAAAGATTATTGCTTACTTTTGCACATACGGGTAGATTGCTTCTTTGCACGTGCTAAATCCGATCTTTTCTTTGGGCTGCAAAGAATCCACGACGTAAACCGCACTCAGGCAAGGCACAATGATGATCAAACACCAGTGTCCCCTGTGGGAGGAGAAGAATTATAGGATCTTAGCATACAGTACCCAGATATTTTGGCATATATAATAGTGAGACACGTGTTTGCTTGACTTGATGGTGTGATTTCAATTATTTATATATTTAATCACAAGGTTAGAACTAACAGCTGGTGGTAGGGCAAGAGAAGAAATCTCTTCTTCGCCTTAGCAGCTTGGAGCATCGGGCCACACAGGTAATCCGTAGCCACCTTCGGAGCATTTTTCACGTTCGACGCACTAAGTACGCTGGGGTCCAGAAAAGCACACAAGTTCTGTTTGCCCTTGTAGTGAGTACTATTGATTAGCCTCCTGAAAAATTATCATATGACATTAGAATATATTCTTCAGTGCTATACACATGATATAAACAATTTTAGGTCACTAACATGAGGTAAATGGTGATGTGCCCCACGGAGAGCCATTTATCGGACCCCGAGGCATGTAGAAAGTCCTCGAAGTCGGTGAACGGCAGCAGTACAACCGAGCCATCGTGTAGAAATACCCCCGGAGGGACAGGTATGACGACTTCCGTCATGTCCTTGGGTGCCGCCATCAAGCGGTCGTGGAGATCCTGCAAATCCTTTCCGGGAAGGAGCTTGTATTCTTCCTCGGTGAGCAGACGAGGTCGAGGTCCTGCTGGTTGGACAGGAGGGTCATGGCCTGCTGGTCCGGCAGTAGGGTCAGCAACTACTGGTCCGGCCGTAGGGCTATGGCCTGCTGGTTGGGCAGTAGGGTCAGCAACTGCTGGTTGGGCATCAGTTGCTGACCCTGCTGCCGGAGCAGCAGTTGCTGCTCCTGCAGCATGGTCAGCAACTATTTGGGAAGGTCCTTCTGCTTCGTCCCTCCGTACCGGTGACATCACGCCCTCCGTGCGACTACCATCATCTCCTACTGTCTGTATCGAAATTTTTACCTTTTTCAAGTATTTGAAAAGGAAGTGCTTCGAATGTAACCAAATAACTTGACTATTTATGCATTACCTGATCCAAAATAATCTGATTCTTGGGCCATTGCACGAATGACAGCCGGGCATCTTCGACATAGAGCATGCCATTCTCGGGTCTTTGGACAGGAAGAGGTACGTGCTCCCATCCCTCCACGACATTGTCAATCTGTACGGCGGCATGGCCGGGAAGTAGCTGCTCATTGTGCACTTTGTCGGCTGCTGGATGTACCATGCCCTTAGCAACAATCAGAGGCTTACTCCCGAGCCACAGCACGAGTTCGCATGCTGTGGCATCCTGCAATTTCATGCAAGTAGTTATTTTTAAATTGAAATATTGTCCAACAAGTAGTCATTGCCTTCAGAATACGAACAAGTAGTGATTACCTTTAGATGATCGAAATCGTATCCGAACGTCCCGGATGCCTGACTACTTCGCCGAACTCCCGTCGGGGTGGGAGGTGCTTGCTCGGCTGGCTGCGCCATAGCTGTAAAATCGGCACGCAACCTTGTTTCCAACTCCTCAATCTTTGCGGCGTACTCGGCGCTCACCTCCTTGCGTATCTGCGCAACTATCTCGTCTTTGTTCACTTTCGCACGAGATTTCCTTCGAGGTTTTGGTCCATTGAATACGTCCTTCCAGCCCCTGTAGGCACCTACGCCCCTTACTCGACCAGGGTGTTCTGGATTCCCGAGCGCTATGGACAAGGAGTCATCTTGCCTTTCGACCGACCGGGCACCGGAATTGACCTCCTCCTCCACCTCCAACTGTGAATAGAAAAATTAGTTATAGCAAAAGAATTAGTGATGTACACAAAGTTTTTAACACGCTTGAATTACACATAGTTCTAATGAACGACTCTTACCATTCTCTGAGCCACGGGTCGCAACGTGGGATGTAGTACTATACTCCCGTCAGTGGTTAACTCGGACCTTGCCAACGTCCAATTTTGGGCCCTAGTATTTTTGATCCTAGCCACAGGTGAGTCAATGTCTTTGTTCAACTCCAGTATTTTAGCCCACTCCTCCCTTTTACCCTGGTAACCACCCGACCCCAACTTGTGCGGATACTTGTTCATTGCAACGATCCTCCTGCCCTCCTCCCTTTTTTTCTTCACACATCAAATTAAGTAAAAAAATTAGCCTAGCTACTATTTTCCATTTATTAAAAAGTAAACAAACCAATTAAAAAGCAAACAAAAAAACTACAAGTTGTGAGTGGAACACCATTTCAACTTCATATTAATTCAGTTATTCAAAATAAACACCATTTCACATTTAGATATGATTGGAACAACAGCAACAGGGTGTCTATTTCGGACACCATTTACCAACATAATTCAAATCGATAAAGGAAAAAAAGGTAATTTTGCTGAATTTACATACCTTGAACTCGTCCGTGCTCTTCATCTCCACAAACTTCTCCCACTTCTCTTGAGTCAGCCAGGTATAGTAGCCTACCGGGCTTTTACCTTGATCCATCCAATCCGTACTCAGCGTGCTTTTGAATTGCTTCCAAGCTTCATTCATTATCTTCAAAGTCTTATCCTTTACCACCCCCGGGATGTCATCCGGGATGTTCCACTGAGCCTGCATTGACACCCAAATTACTGCATTTAAGTTCATGTACAATTAAAAAAAAGATGTTAACTGGTTAGGTACTTCACCTTCACAATGTTCCACCACTCGTTCTTTTGGTCTTTCGAAAAGTGATCCCATCTCTCTACCAGGATGTCTGCCTTTTGCTTCACCGTGGTGCACGCAAAATTTTTGTACTCAGCCGACCGTGGACCCTTCGCACACCCATTTTTACTGAACTCGATGTCCAGTTGCTTTGCCTCGGACGTGGACGCGCACATTGTCGGACCTCTTTTCCTTTTGGCCGAACCTGATTGGGCAGCAGCTTGGTGCTCGCCTTCTTCCATCATATCTACGTGCTCATTCTCAATCGACATGGTTCTATAAAAAAAAATAGAACTTTTTCAGTAAATACCAAAGTAAATACAGTAAATACATCCAGTAAATACCAAAACTTTTATACCAAAATTTCTTCGCAATGGAGGTGTTGAGCGTTTCCCCGAGAAAGAAGAGGTGGGTTGTCGGTCCGGAGAGTTGTTTGGACAGGAGAGGCGACGAAATCGAGGTGAGGTGGGGAAGAAGGACTCGAGCTAAGTTTCGAAATGTTTGGAAAAGAATTGAAGGCGCGAGCTAAGTTATGAAAAATTTGGAAGAGCAGGCGCGTAATATGTATTGTAACCCTAGTTCTACACGGACAATTCACTTAATTCATTTGTGTTGGAACACCTTTATACACGGACATTTGATCTAAACTCCGTGTAGAGAGGAAGTACAAGATCTACACGGACATTTTATAAACAATCCGTGTAGAAAGACTCTCTCGACACGGATATTACCTTAACACCGTGTAGAATGAGGAAGAGCTACACGGACTTTAATTCGAAAGTCCGTGTAGAAAGACCCTTTCGACACGGACTTGATTTTAACATCCGTGTCTATACCTTTTCGGACATTGCAACGACACTCGTGCACGAATACCTTTTGGCACGGCCGTTTAATTAAACGTCCGTGTCTTTTAACAATTATACACGGACATGTAATTAAACGTCCGTGATAAAAGTATAAAAATCAGATTATTTATTTAAGTTTTGTTTAATTTGAACAATTCCACGACGGAATTCGAAAAGTTGCCTCTTTATTATTTCTAAGGAAGACGAAACGACTAGCGGACTTGATTTTAACATCCGTGTCTATACCTTTTCGACAGTCCGTGTAGAAGACCCTTTCGACACGGACTTGATTTTAAAATTCCATCAAAATTTGCTGCACTTGATTAAAGGCTGGAATCTTTGATTTGAACGGTCCCGATCAATCAACGGACTAACTATTTTTGTGCGTCTTCACAATCTCACAAGGCCTGAGTTTATGTTTCATGAAACATAAACTCTTGCCTTGTGAGATTGTGAAGACGCACAAAAATAGTTAGTCCGTTGATTGATCGGGACCGTTCAAATCAAAGAGCATTGCATTTATTGTCTTCCGTGAAAGCTTGATCAAAAATTATTTTTATTTACCCATCTATCTAGTTCATTGAAGATTGAAGTATCGGATGGCCACAAACACTTCGTGCTGGATCAAACCTCATACATAATAAATTTTCCAAACTTTTATGTTGGTTACATTCAATGTTCTCCCTTGATCATTTTAAAACAGATATGGAATGATTTCGTTGCAGATCGACCGTTGATTTTCCGCTTGAAAATGAACGGTCCAAAAATATTTTTACAATTTGAAGGGACATACAATGATGAAAGTTTATAAAAATAATATGTATAAGTATTATTTGGCCATATAAGATGTAAAAAAAATAAAAATATATTTTTTGAATTATTTTCATATGCACTGTTGTACATGTATTAGGTGATTAGTAAATATCAAGCTTTGTTGACCGTCCGATAAACGAAGAACGGTCCTGATGTCTTCATTTAGGAGGTGGTGGGTAGATTTTCCGCCCTCTCTGAGGTAACATAATATTTCTGTTTAGATCTGGTTCTAGATGATGCACAAGATCCATTAATATTCGTGCATCATAATGATTAGACGGTCGGATATAACCACAGATATTATGTTACCTTTGAGTTTACGAAAGCCCCTTCTATCCCTCCTCTTTGTGGATAAATTTTTTCGACTTTCCCTCCTTTAGCTCCCTGTCTCCCTCCCAAAAATTCAAAACAAATTTCACGCAAATTTTCACCTAGGTTGGCTTTTCCCCGCGTCACTTTCCCTCCCCTTTTTACACGGATGTTTAATTAAATGTCCGTGTATGATACCTTTCTACACGGACTTTTAATTAAACGTCCGTGTAGCTCGCTTTGCATTTCTACACGGATGTTCAATTAAAGAGAACGGAGTAGCCCATCGGACCTTCTTTTATGTTCAACGATGATGACCGTCCGATCTAATATAAGATATGTGCGCACGGAAACTGAAACAGATACGAACGAATTTTAAACTATTCCGCATGACTTTTAAAGCAAATAGACGGTGATTAAGCCCATCGTAAGCAAATACAAACGAATTACGAGAGCAGCTTGGGTCCGATGCCCATTGGATCCAAAGTGAGTTCGATGGGCTCTATGACCGTCCGATCTATTTCGAGATTCGTGCATACGTAATTAAAGCAGACGCGAAAGTTCTGGCGTGATCTTAAAGCAAATCACGCGGTCATCGATCACAAAACAAAAAAGTTCTGGCGTGATCTTAAAGCAGATCGGACCTACTCTCAAGTCTTAATTTGTAACCGGAAATTAAATAATATAGAGTTCAAGAGCACAAAAAATTAAAATACTTCATATATTAATTTCAACATAGGGATAGTTACTGGATACATCATCACTTAATACAAAACAAAAACATAAATTATATAACAAACATAAGTATCTATCCCTAATTAAAAAACTATTATTTCTCACTAATTGCCTCCCCTTTTTAATTTTAACATCCGTGTCTCTTACCAAACAGTCATAGCGATCATTTCCGAATTTAGAAATACAACTCCACAGCAAGCGATTTCTCCAAATGCTCGACCAACCTCTCCCAACTCAGATTTCTCCCTCCTCTGAAGGCAGAACAAGCACATGCAGCCTCCCGGGAGAAGTTCAATCTGAGTTGGAGAGGAAGGTCGAGCATTTGGAGAAATCGCAACGAGGATACTCGGCCTTCGAGAAATAGATAGGTGAGATTGGCAAAGGACTCGAAGCGGCGCGAGCCATGTCATTTATTATATTGTTACCCTCTTTCTACTTGATCAAAACGGCGCCGGGAGGAGATTGCCTTTTATACCAAATTTTTCCATTTTTCTACATGGATTTTACCTTTAACAATCCGTGTAGCTCCCCTTCCCCATTAAACCCTAAACCCTATACCCACGGACGTTTACTCTAACATCCGTGTTTGATTACATTTTGACACGGACCTTTATTAAAAAGCCGTGTAGCTCTCCTCATTTTGTGTGGATTTTAGTGAAATAATCCGTGTACGTTACTATTCTCCTCACGTATTATTAAATAAAAGGCCGTGTGTGAAGTAATTGACAACTTTGCGTGGTTTAACTTGTTATTTTTTATATTATTTGAAAGTGATAATAAATAAGTATACGTATTATTTGAACTCGAAATGTGTGAAACGCCAATATTTTTTTACTGAAATTTAATATTTCAACTAATTTTCAAATCCTAATAGAACTATATTAACTGGAAATATTATTTTACTAATATTTAATATGTGAACTAATATGTAAAAACCTTTATGTTGTTTTGAAATAGAAATATTTTAACTAGAATATTATTTAAAAGTTGTTTCCAAACAAGATAATTAAAAAGTTATTTTCTAAACAAAATAAATATTATACATCTGCCTTTTTTTTTCTTTTTCTCTTTTTTTTCACTGATTTCACATTACATTCGGCCCATATTCCTTCATTGTGGTCGGATCGCAAATAGTTTGCTTCGTCTTGTTCTTCAATTGAGGCTACCTCAGTTTGCACGTCGGTACAAAATGGTGGTATTTCGTCGAACTGGTCATACTCTTCTTCGTCGACGACGTTTTCTACCCCAACAATTCTTCTTTTCCCAGATAGGACGATGCTCCACCTATTATCACTCGGGTCAGTGACATAAAAGACTTGGGTTGCTTGCTTGGCGAGTATAAACATATCATCAACATACCCAACTTTATTAAAATCAACGAGTGTGAACCCGTCGTTATCAGCTTTAACACCCCGGTCTTCGACCCATTGACACCGAAACAAGGGAATGCTGAGGTCAGGACTGTAAATGAGCTCCCAAATTTCCTCAATAACGCCATAATACGACTTTGATGCAAAAACCGGCCGGGAATCTCCGGATCTACTGAATTCTTGAGACGTCGCCACCAACGTCACCCCACTATTTTGCATCGTGCTCTTATCACTTTGGGTTTTAGTGTAAAATGTATATCCGTTAATTTCGTATCCTTGGAATGTTCTAACAATAATTCGGGGTCCTTCGCCCAGCAGTCGAACAATTTCATTTACGGGCCCCCTATCGGGGTGTGACTGCACCCTTTCTCTCAGCCATCCTACAAATGAACGATTATGCTCGTTGGTAAGCCACTTCTGACTTCTCGTGTAGTACTCTTGTTGAAGGATTGCCATGTGCTCATCTATATAGGGAGCAACATCTGTCATGTGCTGTAGTACCAAAAAATGAGCCTTCTGTAGTTCATCTCTATCAGCAACTACGGCTTTCAACCCAATTGTCCCGACTCCCTGGAGCCTTCCCTCATATCGAGACTTTGGAACGCCAATAGGACAGACACCGGTCATGTAGTTGGTGCAAAAATCAATCACCTCTTCCGTGGAATATCCTTCTACAATGCTACCTTCGGGTCGATGTCGGTTCCTTACGTATTTTTTCAAAATTCCCATGTATCTCTCGAATGGATACATATACCGCATGAACACAGGACCACAGATCTTGATTTCTCTCACTAGATGAACAACAAGGTGAACCATAACATCGAAAAAAGATGGCGGAAAATACATCTCAAGTTGGCAAAGAGTAGCGACGACTTCCACCTCCAAAGAGTCCAGTATTAGAGGGTCTATCACTTTGGAATTTATTGTATTGAAGAAAAAACAAAGCTTCGTAATGGTTTGACGAACGGGCTTTGGTAAAACCCCCCGAATTGCAACAGGAATCATATGTGTCAATAAAACATGACAGTCGTGAGATTTCAGACCGACCAGTTTCAGGTCCTTCATCGACACCAGCTTCTTAATATTCGAAGAATACCCTGATGGGACCTTAATACTACGGAGGCATTCACAAAAGCTTGTTTTCTCTTTCTTCGACATCGTGCACATTGCGGGGGGTAGGTATGTGCGCTTCCCTTTCTCCTGCGGTGCAAGCTCGGGTCGTATTCTCATTTCTACCATGTCTTTTCGAACTTTGATACCATCTTTAGTCTTCCCCGGAATGTTCAATAATAAACCAGTCAAACTGTCGCAGACATTTTTTTCAACATGCATGACATCTATGCAATGTCTCACTTCTAAATATTTCCAGTAAGGTAGGGCCCAAAATATGGACTTCTTTTTCCAAATATTCTTCGGCGGTTTTGTGGCACACTTTCCAAACACAACATCAAGGTCTTTAACACGCTCGAAGACACCCTTCCCATCTAATGGACGACGGGCCACTCCAAGCTCAACTTTCCCGTTGAATGCCTTCTTCTTCTTACGATATGGGTGATTAATTGGAAGAAACCTACGGTGCCCCATAAATACATTCTTTTGACAGTTCTTCAACCTCAGCACCTGCGTATCATCTTCACAAATAGGGCACGCTTTTGCTCCTTTACAAGTGTAACCCGACAAATTCCCGTACGCGGGGAAATCATTTACGGTGCAAAACACCATGGCCCGCAAGTTAAAGGTCTCTTTCATGTACGCATCCCACACCGAGACGCCATCACGCCATAATTTTTGGAGGTCCTCGATTAATGGTGCGAGATATACATCTATGTCATTTCCGGGTTGTCTGGGTCCTTGGATTAGTAATGACATCATTATATACCTGCGTTTCATGCACAACCAAGGAGGAAGATTGTAGATGGCTAACAGAACTGGCCAAGTACTGTGCCGACTGCTCATGCTTCCAAACGGACTCATTCCATCTGTGCTCACCACAATCTTGAGGTTTCTTACCTCGGAACTAAAATCTTTGAAATGTCTATCAAAATTTCTCCACTGAGGAGAATCAGCCGGGTGTCTTAGTTTACCGTCCTTTTTGCGCCCTTCTTCATGCCAACGCAATAACTTTGCATCTTTGGAATTTGCAAATAACCGTCTGAATCTCGGTATTATCGGCAAATACCACAACACCTTAGCCGGAGGCCGGCCCTTTTTGCCGTCGTCACAATCAGTAGTGCCCTGGTCCTTACGTTTATACCGAGAAACACCGCACTTAGGACAAACATGCATGGCCTCGTACTCATTACGGTACAATACACAGTCATTTGGACATGCATGTATTCTTTCGATCTTCAAACCCACTGGACATATCAATTTTTTCGCCTGATATATTGTACGGGGTAACTCGTTGTTATCTGGGAGCATTTCTCCTAAAAGCTTTAATAAGGACGTGAAACTCTTATCGCTCCAACCATTTTCTGCTTTCAAGTTAAATAATTTCAACACAGCTGACAGTTTCGTAAATTTTGTACACCCGGGATACAACGGCTTTTTGGATTCATTGGACAAATATTGAAATTTATCATAATTTTTATCAGTAATTTCATCTTCCACATCATGTAACATGTCCTCCAGATTATCAATATACTCGTGTACTACA
This sequence comes from Carex parvula, assembly GCA_025461045.1. Classification (NCBI taxonomy): domain Eukaryota; kingdom Viridiplantae; phylum Streptophyta; class Magnoliopsida; order Poales; family Cyperaceae; genus Carex; species Carex parvula. The sequence continues at coordinate 104,534 of JAJGRW010000871.1, read as the reverse complement.
TTTTCATCGATTTCCGTCTGCAGCTCATCATCGTCGTTGCGATCAAGTTCAACATTATCAAAATTTTCGACATTCAAATCATCATCGCTGAAATCAAGTTCAAAATTATCTAAAATTTCTACATTCTCATCGCTCTCTTCACAACGGTTAGAATTCTTATTGGTACAACCACTTTCACCAAATTCCTCACCATGCATGAACCAACATGTATATCTTTTCTTAAATCCACGACAAATCAGATGAGCTCTAATTTCTTCGGAGTCCCCAAATCTTGAAAAAATTTTACAATCTCTACAAGGACACAAAATGTTGGCTTCCTTCATCTTCACTCTATACCTCTCAGCGAATTTTATGAACTCATCAACGCGACCCAAATATTCTTCACTATCACGTCGCAATTCATACATCCAACTTCGATCCATCTGCAAATTAAATTAAAAAAATGATTTCAATTAATAATGGTCAACATGTAAATTGGTACCAAATTCTACGCTTACAAAGGGCCGGTTTACAATCCTAACCCACTCTTTGAATATTAGGTCCCATATGTGAACACATATTAGCGAGATTTAATTAGTATTTGAGAAAAATTCGGCAGCATTTCCCCTTAACTCCCCAAGTATGCGTAAAAACCACATACTCGTAGGAGCATTAAGGGAAAATACCGTCGAACTTTCCTCAATTACTAATTAAATCCCGCTAATATGTGTTCACATCCTAAATGAGACCCAATATTCAAAGAGCAGTCCCAAAACGGGGACTATCTAAAATTAATCCCTATTGGATTAATTTTGGACAATCAAGGACCTAAAAGCATCACTAGGGGTCGGTTATTGGACAACAATACACTACTTACACATGATCGATCTAAATAAGTACAAATAAGTAACATAAAATTAGAGGAAGAAAAGGAAAATATATATATATATATATATATATATATATATATACACTAACCTTAGAAAGATAGAGAGGAGAAAATACAAACTTCAAAGATCTTATTAAAATACCAGCTGCTGGCCTTTGCAGAAATCGGATCAGCGCATTCAATACAGAGAGAGAGACAGTATTAATTACTTGATAAAAAAAAAACGGCGCTGGAAGGAGAAGGCCTTTTATACCAAAACCCTACAAAGACTTTTCTACACGGATCTTACGTTAAGAAATCCGTGTACCGCTTCTATGAAAATTTATAAAAATCCGGGTTATGTAAGATAGGAGAATGCGTTCTACACGGATTTTCAAGAAACAACCGTATACATTTACTTTTTACACGGATCTTTCGTTAAGAAATCCGTGTAGCTCTCTAACAAATCATACACGGCTATTTGTACTTAAGAACCGTGTATAATGGTAGCTAATTTCGTTTAGGTTATCTTTTAATTTTGCAAATTCGGGCAGCAAATCCCATTGTTTAGGGATGCTAAAAATTATTATGGAAATTTATAGTTCATTGATGAATAGAATTAAAGTTTTCGTGTCCTATATATTTTTTTTATTTTTTTTTATTTATGGGCTAGTCTTTTTCTACACGGATTTAAAAATAAAAAAAATTCCTTGTAGCTATTTCGTACACGGATATTCAACTAATATCCGTGACAATTACTATTTGGACACGTTTTAAGTTTAATATCCGTGTATGTTATCCTATATATTTTTCAATTAACAATTTTTTTCTGGGCTAGCCTCCAGTTTTGCTAGCCAGTTTGCTATAAAATTCAATATTGAGTTTACCCCCAGTTTTTCAGATAATTTGACATCCAGTTTTCCAATTACAGTACAAAAATTATACTTAGCATTACAAAATTCATATTTAGCATTACAAATCTATGTTCAGCAATTACAAAATTCATAGATTCATCTCCTTATTTACAATTACAGCACAAAAAATTACTAAATTCTCTATATTTTATTTAATTACAAGAACATGCTTTATATTTGAAACACAAAATCGGTGGATGGCATACAAACCGGTCAATTAATAAGGGTAAACTTAAAATTCATGTACACTAAATTATACAAATCCATATTGAGTATTACAAAATTTAAATTGAAACATTATACAAATCCATATTGAGCATATATTACACAAATCCATACTGGGTAGACATATCCTTCTTCCTGAGCCTCGATCCCATAGTGATTTCATATATAAACTTAAGGTTTACATTTGGTGCCAGTAGCCAGGGTTTACAGAGGGTAATATGAAGATATACATGTTTTAATAAAGAAAGAGTGGAGTAAAAGTTGGATGAAGGACCTTGGAAAAAAAGGGAAGAGGTGGGATGAAGGACCTTCAGAGCCGGATGAAGAGCCGAATGAGGAGTCGGGCACAATCTTGTCAGACTGACACCAAAAGCGAAGAGCCATCGTTGCTCACCTGAATGTGATATGGTTCTACAAAAAACAACAATTATTAGAAACAAGCACAATTATACATGCATTAGTAAAATAATCACTAAAATAACTATTATACATGCATCACTGTATTATACATGCATTAGTTGATTATACATGCATTACTCTATTATTAGAAACAAGCACAATTATACATGCATCACTCTATTGTACATGCATTACTAAACAAGCACAATTATCAAGCTAATCATCACTAAACTAACAATTATACATGCATTACTCTATTATACATGCATTAGTTGATTATACATGCATTACTCTATTATTAGAAAAAAGCACAATTATACATGCATCACTCTATTTAATATACTAATTATTTACATTATCTCAACAAATCAAGCATGCATGCATTAATTACTAATTGACCTAAATAAGCAATAACAAGTAACAGAAAATTAGAGTAAGAAAAGATAAATATATACACGACTAACCTTAGCAAGATAGAGAGGAGAAATACAAATTAACTTCCAAGATCTCAGATCCGGCCTCCTTGTGCGCAGAAATCAGACCAATTCGTATACAGAGAGAGAGATTATTAATTGATCAAAACGGCGCTGGAAGGAGAAGGCCTTTAATTAATACCAAAACCCTACACTTTTTTCTACACGGATTTATACTTAACAAAACCGTGTACAATATGCAGTGTATAAAATTGGCAAAACCGTGTATCGATAATCAAAACCCTAGAATAACTTTCTCCACGGATTATTATGTAAACAGCCGTGTAGCTCTGTCAAAGATTTCTACACTGCTGTTTAAACAAACATCCGTGTGAATTTCGCATATTTCTACAATTACCGTTTGTACACGGTTTTTAGGTAAATATCCGTGTATGATTGCCCTATATATTTTTTTAGATATTTTTTTTTTCTGGACTAGCCTCCAGTTTTGCTAGCCAGTTTTGCTACAAAATTCAGTATTGAGATTACCCTCCAGTTTTTCAGATAATTTTGTCATCCAGTTTTCCAATTACAGCACAAAAATTATACTTAGCATTACAAAATTCATAAATTCATATTTAGCATTACAAAATTCATAAATTCAACTCCTTATTTACTATTACAGCACAAAAATTACTAAATTCACTAATAAAACATTACAAGAACATTACTAAATTCACTAATAAAACATTACTAATATGCATAAATTCACATTTTATTTAACACCTTACAAGAGCATGCTTTATCTTGGTTAGGTTCCAAAGAAATGAGTCAGACTAACTTTCACCTAACAAAACATTTTCTGAAAATTAAATTATGTTTGTCCCTTGTTTTTGGCGATGCATAAATGGACATATGGCAGTGTTCTTACGTTGTTGTTTAAATTCTTTCGCAAACCATATCTTATTCAAAGGGGGTTTGTGTAAGAAATTAAACAACAATGCACTGCCACATGCCATTTATACACCGCCAAAAACAAGTGATCAAAACATGATTTAATTTAAAGAACCATGTTTTATTATTGAAAGTTAGTTTTACCCATTTCTTTGGAACCTAACCAAGAAAAAACATGTTCTTGTCAAGTGTCAAATAAAATATAGTGAAAATAAAAAGAAAATGAAATTCATCACATGCTGTCCATCGGAAAGTTCATCACAATCTGTAAATAAAAAAAAATAATGAGTAAGTAAGCAACAATAAGTAACAGAAAATTAGAGGAAGAAACGGAAAATACATGCCAGAGATGAAGGAGATATTCATGCCCGAAGTGAAGTCCAGATGTAGGTTATCAATTATATCACATCGCTCGTCTTGATAGATGAGCTCCAAAGATAGCGACTTATCTTGATAGATAAGCGATCTGACATAATTGATAAACCTAAATCAAAATTCCAATTATTAACCGTGAAATGATTATCAAAGTTGATCAAAAGCGATATGTAAAGTGACCAGTCTTTCTCTCTTCCTAAGGTTATACAGGAGAACCTACAATTTACCTATGAATTGAAAAAACTCTAACCTTTCCGTTTGTTGAATTACTTGATCAAAACGGCGCTGGAAGGAGAAGGCCTTTTATACGGCGCGGGAAGGAGAAGGCCTTTTATACGGCGCGGGAAGGAGAAGGCCTTTTATACCAAAACCCTACACTTTCTACACGGATTTATACTTAACAAACCGTGTACAATGTGAAGTGTATAAAATTGGCAAAACCGTGTATCGATAATCAAAACCCTACAATAACCTTTCTCCACGGATTATTATGTGAACAGCCGTGTAGCTCTGTCAAAGGTTTCTACACTGTTATTTAAACAAAAATCCGTGTGCATTCTACATATTTCTACACGGTTCTCTTCATAAATATCCGTGTAGCTCTCACATGGCTATCTACACTGTTAGTTAAACAATAATCCGTTTACAATTTCTGATAAACGTCCGTGTAGCTCTCTCAAGGCTTTCTTCACTGATTCTTTAATAAATATCCGTGTAATAGATCCCACAGATATTTCGGGCTTCCAAAAAATTACAATAGCACACGGTTTTTTGTATAAAATTGTCAAATCCGTATACAATGTGCCGTGTACAATGACCATTTCTGTAGTAGTGTACGTGCGGTTTCATAACTCGAGTGCCGGGGGTTGTCATACCTCGAGGGGCGGGGGTTGTCATAACTATAGTGGCGGGGGTTGTCGTAACTCGAGTGGCGGGGGTTGTCATACCCCGAGTGCTCATGACTTAAGTTATCATAACCTGAGTTGTCATAACTCGAGCTGTCATAACTCGAGTGACGCGGGTTGTCATAACCCGAGTGATCATAACCTCTATTTTCCCTAGATGTTCCAACCCCCGGTTGACGCGGAACTCTCATGGAATATAAGTCTATTACAATGGTACCCTGTGACTCAAAAGTGTTGTAAACACTCCTCCATAACGACTCATCTGTTATTGGATACCTGGTATAGTAAGGTCTACCACCACTTACTGTGTTAATCCGAGTAGCTAAATCTATATCATATCGGTTGGGGTTCACACCGATCTTTTCATACACTATTCCCTTCAATTCAACAAATGAGGTATTTTCATTTACCTCGAAGCCGTAGGCTGCTTCCTTAGTGTACTGTGCTCCCTCTGCACCCCGGGTAAACTTTCCGCCCACATACAGTGCAATCAACGTATTTCTGTTTGATAATTACTGTTCAAAATTGCCTCTCTTTCTTTCTCTTTCGGTTCTGGATTTGTTAGAATAAATACTGTGCTGCTCAGGAGAGAGAAAAATCCTTTTTATAGGGGTTTTATAGCGGACTGCCCAGCTGCTGGGCGGTCAGCTATGGGTAGTGAACCGCCCAGCCAGTAGGCGGTCAGCTGTGGAAACTGAACCGCCCAGTGGCTGGGCGGTTAGAGTAGTTTTAAAAATAATTTTGGAGTGAGAGCATATTTGATAATTTGTTTTTTTTTCAGGGTATTAATAAAAATTTCAGCAATGTTTTTATAGCCACAGTTTTCAACTTTTCATGAAGCTATAAAAATTCATAGTACACAGTACACAGTTTGATCTTTGATTGATTGACTCAAAACGATTAAAAGGCGTAGTGGATAATAATGCAATTGCCTTACCTGTTACCTCCATTGTATATATTAATTCATATTTTTGACATATATATTTAACTTAATAATAATGTCTACGTACGCGGCCGGCTTTCCAAAATTAGAAAAAGGCAACAGTTGAAATTAAGAAAGAAAAAGGTGGTCGGCTTTACTAAATTGTAAATTTTATGAGAATTGGATATTTCTATTGTATTGATGTTTTTCTGTTATATTTTACAATAAGAAATGAGGGGTATAAATACTATCTAAGCCTATTGTTCCGTTGGTATCTAATATTTGATATGAACAGTAACTTTCCTAAAACAGTAAAAAAGGTACTATTATACTCTTTCCTATTTTACATTATTTCTATTTTAACCACTAATTACTTTTTATTCTCAACATAAATTAGCATATATATATTGTTCCGTATATTTTTAGTCTGCTTTTTTTGTTTTTTATATTTTTGACAATAGACAAAATATGTGAGAGGAATGATTATTTTTAGTACGCTCCGGAGCCGCCTTCACTAACTTAGTTTGCAATATATATAGACACAACAGGCCAAGACGCACATACGTACGCTCCGGAGCACGAGAGAACTAATCCATTATTCTTTCTTTTAGCATGGCGGATGACGATGAAGGTGCATACGTTCAAGTTCCCATTGGCGACATCAGCAGCCTCCACCGCAATTCATCATGTCCCGCATCCACTAGAGATCATGCCCAAGCAAGTCCCAGCGACATAGCAGCACCAGAGAAGGAGTTGACGATGTGCGCGCTCCAGCTGGCCGTGCTGGAGAAAGCGGCCAGCGGGCTGGGAACACTGGGATTTGTGTGGGCCACGGTGGTGCTGCTGGGTGGGTTCGCGATCACGCTGCAATGGAAAGATTTCGGGTTCATCACCGTGACGTTGCTCATAGAAGGCACCCGCATCTTTGGCCGCAGCCATGAGCTTGAATTGCGCCGCCAAGCAACTTGGTATATATAAATAATTTCATTCAGATGACTATTAATTTGTTGAGATCAATTAAAATCGTTATTAAATTAGCTCAATTTTAAAATACATCGTATATATTGATTTCAAATGAGAATATTAATTAATCATCAAATCCGACCTATTTAATAGGTAATGAATTTACATATAAAAGATGGTTCTATCATGTTTGAGTAGTCTACTACAGTTCTCTTTGTTTTCTAGAATTAGAAAGGCCAATGCCTTGCCGGTCTCTACTCGCAACATATTTTGGTCGCGTGCCTTTCCTGGCTTTTATATGTAAATATGGCTTTTATATTAAAATATATCGCATATATTGATTTCAAATGAGAATCTTAATTAATCATCCAATCGGACCTATTTAATAGGTAATGCATTTACATAAAAAAGATGACTATTTGGATTTCAAATAGACGCCATCTATTTAATAGGTAAATAGGTAATGCATTTACATGTATGAGTTTTACCTTACCTTAATCATGCACCGCATCCTTATTATAAAACAACTTGCACTACCTAGCTTATTTACCGGTTAATTACCCCTGAAGTCCTTAGCTACCGTACGTGCTAAAGTTAGATAGCTCAAAGTCGTCAGGGACAGGGGTACAACGTATACCGCTATACATACAAAAAATGGGAAGTGCCACATGTTAATAAATGGAATTAATATTCTGGAGTGCACATATATTGTAGCATTTTCCTGAGGAAACCGGCTACAAGACACAAAATATATAAACGTCTTACTGGTCAGTCTGGTCTGTACAAATTTTTTTTTTTTTTTTTTAAAAGGCAGATGCCCATTTCATTACTGAAATTTGGTCTGTACAAATTTTCAATCTTGAAACATTTGCATTATTTGATTTATTCGTTTAGTTTCTATTCGTGGGATAATTTGTTCTTATATATAGATCTCTTGTCCATTTCCAATTTTGTAAAATATTAATTGCTGCAGCTCTTTCAAATTTAACTTCAATAATTAATAATTAATCACACATCTGTCTAGTGCCTTGACGTTTTGCTTGTCAAAATTTAGGACTTTAACTGAGGCTAGTCAGTCCAGCTTCCATGCTATCAAATCAAGGTCTCGGCTTGTCTTTGAATCTCTAAAATTCATCTTCGCACCCTTCTCGGCCAACAACTTGAGAGCAGCAAACAACGTGCTTTCCGATAGCAGTCGAGCACTTGAACCCTGCAACCACAGCTCAGGGTCCAGGAGGAACATGTGGCACTCACATAACATGCAACAGTTGCCGCTCCCGATTCGTTTCATCAGCGGGCTCTTCTACTGGCTCCAGCTCGTCTCTGCCATGGCTTGTGTTGTTCTCTCTATGATGCGGATAGCCTCACAGGATTTTGGCCAAACGGAAGAGGCAGATAAGTCAAATCGGGACTTTGCTTTAAATGCGTTTTATGCCCTGGCACTCACAGATGCACTGGTGTTCCTTGCTGAGAAGGTGTTTTGGGAATGGAAGGTGAGTTACTGTGGATTGCTTGAGAAAGTGAATGCCGAGTGCCGACTCGGTCCATCTGGCATGGTCTCAATTAAGAGGTTCTTCTACGATGCGTACTCTAAGTGTGTGAGTGGGAGCCTTTTTGATGGGCTCAAAATGAATCTTGTCAACTTTGCGGAAGAGCTCCTTTTTTCAAGCTTTGGCAGCGAACAATTGATGGGCGCAAGGATTTTGCTGGCACTCTTGACCCATGAACACTTGTCTGATGCAGCACTTCGTAAGATCGGAGCATCAACGGTTGTGATTGAGCGGCTGATTGAGATGTTAAGTTGGGAAAACAACCCGTCTGAAGAGGAGATCAGATACTCGGCAGCCATGATTGTATCAAAATTAGTTGATAAGAAGCAATATGTGCTGCGTATAGTGGGAATTCCAGGAGCGATGGAGTTGATCTCCTCTTTATTGTATTCAAGTCCCACGACCCATGGCGACATGAATGATTTCTTGGCTTTTAATTTGCTGGGGCTCTTCATACTGAAGAAGCTTGCAAAGGACCATGACAACTGTGTGAAAATGGGCAACACCTGCGGTCTACTCGGCAAGATAATTGACTTCACAAGCATCAGCCAAGGTATCAACCCGAAGGCTGTGAAGAGGTCGCTAAAAATAGTGAAGATGCTTGCCGGCACGAGGGGTAACACAGGCTTGGTGTTCCGACGAGAGATATTGGAGGCTGGGTTCACCATCAGCAATATCAGAGACATTCTACGACATGGAGATCACCTTCTGGGACTTCAGAGGCTGGCCTTGGAGGTACATGTTTGTCTGCATACATACATCATTGCAAGAATCTGTTTTATCAGCATGAATGAAAGTGCTTAACAGTGTCAGTATTGTCGCGGATATTCCAGTGAGTAACAGTGATACATGTTAAATAATTAACTCTTACTGTTTTGAATGCATTATTAATTTTATTTGTTTTAGGTACTAACAAAATTGGCGTTGGATGGAGAGGCACGAGAGCGAATTGGAAGCATAGGTGGGATAGTGATGGAGTTATTTGGACTGTTCGAGCAACCAGGAAAGGGATGCGACCAAAATATGTTGCGAGTAGAGGCCGGTGAGGCATTGGCCTTTCTAATTCTAGAAAACAAAGAGAACTGTAGTAGATTACTCAAACATGATAGAACCATGGACAGACTTACGAAGGCTCTCCAGGATCCCTTGCTATCATTCAGTTCCTCTCGGATTCTGCACAACTTGTTCACTTTCGCAGGGCCCCAGTGGTCTACGCAGTTGATCAGAGTCGTTGCTGGCTTTACCCCGGTAAATTAACATTTTTGATTCCATATATCTACTTATCTTTCTGAATTGTTAGTACAACATAATAATACTGTATTATTTTTTTGGTCAGGTCTGGTCTGCTATCATGGTGGAAAGGAGAAGTGTGCAGTTGTTAGAGGTATCTCTTGGCCTCGCTACTCAGATGCTTAAAATGAGCCCTCATAAATTCACCGAGCAGCTTCGTAGAGCCTGCATCTCAGAAGATGATCTCGTAAAAAAGTTGGTTGGAATATTAGCAACCTACAGGAAACCGTTCATCAAAGCACCGCAAATTAGGCGGTTTGCTATCGAGCTTACAGTGGAGATGATGACAATTAATAGGAAGTATGTGAAGTTGTTCAAAGATGCTGGAATTGCTAGAGAACTGAGTCATGTGACAGAGACAACATCAGAGTTAGAATGCTATAACATTTTCTCCGGTAGTTGGCTCATGAGCAAGCATCAAGTCAGTCTTGACTTGCTCCTTGACGAGGCCTTCAAGTTATTGGGCCGGAGATGAAACAGCAAGGCGGCTCTTTAGGAAATTCTGAAGCAAGGCCTTTCGGAAATTTTGCATTGATTATTTTATATGAACCTATTATTTTCTTAGTCCATAATTAGAATTTTTTTATGTTTTAAAAAACGATAATACAAACAAATATTTTCTTCTTGTACATGATCTGTTTTGTGATTATGTAGTGTAATTTTATTTTGTCATTGTATTGTAGTATTATTTCTTGACTATTTTTCTGAGTACTTGTTTCACACCGACTCAATTTTTTTTGAGATGCGCCAATTGGTGTGCCTTTAATCTTTGTCTGACAAAATTGTCTCTCCACCGTCGCATTGAAGTTGTAGAAGGTGGGTAGCTGGAAGTGGATGAAACATTGAAGCTTGTGTTGAAGTTGATTCCTTACCCTAAATGATAATTTTATTATAATTTTTTTTGGTGTGTTTGAAAAACTTTAAAGAACCTATTCTGTTGTTTAAAAGTGAAATTAAATGATGAAAAATTTTAGTACGTCCAAAACTCATTGTAAATTTAATTTTTATGGTATATATATTTAAAAATAAATAAATTAAAAATTAAGAAATTATTGTGAGGATCCTCTGTGGCAAGCTAAAATCACCAAACGGGTAACAAGTTACTGACATACATCTTAGTTCTTATAATTTGGGAGTAACCCGCCATTCAGAATGAATATATATATAGAGTGATGCTACAGTGCTTTGGGAAGTAAAGATGGTGTTTTACTTTCCGCTCATATCTCCATTTTCAAAGTTCAAATAATCGATCCGAATTTCTCAACATGATCTTCATATTAATATGTGCTTGGAGACCAAATTTTACATTTTCTGGAAATTTTTTACTACTTTTTTAGAATTTTTGAAAATCAGTGTTTTTTGAATTTTTATTTAATGAAAAGTTGTGATTTTCAAAAATTGTAAACAAATAGTAAAATTTTTCCAAATAATGTAAAATTTGGTTTCCAAGCACATATCAATAGAAAGATTATGTTGAGAAGTTCGGATCAATTATTTGAACTTTAAAAATGAAGATATGAGCGGGAAGTAAAACGCCCTCTTTACTTCCCAAAGCACCGTAGCATCACTCTCTCTCTCTCTCTATATATATATATATATCCGTACATTAGGTCACATGGAATCCACTCAGATCTAGCAATGTTTAAAGTTTGAGTGAATGTGACAATTAATTAGACTTGCTCGTGGATGCCATATCATATTGTAAGTCTTAATTGCTAGTTGCTACCTGATCTAGCTCCAATAGGGGGCCACCACATTGAAATTCAGATTTGAACTTAATTTCGGCTCTATAAGAACTCAACCTCAACCAATGTCTTCTCTTCATTCTTCAGTCTTCACTAGTCTAGTCTTAATTGTTGATCAATCAGCTATATAGCTACCAATCCCTCTAGTCTAGTAATTGAAATATATGGCAGCAAAGAGTGAGGTGGAAGTGGAGGTAAAGTCTGCTCCGGAGAAGTTCTGGGAAGCGATACGCGGCTCCACCGACTTGTTCCCCAAGGTCTTCCCTGAGCAATACAAGAGCATCGACATTTTGGAGGGCGACGGCAAGAGCGTTGGATCCGTACGCCTAGTCAGTTATGCCCTAGGTACTACTTAATTGCCTGTTCAAATAATTTCATAAGAATAAATTAATTAATCTCTAATAAGGACATCTAATATTGAATGAACTTATTTTTTTTCTACTAGCTAGATATAGTAATAAAGATTGCACTCAACAATGAAATAATAATTAATTCAAAATTTGGACAAAGTGCTGTCTTTTTATTAGGTTAATTTACACACTACAATACTTCCGCAATGTAAATGATGAGAATGAATCCATATATATCTGTAGAAAATAGTAATTAAGTACAGAAACAAGTAGGCTGAATCTAATTAAATTTACGAACCATAATAGAATATATAATTGGGTTGATTGTAGGGACACCGTTGGTGACGTTCGCAAAGGAGAAGGTGGAGGCCGTGGAGGAGGAGAACAAGCTGGTATCATACAACGTAATAGATGGCGAGATTCTCAACTTGTACAAGAACTTCAAGGCAACTCTGAGCATTACACCAAAGGGCGAGGGGAGTTTGATCAAATGGACTCTCCAGTATGATAAGGCTAGCAACGAGGTCCCCGAGCCGGAGGCAATCAAAGATGCGGCTGTGAAAACTTTCAATGGTCTAGATGCCTATCTCCAAAGCAACTAGCCAGCATCAACTGCATATTTATATATGAAGCCATGATGAAAAAAAAATATATAATCAAGATATAATTATTAATAATAATGTTTAAGGCAGAATGCATGGTGAACGATTCATGGAACATATATATTTATGGGCTGTTTTACAAGGTAGATGTTGTTGATTTAATTTGATAGTTATGCATGAGCGTACGTACTGTTCCTCTATGAATATTGAATATTGAATAAATATATATGAACTTTTTTCTTATGTATTAATTGTTGATTTGTCGCTTTAAAACTGCCATATACATAAAGTGCTCTTGGAATTTTCATTGATACTAATGGCGCGGCTGATTTGGTTCAACGCTTTTGCAAGCAGAATATTTAATTGCTAGCTTTTCTTTCCATTGTAACTATGTAGGCTATAACAGTTAGTTGCAGTCAAGATATCCAATTTTTCATATAAAAAAAAATTAGACGCACATAACAAAAATAATCTATGGTTATATTGTGAAGTGGTATCAACTTGGTTTATATTTCCACTCAACACTTTCTGATTTTAATAGAAATCAGTAGGTACGTATATCCACTTTTATTAAAAAAATAATAATAATAACATCAACATTATTCTGCTAAGACCCAAATCATTCTAATAAAAAATATTGTATTCGGATTTGCAGTCTCTTAGACAGATGACAATTTAATGCCTTCTTAATTTTTCTTCTCTCTCTTTATTCGGATATCGAATATCAATATTCATATCCACACGGATATTTGAATATCGGATATCCACATCTAATTTTTCGAATATGGATCGAATACGGATCGGATATTATCCATACCGTTTTCACCCCTAGGGATTGTGCATGAAAAACAGAGGATATAGCCAGGCTATAATTAGCTTAAGGACTTTTCAGCACTAAATGTTTCAGAATTGTTCTTCGATGGATCAGCAAAAAAAAATTGGTACACTGCATATGTATAACAATCTAAACTACACAATTCTCTTTCAAAAAAAAAACTCTTTCAATAAACTACACAATTATATATGCATCTTCAGGTACCAGTTGATGGAAATTGAAGGTATGACCTTCATTTTTTTTTTCTCTAAAACACGAATAGTCAGGTATATAATGTGCTGCCCATGCTTTCTGCTGAAAAGTGTAATAATATAAATGGGAAATTTCTTGTATCTTTCTCAAAAACTTTAAAATTATGTATTTCTCCTCTAAAGTTCATATTTACATATTTATCCTTTTAAATATAAAAAAATCACAAAATTATCCATTTTATTGTCTTTTATATTAAAATCATTTCAAATAAGTACCCCTTTTACTCTTTATTAAAATATATATTTGGCAAATAAAAATATATTGCATGTTTCAGAAAAATGTCAATCTTCTAATTGATCAGTTTTTGAGAGCAAATGAGTAATTTCTCTACTGATAAGGCATACACACTGACATTTGGATGTATGCTTGTGTAAGCATAAGAAGTAAAAAAAAAATGACTCATTTATCCTAAAAAATGACCAATTAGAAGTCTAACATTTTTCTGAAATATGCTACATATTTTTAGTTTTAATAGAAAAGACAATAAAATGGTTAAATTTATGAGTTTATGGAATTTAGAAGGGTAAATATGATATTATGAACTTTAGAAGGGGAATACGTAATTTTGAAATTTTTAAGGGGTATACATGAAATCCCTCTAATGAATTTTATCAATGCATCAATCGAGCAACGCTTCGTAACTTCCAATCGATCAACACAGTGTGAAAAAATGAATTTTATATTAGAGTATGTTTGTATCGTTATAAGTGGAGAAGGTTCTACGGAACACTTGTTTGGTAGAATCGGATTAAGAAAAGATGTTAATAAGGAAAAGAAGTGCTGAGGTTTAATCTAATAGAATTGATGTCTTAAGAATTCGGACAAAAAGAACTAAATTAAAATGAGGAAAACTTAATTCAGACTAAGAAAATGTTGTTCAATATAAAATTAAGAGACTAAAGACTACAAAAATTGTAAAGACCTTTAAGTGGGACTTGCCTCTGGTAGAATTTAGTAATGACTATTCAACAGATATTGACATCACTGCCTTCGTAACTCCCGATTACATACCTCGGTCTACCACTCACAGTCAGAAAAACCTAGGAAGGTGGACTTCCAGCCAATGTTGGCGGCTGTCCAGCGTAAAATTGAAGGTTAGACTTCCAACTTCCTATCCTATGGAGGTAGAATTACTCTGGTAAAGGCGGTTCTTTCAGCAATGCCTCTACACTATATGCAAGGTTTTAGTTTGCCGGTGGGTGTGATCAAACATATTAATAAAATGAGGAGAAACTTTTTGTGGAAAGGTAATGATATTTGTAAGGTATAAATTGCTTGGTTAATTGGGAGATAGTGTGATCTTTAAAAGTAAATGGGGGTTTGGAGATCATAGATCTCGCGTACTATAATCAAGCTTTGCTTGTCAAATGGGTGTGGGTTGTAGAAAATAACCAGGAGAGTTTATGGCCTCAAATAGTGAGAGCCTTATATGGATGACAAGTAGCCGTACGATTGGAATCATTAGGATCAGACAAATCGTTCTTTCTCAGAGATCTGACTAACCTACTGCCATTCTACAAGTGCTCGGTTGAAAAGGTGGGTGTTGACACAATGTGGAAATGGACACCCTCGGGGTCATTCTCGTGTTCCTCCGCATATAGGACCTTGCACCACAGGGGTGTCATTTCGGCCACGCACACAAGGCTCTAGAAAATAAAGGTACCTATGAAGGTTAGGATATTCATATGGCTAATGTTAGACCGGAAAATCCTAACGCTGAGGGTACTAATGTCGAGAGGTTGTTCGGTTCCAACAGGTTGTCACCTGTGTCATGTGGACATAGTGGAGACAAGAGACCATATCATGTGGAACTGTGTCTATGCAGCACGTTTTTGGAGATGTTTATTGGCTCATTACAACATCTCGCTGCACGGAGGAGTAGGAATAGGCAGGGCATGGGTTGCCACGGGAAAAACATTATCCGGCAACAGAGATCTCAATGGAATGTCATTTAGGCGGTGGGTGCATGGGCGCCATAGAGAGAGAGAAACAAAAGGTTGTTCTCTAATAAACAAAAACCGGTAGGCAACCTTATCAACGAAACTGCACTTGAGATCTAGAGATGGGTGGCGACCAAATGAGTAGTAAATACATAAGAGAGGTGTCACATGTTGGCTCTCTGTATATAGTTAGTGAGTGCAAACATTAACATTAGATTGCTTGTGTTATTTTTTCTCTTTTATTTTGTAACCAAACTTTTTTTATCAATATAATTGTTACCGGCTAAGCTGGCAACCATAAAAAAAAGTGGGACTTGCTGAACAGCACTAACAATTTTAAGATCCACTTGTACCGTAAGGTGAACTATCTTACCTTTTGTTTTGCCATTATTATGTTGTATTAACTAGAATAGAGGCTATCATTTGATTTTATTTATAATTAAGGGACTAAATTAAGTGAAGATTGCTAGCTACTTCAACAACAACAAAAAATAATAATAAAAAAAGAAAGAAAAATGGTGAAGACTGAATAGCAATTCCCCTTCCATGTTCATCCAAACACAGAATTTACAATCCAACGGTGGTAATCCCATCTTATAAAGAAATAAAATCTTCTGCGGTTCTGCTAATTAATACATGACTCGGCTTCTTATATAGTAGTACTACTTTAAAAAATTATGTAGAAACTATTGAAAGCATGCATGCACGAAAATATTAAATTGATACGATTGAAATCTTATTGCCGCTACGCTAGTTGATACACTCGGCTTCTTTCTGCTTGACGGAAACAAATTCTTGGCCAAAACAAATTATATATATAAGAGGAGCCCTAGACTTTCAAGCTTCTCAAACCATAAAATTACACAAATAATATCTCAATCAAACCAAGATGAAAAGAAAGAAGGTGTTTTTGTATCCATCCATGGGCGTAGGCTACTAGGCCACCTTGTGCCAATGGTAGAACTAGCCAAGCAGTTTGTTCGTCACGGCATCTCTGTCACCATAACGGTGATGACTGTCGGACCAGCTACAGATTTTGTCTCAGAAATTTGCAATTCCAATCCAAACATCTCATTCCAAATCATCCCACAGACTCCTCCGACAAACCCACACCCAGTACCATTTGTAAACTTAATCAACATGCTAAAACTCAGCAATGGCAGTCTCCGCTCCTTTCTCATAGAGCCTCTGAGAGCTCACCCATCTCATGTGTAGTTCTTAACATGTTTTGTGTCGATGCACTAGATGTGACTTCTGAGCTTGGCATTCCTGCCTATTTTTTCTTCCCATATGGTGCTGCAACCTTGGCTGTAGTTCCCCATATTAGCGAAGTACTGGAGGTATCTAGTGCAAGCACAACTGCTGATGATTCCAAGACCTAGAAGCATCCTTTCTGTTATAACAATCTTTTTACCATGGTTAGATTATACTCTACTATAGTTAGTCAATTATAGTTACATATATAGAAGGCTATAAATACACAGCGATGTAAGCATCTGAATAACAAGAAAGAATCATTTCAAATTAATTTCTTCTTCTCTTCTCTTCTCTTATCTGATATGGTATCAGAGCCTCAATGGCTGGTACCGAAATTCCACCTCTTCCTTCTCCTAATCCAGAAATAGTAGATTCAATAGTATATCTCAACAACTCTATCTCTCCTAAACTAACTGAAATCAATTATCTCACATGGAAGGCACAGGTTCTACCTCTCATCAATGGGTACAACCTCACCAAGCACATCACATCTCCATCGCCTCCAACAGATGCTACGGCTGCTGCTCGAGAGCATTGGAATCGCCAAGACCAGTTCATATTGGGATGGCTTTGATCCTCACTGACTGATACCTTACAAGGTCAGATGGTTTCGTGCGGCTCAGCTTTTGAGCTGTGGTCAGCCATCCAACAGACGTTTTCAGCATCATCTCGAGCTCGACTCTCAGATCTGAAGCGTCAGCTGCAAACAGTCACGAAGGGAGCATCCTCTTGCAAAGAATATCTCAATCAGATGAGAAAGATCACCGATGAGCTGTCATTTATCGGTTCCCCTGTTTCAGATGAAGAACTCGTGATGGCAACCTTGAATGGGCTTGGACCCGACTTCAACTCCTTCACAGTGGTAATTACTACTCGAAATGATCCAATCTCCTTTGCTGAGTTTCAAGGTATGCTGTTCAATCACGAGAATCTCCTTCTCAATCAAAATTTGCTCCCTCAGGTATCTCCTTCTCAATCAGAATTTAATCCCTCAGCTCTTTATGCCCGGTATCCACAACCCGGTAACAACAGGCAGAACCAGAACCGGCCTTCTCGGCCTTACTATGACCAAACCAGGGCTATCTTACCGACTCCAGGTCCTAGGCCGACCTATCCTACTGCACCTGGTCAGCCTCAGCCTAAAGGGCCTAAACCAAACCAACCTAGAGGGACTCGGCCTCAACAAGCTGCTGGTACTAAACCGACTTGTCAGGTCTGCACCAAAATTGGTCATGTAGCCCGGTTTTGCTGGTACCGGTATGACCCAGATCCGGCCTATCCTCATCCCATCCCTTCCGCCTCTGCCTCTACACCTCAAGCTTACATTGCTCAGCCCTCTCATGTTGTCGGATCTACATCTGAATGGATTCTTGACTCCGGTGCTACTAATCATGTTACAAGTGACATAAATAACTTGTCATCCTTTTACAACTATGATGGGGCTGATGTTCTACAGATCGGTAATGGTGCCGGTTTAGAGATACAAAATATTGGTTCATCCTCTATCTCTCTCTCTTCTACCTTTGTTCTGTTGAAAGATATCCTTCATGTTCCAAACTTTACGAAAAATTTACTAAGTTTGTCTAGACTTATCTTGGATAATCCCCACTTACTAATTGAGTTTTCATCTTCTTTGTGCATTATAAAGGACCTCCGCACTTCGGCTACCCTCCTACGGGTTCCATGCAATAAAGGACTCTTCCATCTTCCTTTGCCGTCTACATCTCCTGCTCTTGCTTTGGTTGGCATCCGAGTGCCAGCAAGTGTGTGGCATGCTAGGTTCTGCCATACCAACCATGCTACTACTTTACATATTTTAAACTCAAAACAGTTGCCTTGTTTGTCAAATAAATTGCCTCTTTGTCATTCATGTTGTATGGCTAAGGCGCATCAATTACCCTTTCTTAACTCTTCTTCTACTAGTACATCTCCTTTGGAGTTAGTTTATTCGGACGTTTGGGGTCCTTCCCCGGTTACTTCATGGAGTGGATTTCGTTATTATATTGTCTTTGTTGATGATTTTAGCAAATTTACTTGGATATATTTCATGGCTACCAAAGGCGAAGTTCTTTCTATGTTTACTCGATTTAAAGCACAAGTTGAGAACCTCTTGTCTACCACCATTAAAACCTTGCGTACCGACGGTGGTACCGAATACAAACCAATCCTCACTCGCTTTCCTCATCTTGTTCACCAAACCACGTGTCCTTATACCCCACAGCAGAACGGGGTATCCGAGCGCAAGCATCGACACATTGTCGAACTTGCTATCGCCTCAATGACTCATGCATCTATCCCTTCCATTTATTGGGACGATATTTTCTCGAGTATTGTTTTTACAATCAATCGTCTCCCTTCTCACGATGCTACTGTGCCATACACCTCTCTATTTCAAGCTTCCCCCGACTACACGTTTCTTCGGGTTCTTGGATGTTTATGTTTTCCTCTAACTCGTCCCTATAATGAACATAAACTCCAACCCCGGGCCTTACCGTGTGTCTTCATTGGATATGCAACTTCTCAGAAGGGTTATCGCTGTTTAAATTTACCATCTAACAAGATATTTATTTCTAGGAATGTTGTTTTTGATGAGGCCACCTTCCCCTTTCAGCAGCTCTCTGCCTCCAACTTGGTGCCAACACCAGCTTCTCAGCTTTCTATCTCAACAGCCACCACTGCTTCTCCTGCTGGGCCTCTCTCTTTTTCTGCTGCAAATAGCACTTCTGCACAGCCCACCGAACCTATTCCCTCTTCTCAGCCCAATTCCTATACTTCTCCTCCAGGCCCAAATGTTCCAACAGGTCAATCCCTTTCCATTACTGCTTCCAACCCAGCTCCACCTCCCCTTCATTATTTTTCTCCCAGACCCGATCCGCTTCCACCTACTAACTCCTCTCCCAGACCCGATCCGACTCCACTTACTACCTCCTCTCCCAGACCCGAAACACTATCTCCTTCCTCTCCTCTTACCCCTGCCGTACCAACTCCTTCTCCTGCGCAGCCGACCACCTCTACTCACTCTATGGTGACTCGCACCAAGGATCAGACCAGACGGCTCCGTCAATTTCCTGATCATGTTGCCTACCTGGCGTCATTGGGTTCCGAGCCTACCTCTTTCTCTGTAGCAAACTCGGTTCCTGAATGGCGACAGGCCATGGCAGTAGAAATTGATGCTTTGGCCAAGAACAACACCTGGACTCTTGTTGAACCTCCCACTGATCAGCACATTGTCGGGTGCAAATGGGTGTTCAAACTGAAGCGTCGCTCGGATGGCTCCATTGAACGCCATAAAGCTCGCCTTGTTGCGAAGGGGTTCCATCAAATTGAAGGAGTTGATTTTCTCGATACTTTCAGCCCTGTGGTTCGGCCGACTTCAATCAGGGTAATTCTCTCCCTTGCTGTTTCTTTTCACTGGCCAATTCACCAGTTGGACGTGCAAAACGCCTTCTTGCACGGTGACCTTACCGAGACAGTTTATATGAGCCAACCCCCTGGATTTATTGATTCTACTCACCCGAATCATGTGTGCTTACTCTCCAAATCATTGTATGGACTGAAACAGTCCCCGCGTGCTTGGTTTCACAAATTGACATCTGCTTTGCTTGAGTTCGGCTTTCTTGCTTCGAGCTATGATCCGTCGCTGTTTGTGCATCACTCTAAAGGCCAGACCACCATTCTCTTAGTGTATGTTGATGATATTCTTCTTACTGGCAGCAATTCAGGATTTCTCACCTCCTGTCTTAGCTTTCTTCAACAGCGCTTTGCAATCAAAAACCTAGGCAATTTGCATTATTTTTTGGGGGTACAAGTGTCTACAACATCTACTGGCCTGCATCTCTCTCAGACAAAGTACATCTCTGATCTTCTTACTCGCTCTAACATGCAGTCTTGCAAACCGTGTAGCACTCCCATGGCTACTTCTCCTCCTCTTTCTAAATTGGACAGCCCCTTCTTCACAGACCCTCATTTATATCGCAGCGTCGTTGGTGCATTACAGTATGCTACTATTACAAGACCAGACATTTCTTTTGCTGTGAATAAAGTGTCTCAGTTCATGCACCAACCAACTATTGCTCATTGGGCAGCCACCAAGCGAATCCTTCGCTATCTTCGAGGTACCCTTTCTCATGGATTATCGTTTCAGTCATCTCGTTCTCTTACCATTGATGCATACAGTGACGCCGATTGGGCTGGTTCGATCGATGACCGTCGTTCCACCTCGGGTTACTGTATTTTTCTTGGCCACAACTTAGTCTCCTGGAGTGCTAAAAAGCAGCCTACAGTGTCGCGTTCCAGCACTGAGGCAGAATATCGGAGTCTCGCGCTCACATGTGCCGAATTGCTATGGCTCCAATATCTCCTCACCGAATTACGTGTGTGTTTGGCTGCCCCACCGACACTTTGGTGCGACAACATTGGTGCCACGTTTCTTGCTTCGAATCCGATGTTCCACTCGCGCACGAAGCACGTGGAAATTGATTTTAACTTTGTGCGAGAGAAGGTTGTCGCAAAAGAGCTCTTTGTTCGGTTTTTGTGCTCTCAGGATCAGCTGGCTGACTCTATGACCAAGCCTCTGCCTACTGCTAGTTTTCAGTTTTTGCGCAACAAGCTTCATGTGACAGAGTCCCCATTCGCTTGTGGGGGGGGGGGTATTAGCGAAGTACTGGAGGTATCCAGTGCAAGCACAATTGCTGATGATTCCAAGACCTAGAAGCATCCTTTCTATTATAACAATCTTTTTACCATGGTTAGATTATACTCTACTATAGTTAGTCGATTATAGTTACATGTATAGAAGGTTATAAATACACACTGATGTAATCATCTAAATCAATAAGAAAGAATCATTTCAAATCAACTTCTTCTTCTCTTCTCTTCTCTAATACCCCAACTTTCGACATATTTGGCCACACGCTCTATTAAAGCTGTAAAGAACAATGGTAGAACGCCGCTACTCTTCGTTGGTGTTCCACCATTGCCACCATCACATATCCCAAGAAGAAGCTATCGACCCTGAAACAGAGCAGCATAATAACCTCTTTGGTAGATTAACAGAGGGAAGGGGATACTTGTTAACTCATTTGAGTCGTTGGAGCCTCGAGCTGTCATGGCTCTGAAAGATGGGCTTTGTTTTCCGAACCATTCCACACCTTCTATTTACTGCATCAGCCCCTTAATTTCTGGTGGATCAAAAAAACCAGAGTAGCATTGCTGTCTATCATGGCTGGATGCCCATCCAAAGAAAAGCGTAGTATTTCTCTGCTTTGGCAGCATGGGTTCTTTCTCCAGGGAGCAACTCAAGGAGATTGCAATTGGGTTAGAAAATAGTGGCGATAGATTCCTGTGGGTTGTGCGGAGCCCATCAAAGCACGACCCGGCCAAAATCTTCAAGCCAACCACTGAGCTTGAGCCTGATCTCGATATACTATTGCCAAAAGGGTTCTTGGATAGAACCAGAGATCGGGGCATGATTGTAAAACAGTGGGTTCCACAGGTCGATTTTCTAAAACATGAGGCAGTTGGTGGTTTTGTGAGCCACTGTGGTTGGAACTCCACACTGGAGGCGGCGAGTTTTGGTGTACCGATGATATGCTGGCCATTGTATGCAAAGCAGAAAATGAATAAGGTGTTCTTGGTAGAAGAAATGAAGACCGGCATCGAATTGAAGGGGTATGATGAAGGATTTGTGCAGGCGGATGAATTAGAAGCTAAAGTGAAATGGATCATGAAGTCGTAAGGGGGCGCAAAACTCAGGAAACGAACGATGGAGGTGAAGGAGAGTGCAATTAAGGCCATGAAAGAGGGGGGGGGGTCATCTTTAGGGGTGTCAATGGCACCCTTTTATCCGTTTATCTGACCCGTATCGTATCCGAAAACACGAGTAAGGGTAAGATTTTTTTTTTTCGTTAGCTTATCGGGTACGGGTAAGGGTAAGGATCTTTTTTCATTATCTTACCCGTTATCATGTAAGATAAATTTTAAAAATAAATTTATATATGTAGATATATATTTGTATGAAAATGATACATGATACAATAAAATATTGTATTTTATTAAATTTTCATAATACAAATTAGTTGTATTTATTATTATTATTTTCTTTTTTTCTTGTTTTAAAAAATATTTTATCAATCACAAATCGAGATGTTAATGACACTTTTTATGAAAATGTCTCCACCCAACCCATAACGTACCCGTGACACCCCTAGTCATCTTTCGGTGCTTTTGCTGAGTTCTTAGAATGTTTGAACTAAGAATACACGTGTGATATGTGCTTGGTACGGAATGCCAGTGTTGCAATTGAATTAATTGGTTAGTGGAAGTTTTTAAATTAAGATTTAGTCAGATGAATCATAATGAAACAGAAACCGGGAAAGGAACTTTTATGTTTGGTCATGTTTGGTTATTGATAAAATAAATAAAATAAAGAAATAAAGAAATAATTATAATTATCATTTTCAAATAATCTCTAATTCTTTTATTTATTCCTCTATCAAACATAAGTTCTAAAAACAGACAGTCGTCAAAGCAATGTTTTAGAGCTATTAGCTATATACTTCAGTCTTCGGGCTTGTACTGCTCTGATTTATTTCTACTGTTTATTTTATTGGGCCAATTTCCTGCAGAATATCTCAAACATCTCTTCATTCGGCCCATACAAGTTTCAATCATTTTAATTAAGGGTCTTGTGCTTCAAATAAAATGATAATTAAACTACATAACCATAGTATGATAACCAAGAAATTTTTGATCAAGAAATCGTTAAGCTCCTGTATATCGTGCTTCTGTTGATTTCTTAGTAGTATGCTTGAACAAGGAATATAGTGTACAAGCATGTTATTTTTTCTTTTTAGTAAAGTTAGTGTTTCTGAGCTTGTCTTCAAATGTCTTTCATCTGCAGCCTCTAATTAAGTCAATTGTTTCTGAGTTTGTCTTAAAATTAATGTTTCGGAGCTTGTCATAAAATGTCTTTTGGTCTGTGCCGATAATGCGCCTTCTAGTTATTTATGGTTTTGTTTGGTGCGCCATGCTGTACCAGGGTCGTGTGCGAGAGCATGCTGTTTTGTGTGTCGTATTTTTGGACTACAACTGGAGGCCAGACCAGTTCTTAATTGCATGCGCCATCATCCATGCATAGAATATACAAGCGCAGTTTTTATAACAATTGCTACAAGGTACAGGAAGTTAATGAGACCCTTTTTGTTTTGAATTTTTTTTTGTTGCTTCTTTTGGGTTTGGTGACAGACACCATTATGGTTCTGTTTTGCGCAAGTTTAGTAAGATTGAGTCATAATTGAGGATCAGAATTGAGATATCCGCATGTCAAGATTTTGACGAAAGGAAAAAAAAACAAAAACAAAAACAAAAGAAAAAAGTATTGGTCGACATGAGACTTCATTACACAAATTATGTTGTATTGGAGTCGACGTTGCAGATAAATTACAGGCTGCACCTCCTCACTTGGCATTTTGTACTGATCTTTCGTAATCTATTCCAATTTGGTTAATGATCAATAGCGACCTTTGAGCATAATTGAAAGAAAGAGCCAACTAAATTGATCTTTAATTAAATGATTACCTAGTATGACAGCACTGTATACTATGACAACATAATTGAAATGATGCTATTTCTTTTATTCTATTTTTTAAATGCTACAGATAAAAAAATCGGCACAAGGAATTATTAGTCTAAAATATGAATCATCACGTACGTTTGGCTTTACTTCCTAAAGAAATGATTTTAGCCTCTAAAGCTCTTATGATTTATTAATACGTACCTCTTCTTTTTTTTGATGGTAGGTGGCAACTTGCCATCCTACGTTTTCATTGATAAGAAAAATATTTACAGTAGCCCAAGTGGGCATTAGTCCGCAATAATTTACAAAGAATCTCCGTATCTAACTATATTCGTATATTTAGCTGTACCTATCTCTACTCTTCAACAGTGTTGCTCCCACTGTTTGACATCTAAGACCGTTTCTCTGATGAGTGTGAGAGCCGGCTTTGTCCTATCATTGAAGATTCTGTTGTTTCTTTCTCTCCAAATGGCCCACAGCGCCGCGGACCAGGCAATCTCCCATGTTTTCCTACTAACCGGGTCCATCGAGCTTAAGTTCCTTTTCCAGAGGTGGACATGTGATTTGGTGCGGATCTCGTATTGTAGATGGCTATGAACTCTGTCCAGAAGTCCCTTGCGTATGTGCAGTTCCAGAACAAGTGAGTTGTTGACTCCCTAGTGTCAATGTTGTCACACATTACACAGCCGTCCGTTATGTTGCATCCTCTCCTTGCGAGCATATCCCTTGTTAGCAATTTTTTATGTAATAAGGTCCAAAGAAATACCTTCACCTTTGCCGGGGCTTTGATTCTCCACAACCGGCTCTGGTGTGGGCAATTTACTCCTCTGTTGTGTAGCATTTTATACGCCGAGGAAGTGGAGAAGGTTCCTCCCGCTTCCCACTTCCATGTTACCTCGTCCGTGACTTGGTCTAGCTGTATGGATGTATCATAGAATCCCTTTAGGCTGTTTAGGTCTTTGGCAAAGAAGGATTGTTCATCGGAGTTCCCCAGCTGGATCACATCCTGTACATGATATAGTAATCGTAGCACCTCTGACCAGTTACTTCGTGGGAATTTGTGTACAGTCCAAAGCCATTTTGTCAGCAGCGCCTCATTTTGAGTATGGAGATCTATGATCCCTAGTCCCCCGTTGATTCTCAGGGCACATGTTTTTTCCCAATTAACCAGACAGTTTATCGGCCTACAACTGTCCTGTCCCTTCCATAGAAAATTTCTCCTAGTTCTGTCAATTTTCTGGAATACCCATTTTGGGATTCTAAAGGACTGAATGAAGTGTATCGGTATCGCCGAGAGGACCGACTTGATTAAGATTAGTCTCCCTCCAAAAGATAGCAGTGCGGATTTCCAACTAGCCACTCTCCCCTCCACCGCCGCTATAAGTGGGAGGTAGTCCTCTCTTCTAGGTTTTCTATCCGATAGCGGTAATCCCAGATACTTGATGGGTAGTTGCGCCGCCGGGCTCTCCAGGATTCTTTCTATAGCCGTGATCACCGTCTGTCTGATAGCTATCGGAATGAATGTACTCTTATCCTTGTTGATTTTGAGTCCCGTTAATTTTTCATACACGGAAAGGATTAGAGCTAAGATCTTGAGCGTGCACGGGTGGGCCTCAGCTATTATAACTGTGTCATCTGCATACTGGATTGGCTGTGTCGGTACGTGAATCGGGGGATGCATGATTGGTAGCGAGTTTCTGATTAGCCAATTTAGCGAGTCTGCCACCAATATGAATAGCATCGGCGAAAGCGGGTCTCCTTGCCGCAGGCCTCTCTCATGTTTGAAGTAATCCGTGAGGTCTCCATTTATCCTGACTGTCGAGTTTGCCGATTTCAGTACGTTGAGCACGGAGGAAAGCCACCTCGGTGGGAATCCCCTTTCGATAAGGAGATTGGTGAGGAAACACCAGCTGATTGTATCGAACGCCTTCTCGAAATCTACCTTGTACAAAATTGAGGGAATTTTTCTCTTACCGCACGAGGAGAGGAACTCTCTTGCCACCAAGAATGACTCCATTATTGATCTACCCTTAACAAACGCAGTCTGCTTATTGGAGACTAATAGTGGGAGGAACTGTTGCAGTCTGTTGGCCATCACCTTAGTTAAGATTTTGGCCGATGTGTTTATCACGCTGATTGGTCTAAAGTCTCCGATGGAAGTCGGGTTGTCTTTCTTCTGAATGAGCGAGATTGCCGCTTTATTGATTCCCGATATGTGTGGCCTCTCCGTGTGCAGAGTCGCTACAATTCTCATGAAGTCGACCTCCATTAATCCCCAGAATTTTTGGTAGAATTCCACCGGGAATCCATCTGGACCACTAGCTTTATTTTTTGGCAGTTGCATCATTGCCTCCCGCACCTCCTCCCGTGAGATTTCGTCATTCAGTCCCATGAGTTGGGTCTGAAGGTTGGGTCCCACCCGGCCCGTGAGGTCAAATGGGTGTGCTGGTTCCGTTCTTCTGCCAATAAGGTTTTGAAAATGTGACAGTACCTCCCCGGTCAAACTTTGATCCGGGATCTCTGTACCGTCCCCTCTACGAAGTCTCTTTATTGTGTTTCTATTTTTTCTCGCGTTAGCTGAGGCATGGAAATACTTAGTGTTTTTGTCTCCTAGTTGTAGCCATTTACATCCCGACCTCTGTCTCCATTTCGTTTCCATAACGAGTGCGAGGCGGAATATATGCTCTCGGAGTTTGATGCGCAGGTTATTTTCCGAGTTGTTTAAACTTCTCTTTTCCTGGGCCCTATCCAGTTGTTGAATGACCCATTTCGATCTGGAAAGATAAGTTTCTTTTTTACCGAATGCCTCTTGAGACCATTGCTGCAGTTTGTGCCGAACTCGCCTTAGTTTCGCACAGAAGTTCCTAACCGGGTTGGATACCGCTGGGATCTCTTCCCATGCCGTCTTCACCACCTGACTAATGTCTCTATGTCGTAACCAGTAAGCCTCGAATTTAAATTGCCTTCTCTTGAGGTTCGCATGAGGTTTGATCGTGAGTAAGAGTGGGGCGTGATCTGATGCCGGTTGCGGAAGGTCTGTGAGCGAGTGGGTGATTCCAAGCGAGTTCCATGTGTGTGATATGAAAGCTCTGTCTAATCGAGAGAGTGTCGGGTTCGGTCGGCCGTTTGACCATGTGTAGGTGCGTCCCTGAAGAGGTATATCATATAGGTTGCAGCCGGAGATAAATCTATTAAATGCCAGAGTTGTGTTAATGTCAAAGTTGGAACCCGTTGTTTCCTGTAAGGATCTTAAGATGTTAAAATCTCCAACTATTAACCACGGTAAGTCATTCATTCTCCTGATTGTTTTTAGCTCATTCAAGAAATTAATTTTTTCACTATTTAATTGTGGCCCGTAAACACCTGTAATTATCATTTTAAAGTTATCTTTCTCCAGTAAGACTGTTAGGCTGTAAGATTTGGTCGAAGTTAGCAGAGTTTGGTAGGAATTACTCCACGCGAGTAAAACCCCTCCCTTACTTCCCACCGCATCTAACGCCGCATAATTTCGCAATGTCGCCGGACAAATTTGTCTAATTCTCATGATGGAGTTTTCACTCCATTTTGTTTCTTGAAAACATAGAATATCACAGCGCGAGTCTATAACTACATTTTTAATCACAGCGCATTTATGTTGGTCACCCAAACCTCTGACATTCCAACACAGTAAATTTAGATTGAAATTGAAATTCATAAGAAAGGGTTCGCATAGCCTGATACAAAAACTACCAGTAGAGTGTTGGCCGAAGGCCCAGTTCTAAAATTGCCTGACTGGCTGTGCATGAAGCACCTCGGGATCAAACACAGAAAATTAAAACACATAAGAGAAATAATGTTCACTAACATACTTAACTAATTTAGCACTCTCTGAATAGTAGCTATGCTATCACAACAGCAAGTTAGCCGTCAGAGTCTGACGGCACCTCTTCAACTGGTCCGTCGTCTTCCGGTTCCTCCATTTGCCCCTCCTCCTCCGGTTCCTCCATTGGCTCCTCCTCCGGCTCCTCGTCCGGCTCTTCTTCGTCGGTGAACGCATCTTCTTCCGGGTTGTATTCCAGCGACTGTAGTATTGATTCTTCCATGTCATATCCTGCAGTGAGGGCATCGAGCACCTGCTGGTCCGAGGCTGCCCCTTCCAGTGGGATCAGTCGGCCACTTAAACCAGTGCCACAGTATGTGTTGATCTGATCAATCGTTGCCTGTTGAAGCGGCGCCGTTTGTAGTTGTTCTTCCTCCAATGCTGCCACTATGTCAGCAATCTTTGCCCGCTCCGATGTTGATGTTGTCTTGCGCTTCCCTTTGTGACCATTGGAGTCTACTGTCTTTCTAGGGGAGTAATGCTTGGTAAAAGGCTGCTGAGCAATTCGGCTGCTTCTTCTCGGTGTCGTAGTCGCCGCCTTCGCCAGTTTCCTGACCCGTCCGTCACTGACTCCCGAGCCCTCCTCTGATTGGCATGTGGTGTGGTCTGGTTTGGTGGGTACGGGCGCAGGTGTGGGATCCACCTGTACGTCCTTCTCATATTCCATGTCATCATCGCCCTGCTCAGATTCAGTGTCTCTGTTGACGACTGGGAATTCAATTTCTTGGTTGGGGTCCTGGGGGATCGGTGCCTCATCCGGGATGGTCAATTTGTGCTTGTATGTCTCTATTTCTTGTGTTGTATACAGCCATGGGTGGGAGATAGGAGACGGGGGGAGTGTGAGGTATGGCTGAAGACATCTAACGTGAGGGCCCTGGTTAGCCGCGAAGTTTGCCGCGATTTGTGGGTCGACATTTGCCAGGAGAGAGACTCCGCCGCACTGTTCTTTAGGGAGAAGAGGGAGTACTATCGGGTCCAGGTTTGGGAGAAATTCTGGGGTGTTATTGGGTCTTACTTTGGGGTGTATTATGGGCTCTCTATCTGGGGAATTCTGGTTTGGGCTTGGGGTGTCCGAGAAGTGTAGTGATTTAGTGGAAATGGGAAAGTTGTTGGGTGGGCTACGGTTTTGTGGTAGGTGGGCCTTGGGAGGGGAAGTGGGAATGTTGTTGGGCTGGCCTGCCAATATTTCTTTTAATATTTGGGCCCCCGCTTCATGAGGTGTAAGGTTCGGAATTGGTGGCCTTTTTTCGCTGAGGTGGGGATCGAGGGGGAGCGTGCTGGTGGGGCCCAGGAATGTCTGGCCTCGTACTGCAACAGCCGAACATGCTGTACTCTCTATAACTTCGGACATTCCCGTAGGTTTGGCGTGGATCTGAACTGCTATGCCGTTATTAATGTGGATGTGACCGAGTACTGGGGATCGGTCCTCTCCAGTTGTCCTATGGTCTGTTTTCTCCAGTTGGGAATTTTCTTGCCGTCCACCGTGTGCTTCCGACGAGGACGAGCTGGCGGCTAGCGGGGATGTCTCCAGGCGAGCTGCGAATAGGGGGCTGCTCTTTAAGATTTTTTCAATGCTCTGTTTTTCTTTACCCGGACCCGTGGTTGACCATATGGCATACAAGGTATCAAAGTCGACTGTGAGTTGATCCGGACCCAGTAGGAGGTGTGAGGTGTCGGCTGACAGGGGAGAGTAGCCAGTGCTTGCCTTTTCAAAGAAGGCTGTTGGTGGAGTGGTGTCCGGTGGGGTAGAGCCTGGGATGGGTTCCTCTATCCATGCATGAACTGTAACTTGAACTTCGCGCAAGATGCCTCGTACCCACACTCCTACGGATAGTGGGACCAGGGCAAGGTCCGGTACTGCCACTACGGCCTTCATTCTTTCAATAGACGCCCTGTTTATCATGGCTGCATGTTCTAGTACACAGCCGAAGGTACCCGCCGCACTTAGGAGGTGTTCCACTGTCCAAGAGCTCGGGGCCATACCCTTGAGATCTATCCAAATCTTGAACTTCATTGGCAGCGGGGTGCCGTTGACTGACGCGCTCCAAGGGAATGTAACGTAGCCCGTTTCTCGCAGGTGGTTGGAGTGAGCTTGCAGGAAGGTATCTCTATCTATACCAGGGGGTAGGACGAGTAGGTACTGCCTGTCATTCATTTGAGTGATGGGAAAGGGGTATGGAGTAGCACAAGTAGCCATGAGCATGGATTGGAGTATGTGCAAGTTGTGGTGGTCTCTTAGTCGGGCGTCAATGACGATGGCCCGAAGCATTTCACATGCATCCTACTGCATCTGGTTAGTCTCGGGGATGAAGACCATGGTTTTGCTTGGCCTTGGTGGCATGAGGGTGTCCCCTATGTTACCCCGGGGTATGAGAGGGTCAAATGGCGGGGGTTTATTAGCCGGGATGAAGTCGCATGCCTTTGCCTCGTGGCCGGCTTGCCAGCATCTAGCACACGTTCGCTCCTTACGCGTACAATCGTTTTGGTCGTGACCTAACTGTAGGCAGTTGTAGCATCTGCCCTTCCAAAGATGGTGTGTGGCGTCGGGAGGAATGGGTAAGGCCAGAGGTGGGTGATCCGGGTTACCAGGGGAGGTGTTTTCCTGTGGTGTGGATGAGAAGGTCCAGGGGTTCGTGTCGAGGTAGCTTTTCCAAATTGGTTGGGGAAAACAGAATGGGTGCTGAATGAGGTGGATGTTGTTTGGAGGGGTGAGGGCATTAGCAAACTGTCTTGAGGCCGTTGGAGTGTGCGGCTTGTTGTTAAGGTTGGGGTTGTGCTTTTTCCTAGTCATGGTTACGTGGTTTGGGATGTGGCTCTGTGTTTGGTGGTGTTGAGTTTGTAGGAGACTGGTGATGGTGTAGTTCTGGATGTTGGAGGGGTTAGGTGTTGTGTCACACCCCAAACCAGGATGTCCGGATTAGGATGTGATCAATCCCCGCCTCGTGTCTAATAATCAATAAACACGCAAGGCTAAACAACATAATAATCAAACAGCAGCGGAAGCAATATAATACAAACAAGCAATAGTCATAAATATCAAATAAACATAAATATACACATCATCCATACAATCCACCTCGGGATAAAATAAACATAACTAGTCAAAAGGGATACAAAAATCTATCGAGTCCAATGTATATAACAAAAACATCGGACTCGCAAAATCCTAAACAAAAGCCCCTAATCTATATCAAGTGATGTGACCGTCGGGGACAGCTCCTGACGCCTCCTGCTGCGGACCGTCAGACTCTGTACCTGCCCACATCCATAAAAAGGAGGGGATGAGCGAATGATCGCCCAGTATGTGACCCAGTATTATCCCTTCAGGGATCCTCTTAAGTCAAAGCACATTTTAATTCGAAATCTACGTAAAGTCGGTAATTCACTTTTAATGCATATGCTGCAGAAATTAAAACCTATCATAGTACTACAAAAGAAAAATATACATATAATAGATGACATGATGTGATTTTCCTATTATGCCAAAATGCTAAAGTTTCCCAAAATAAAATATGAGGATCAATATTGTTATAACCCGTAAATTCTAATCTAATAAATTAGACTAATAATCAAAATTTACAACTAATTAAAACTTTAATTAATAAATTAACGCGACTAAACTTTCGATAAAATTTTGTATCAAGTTCTGAACGCAAAATTCGTTAATTCAAGTTAATTCAATCTGTGTTCATTCTATTAAATATCAAAGGATAAATATTTTGAATGTGGAATTATCTAAACCGTGCAATTTTGTTCTGTACGAATCTCAAAGCAGCATAGGATTCCTGTTATTATTGATTTTGGAAAGATCTCAACCCTTCACTTTAGGTCTGCACGAATCTCAAAGCTGACCAAACCCTCTTATATCGCTGATTCCAGAGCCGCCCCCCTGAATCCTTCTTCTTCCCGATATTTCTCTCCCTCTCTTCTTTCTTCTGGCGACAAAGAACCGAGCTCTCTCTCTCTCTTTGATTTTTGTTCCGCCGATCACCTCTGCCTCTCTGTCCTCTTCTCCGATCCTCTTCTCCTTGTGGTTTCGCTACTCACCCCTCTCGGACTCTCTTCCCTCCGCCTCTCTCTTTTCCCGCTGCCAAGGAGGCGCAACCCTAACCTCCGCCACTCTCTTCTCCGATCACCCACCACTCTCCCTCTCCCCTTTTCTATTTTTGTGGTGCTTGGTGCTGTTGTTGTTGTGCTGCGATTCGTGCTTGCGATTTGTGCTGTTGCTGTTGTGCTGCGATTTTGTGGTGCTTTGTGCCGATTCGGTGCTCGTTGGTGCTGTTGCTGTGGTGCTTGCGATCTGTGCTTGCGATTTGTGCTGTTGCTGCTGTGCTTGTGTTGCTGGTGCTGTTGGTGCCGACTCTCTTTCGGGTAACCCTAAACTCGTTAATTTGATTTTTTTTTGCCTTGTGGCTTACGGCTGATGCCTTGATCGATGGCCTTCGTGCCATTTCACTTGACCTGTGGCTTTGAACCTTTTTCTGTGACTTGCGGCCTTCGTGCCTTGTGTATTTGACTTGTGCTGTTGCTTGTATCGCTGATACTACCCCCCCCCCCCCCTTGTTGCTGTTGCTTGATTTTGATTTGAGTGTTGGCCTTGCCTTGCCTTGTTGGGCTGGCTGTCTCTGTTGCTGGTTGTGCTGTTTAGGGGTTGCTGTACCAGTTGGTACAGCCCAGTGATGCCACTAGTACTGGTTTGAATTGACAGGGACCCGAACGTAAATAAAATAATTTAAGGGGTTCTCGGTAAATAAGTAGGCCTTGGATGATATGTTGAATTTATGGGGGCTTAATTGAAAAATGTGAGTGTTTTAAAAGGGCCGGCCTTATATGTATGTTAAATTGGAAACTTGGGTTTTGGGCCTTTTTGGGTCTTTAATCTTGCTGGGCCGTGACTACTTAATAAAAAGGGGACTTGGCCTCTTTCATTTTCGGTTTGGGACTTGGCTATCAAATGAATTAAGGTCTTGGGCCCTTTTTATTATTAGGCTTGGCTTGTTGGCATATAAATTATTTAATCGGGCTTTGGAAATTCTCAAAATATGCGAAGCCCGATTGAATGATTTAAAAGAGACGGATTTAAAAATGTAGGCTTTCAGAAAAGTAATTAAGTGAAATTAAAATAGTTTAACACATTTAAATTAATTAGGATTTTAAATAAATTAATAAATTAAGTAGTTAGCATTTCAAATTTAGTAGTTAGATTTTTAAAATAATGAGTTAAGTAATTAGATGTTTCAAATTTAATAATTAGAAGTTGATAAGTTAAGTATAAATTCTAATTAAAGAAAATAACTTTCAAATAAAATATGTTGTTAATTAATAAAGGACAATTAATTAACAACATATTAATATTTTCGAATCATTTCGATTACAAAAGTTTAGTTATTAGGATAATTAGATAATCGCGTAATATTTTGTGATTATAAATTAATCAACTTGTACAAATTTTTAAATGACTTTAGAAATATTCTAATTAGGAATTTAACGTTTATTGAGTAAGTACTTAGGATTTAAATTATGTGTAGCTAAATTAATTAGGAAACACTTTTATAATACACATAAATAGTTAGGGATCAAATAATAACAATTTAAAGTGCGTAGATTATGTTTTAAGTAAATAAGCAGTTTATCTTCAAATTAAAATATAACGAATGATTTAAGTGAGTCAAATTAATAATTAGATTCGAACCCTCGTTAATTAACTAATTAAGTACGAACACTTAGTGAAAATGATCAAACGGGGTAATAAGGGTTACGAGTGCTTAGTTTAGACTCTAATTAAGTTACGTCCAAATTACAGGTCAGCCGACCTACGTAGATTCCGACCCGTGGATCGATCCCGCTGACGCTTGTACAGGAGCAGGCGAGGATTACGTGGATCCCGGAGGCTATTAGCGCGTTCTACCCTACAGCCATCAGGTGTGGGATATCTGTTTTATTCTTTCGTGGCGTACTCTCACCAGTCGACCACTTGACCTGTCATCCGTACTTTATATTTCGTAGTTGCATTAGAGCATGTTTAATTCTCTTTGAACTGTAATTTAGGATTTGCATAAACCCCTTTTAAATCAAAATTTATTGTTTTCTTAGGAGTAGTGTAATAAATTTAATAATATATTAGGATATTAGTTGTCCTCTTCTCGTAGAGGACAACATATTATCGTAGTTAAGCATATGCATTGGTGAGTGTGAGATAGAAGACCGAATGACTGCTTTCCGTCCTCGTAGAGTGGGCTGCGAGGCGGTTCGCGGGTCATTGGGCTGAGGGATCACTTGATCCCTTAGAGGTCTTATTAGGATTATTATTATTATATGCATGGAATTGGTATTATATCATTTTCGATCATTTTACATTTGTGCGGACCGATCTCGAGTCCGGAGACGATTCGGGAGGTATCCCCCCTACATTAGGAGCAACTTGCCTAGTACGGCTGCCGAGGTTGCGGTGGCAGATTTTATTTTTGTTGTTATGATGTCCCATTGATCTGGCCGGATGGTGGAGTTCCGTCTCTGCTCATGAGGAAACGGATTGACTTATTCTTACGTCTTGCTTGTAGTTTTCTCCTATTTTATATGTTTGGTGATGAATCGTCTTAGAGAAGGAAAACACATGGAATTTACGGGTTTTCTCCTATTTCAAATGTAGTTTTCTCCTATTTTATTTATTACCCTTTGTGTTCCTTGATTAATCAATTAAAAATTTTAATTGGTTGTTAATTTTAATTATCGACTAATTAACTACATTTGAATTTACGGGTTATAACATTCTCCCCCCCTAATAAAAAGTTTCGTCCCGAAACGAAAAGTGCGTTCGTAAAAGACGAAATTGCTAGTAGTATTATGCTATCCGTGGTTGTGCACTCTTTGCACAAGTCTCGTTGGCTAATTAGTCACTGGAGCTAGATTCCACAGCGTTTACGTATTTTCTTACGCGCGTTCAGGATAGGATTGGTGACCTAACATGTTTCTCGTGGCTCCGTTTTGTTCCTTGATTGTATCTTCGACGAGGTTCGTAGTACGGAGTTGAGAGCTTCAGTATAAGTTTCACTCTCGACTCTCCAAGTCGATGTGGGGACGTAAAGCTTTCAAGTACGTTGATTTTAAGTTATGCAGATGAGTTACAAAATTTCGAAAGCAGAGATGTAAGAATGTCGAACAGGGTAAGAAATTCCAACGAAATGAAGCTCTTAGGAAATGAAAAGAACCTAAATCGGGTCGAATCAGTTCACTTAATTAATTTATATACGATCAGGAATGAATTCGCTAAGTTTGATTTAGGAACTCTTAAAAAGGGATATGTATATATATATATGTAGCGTTTAGGAAGCATGATTTCATTTTAGAAGTTACGCAGTCTAGTCATACAATGAGACTCATTGAATTGATAACACGAAGGGTTAAACGTAATCAAAATGATATAATTTATATTCAAAGGACGAACTTAAAAATTAAAATGATTAATGGATTTACTCAACTTCGAATCAATAATAATCTCCACTTGAACTCTATTTAACGGGAAGTCCTTCGGAATCTTGAGAAGAGTTTTGGGTTAAACTTAAGAGGTATGTCCTTTTTAAATGACTTAAACGAGGATTAGATTACAAAGAATGAATTTTCGAGCTAGAGGTTGCGTTTGGGATTAATAGGCACACAAAATATAGATAAGTAATTCATTAATATTGGAGGGGAAGTGAACCAGATTCAATCACATAACTTATCCAATTTAGGTAGGTCAAAGGAGATCAATTCTAAATGATTTAATTCGGGTCAAATTTAAGAACGGCAGGGACGCGAGTTACGTTGGATAGCTCGAATAGAACTGTCTTAGAAATGGTTGAAACACAATCTACTTTGAGTTTAATCCGAATTCAAAATAATGTTTTTCAATAAATAACTTGATGGAAGTAGATCACATTGAATTAAGCTGTATTGACCAATTGAACGACAACTTGATAAGATTGATAATTAGTGAAGGAGTCAAGTATGAGAATTAATTTCTCGAAATTGGATAGCAAATGTACGCTTTAAGTTCAAATGGAATGATAATCACTCCTTAACACACAAGGAATTGTTTAATTTAATTTAATTTGATCTTGTCTAGCTCATCCATACATAGTTAGGGTAAATATAGATCCAAGTCTAATTAATTTTCATTCGGAGTAATTAAATCGACGTTCGATCGGATAATTTCCAACGGAGTCAAGCTGACATAATTGAGATGTATAGAATTTTAAACGGTCAAATTATTGACACGTTTTCTAGAGTTGGTAACAAATGGTGTGCTCGAATCGCCAAGTTAAAATCAAGAATAGTCACATTCTTACAATTCAAATAGGGTTGGAATAACATGGAATAAGTCTCGTTACGGGATGATATTGAATAATTATCAAATCATGACGGAAATAACACATCTTAAGGATTCGTGCACTAGCATTGAGTTTCAAATTTTGAAATTTGAATGATGATCAGGAAAGATTGAATTAGCGAGAGAGGTTTCGTTAACGGTCAGCCCCAATATTCAACTAAAATATAGGAATCAACTCTTAGGGAATGATCGTGGTTTGAGTCAAATTGGTTTTAGTTAAAGGAAATGTCATATCAATGGTTTAGGACATTATCACCACATTTCAAATTATTTTTGATAGCTGGAGTTAAAATCCGTACAGACGGTAGTTCGATTCAAACGACGTTTTTCTCCAGACATTTCTTTCAGAGAGAAAACAATTGGAACTTGTTCGATCGTCACTGCAGAGAAGACGGCTGAAGTATCGAGGTGTTAAAACGAACCCATTCTTTGCGTTTGGACAGTTAACGAGAAAGTACACGTAGATCTTCTGTAGGTAGTCGCAGTGGAGGAGATGAGCTACTACCGGTCCCTCAGGTGGAAAAATAACAAGTCGAAGGAGACTGTCGCACAACTGCGTCGAGTCCATACTCCTCTCGAGGTGGTGGCGGATGAAACGAGGTTGGTGATGATGGCGGAGAGGGTAGAGGCTGTTTGCCTGTAGCTCGGCGGTAACCTTCTTGATTATATTCCGTTACTCTTCGGGGTACGCACGTGGCGCTACAAGAAGTGGCATTGTGACATCGCACTATGGATGGCTGGAAATGAACCATAGGTGGCCGTGATGAAGCGTTACTCGCACATTAAGTCACACAATATACTTGGTTCTTATAATTAAAAACATTAGCGTATTAGCTATGTTGGCATTCTCGAGGTAACATCGGGTCTCCACGTCATAGTTCTTAGTCAATTCGAGTCTCCTCTATCCTTATACACGAATATCTGCTTCAAGTTCTTAAGGTCGATAATCGAGGTGACGGACCTCCTCCTGAGTGTTTCAGGACTTATGTCGTGTAGCCGTCCACTCGACTTAGTCACGGTGTAATAATTTGGATTGGGCAAAATAAATCGTGAGGATAATCCTGTGATCGTAAATATTTCTTGTAAATCCACCTCGTACAAGTGGAGCAAAATGACGAATACGATTTCGGTTTAGTAGAGCAGATAGAACGTAAGATAGGATGAAGCTCGATTGTCGATGTCTACGTGAGATACTATTTAAAGTATCGATCAAGTGCTTTGACTCGTATACATATATTAATATTTATCAATTTATGACTTTGCTTCCCATTTGCTTAATGAATGGTATTCGGTTTATCGTACAAAGGATTACGATAAACCTGGCTCTGATACCACCCAAAGGATGTCACACCCCAAACCAGGATTTCCGAGTTAGGATGTGATCAATCCCCACCTCGTGTTTAATAATCAATAAACACGCAAGGCTAAACAACATAATAATCAAACAGCAGCAGAAGCAATATAATACAAACAAGCAATAGTCATAAATATCAAATAAACATAAATATACACATCATCCATACAATCCACCTCGGGATAAAATAAACATAACTAGTCAAAAGGGATACAAAATCTATCGAGTCCAATGTATATAACAAAAACATCGGACTCACAAAATCCTAAACAAAAGCCCCTAATCTATATCAAGTGATGTGACCGTCGGGGACAGCTCATGACGCCTCCTGCTGCGGACCGTCAGACTCTGTACCTGCCCACATCCATAAAAAGGAGGGGATGAGCGAATGATCGCCCAGTATGTGACCCAGTATTATCCCTTCAGGGATCCTCTTAAGTCAAAGCACATTTTAATTCGAAATCTACGTAAAGTCGGTAATTCACTTTTAATGCATATGCTGCAGAAATTAAAACCTATCATAGTACTACAAAAGAAAAATATACATATAATAGATGACATGATGTGATTTTCCTATTATGCCAAAATGCTAAAGTTTCCCAAAATAAAATATGAGGATCAATATTATACTCAACCGAAGTCCAGTACAATAGGTACCGTGTGTACAAATTGATATAGTAATAGTACGGATAATTTTGTCACCCCGTGCCGTGCCAAGTTCAATCAAATTGAATTTGTATCTCAAAAATGACATAACACAAGGACTGCGATCAGCGGGGCAAAGATACCCGATGCCTAATGACATCGAGCTTTGCCCACAGCAGAAGGGCACGCTAGCCGATGGTTATATCGAAATTCGTGTAACATCCAAGGACTGCGATCAGAGGAGCAAAGGTACCCGATGCCTAAGGACATCGAGCTTTGCCCACAGCAGAAGGGCACGCTAGCCGATGGTTACACTTAATTCCATGTGTTTTCCTTCTCTAAGACGATTCATCACCAAACATATAAAATAGGAGAAAACTACAAGCAAGACGTAAGAATAAGTCAATCCGTTTCCTCATGAGCAGAGACGGAACTCCACCATCCGGCCAGATCAATGGGACATCATAACAACAAAAATAAAATCTGCCACCGCATCCTCGGCAGCCGTACTAGGCAAGTAGCTCCTAATGTAGGGGGGATAGCTCCCGAATCGTCTCCGGACTCGAGATCGGTCCGCAAAAATGTAAAATGAACGAAAATGATATAATACCAATCTCATGCATATAATAATAATAATCCTAATAAGACCTCTAAGGGATCAAGTGATCCCTCAGCCCAATGACCCACGAACCGCCTCGCATCCCATACTACGAGAACGGAAAGCGATCATTCGGTCTTCTATCTCACGCTCACCAATGCACATGCTTAACTACAATAATATGTTGTCCTCTACGAGAAGAGGACAACTAGTATCCTAATATATTATTAATTAAAGTACACTACTCCTAAGAAAGCATTAGATTTTTAATTTAGAAGGGGTGTGCAATTCCTAAATTACAGTTCAGAAAGGATTAAACATGCTCTAATGCAACTACAAAATTTAAGTGCGAATGTCAGGTCAAGTGGTCGACTGGTGAGAGTACGCCACGAAAGAAAAATACAGATATCCCACACCTGATGACTGTAGGGGTAGAACGTGCTAATAATCTCCGGGATCCACGTAATCCTCGCCTGCTCCTGTACAAGCGTCAGCGGAATCGGTCCACGGATCGAACTCGGTGTAGGTCGACTGACCTGTAATTTAGTCGTAACTTAATTAGAGTCTAAACTAAGTATTCGTAACCCTTATTACCCAGTTTGATTATTTTTACTAAGTGTTGGTATTTAGTTAATTAATTAACTAAGGTTCGAATCTAATTAAATTAATCTAATGTACTTAAATCATTTGTTATACTTTAATTTGAAGATGAACTGTTTAACTAAAGTCGTATCTTTTAACTTAAGGTTATTACACATTTTTACGATAAAAATACTTAAGGTATAATCCACGTAATTTAATTTGCTATTATTAATTCCCTATTTAATCACTTGTAAAAATAACGTGTTTTTCCTAACTAATTCAGCTACAATTAATTTTAAATCCTAAGTACGTAGTTTATAAATGTAATCTATTTAATGATAATATTCTTAAGGTCGTACGAATTATTTTTAATAATTTGTACAAGTCAATTAATTTATAGATGTAAAACAACACGTGACTATCTAATTATCCTACTTAACGAAATTTGAAATCGAATGATTCGAAAATATTAATATTATTAATTAACAACATATTTTAATTGAAAGTCAATTTCTTAAATTTACAATTTCTTACTTATTTAATTTATAAGATTCTAATTACCTAATTCTATTAATTCTAAATAATTAAGGTGTGTAATTAATTTATTTTAAATCCTTTCTCTTTTAAAATTCGATTTGGGTCAAGTCTATTTAAATTACCAAAGCCAAATTTGGATTTCCATAACCATTAGATTAATTAGCTTATTTTCGGATTGGGCTTAGAACCAAATTATAAAAAGTCAATTCTAAGGCCGAGCATCATTTGCAAAAACAAAGCCTCTTTTTATTAGAAAGTCAATGGCCCATTATCATTTATTTAAATTACTTATGGCCCAATTAAAATACAATAGGTCCATCAGATTTCAAGTTAATTAGGCCGAACGCCATCTCTTATTAATTATTTCCATTTATAATTAGGCCCCTCAAATTAAGGAAATTTACCCCAAGTCAAGAATTTGTAATTTCACACCCCTTAATCTTATGGAATTTACGAAATGGTCCCTGTCAGTTCAAACCGTACCAGCAGTATCACTGGGCTGTACCAACTGGTACAGCACCTTCTAAACAGCAACAACAAACAACATAGATAGCAATCCCAATAAGGCAAGGCAAGGCAAACCCTCAAATCAAAATCAAGCGACAGCAACAACAAGGGGTTTGTACCAGCAACAGAATCAATTCAAAACCCCACAAGGCACGATGGCCACAAGTCACAGAAAGAGGCTCAAAGCCGCAGGTCAGACAAGAAGGCACATAGGCCACAATCAACAGCAAGGCTCACGGCCAGCAATAGCAAAACAATTTCGAAGGCCACAGGTCAAGTGAAATGGCACGACGGCCACAGATCAAGGCATCAGCCGCAAGCCACAAGGCAACATAAATTAATTAAACGAGTTTAGGGTTACCCGAGTAGTGTAAATCGCACAAACCGAAGGCAAGCAAGCACGGAATCAGAACAAAGCACCAACTCTCGGGTTCGGGTAAAATCGCAGCACCAAGAGACTAGAGAGTGAACAAATCAAGCACAACCGAGCACCGACAGCACAAGGCACCATAAGCACAAAAGCACAGCAAAAATCGCAGCACAACAGCCAACTCACAGCACAACAGCAAAATCGCAGCACACAAACAATATTTCGGGTTCTGGTAAAATCGCAGCACCCAAGTGAAGGAGGCAGAGAGAGGTGTGCTCGAAGAAAGAAGAGAGTGAAAAGGGGCAAGGGTTAACGGGTTCGGGTTTCTCTGTCAGCGAGCTAGAGAGAGCAGCAGAGAACGAAAGAGGGGGTGAGTAAATCAAGGAGAGCAAGGTGATCGGCGAAGAGAAAGGGAGAGGAAGGGGGATTGGTCTCTAGGCAGCGGAAGAGAGAGAGTAAAATAGAGAGAGTGATAGAATGGAGAGGAGGTAAGGTCAGAGGGGTGAATCAGCGAAGCCAAATGAAGAAGAAGGGGGGGGTTGATTCGGCCTGTCGCCAGCGGGAGAGAAAACAACAAAAAAAAATCAGAATGAGGTGGCTCTGTCGCCGAAGCATCCCAAGTCCACTAAATCCAAGTTTTCAATTTTAATTGAGGAGTGCTTTAAGATCTGTGCAGAGCAGAACTGAACGGTTCAGATTATTCCCAAATTAAATTAAATCAATCTTAGGATTCGATAACACTTGCGTTTAAAATTGATACGAAATTTTTAAATGGTTCTTTGATTAATCTTATAGATTTATTCGTTATTTCATTAACTATTAATTTTATAGTGGTTATTAATATTTTGTATTTCTCCCTTAAAATTTACATTTGTACCAATAAATTCTACAATTTATAAAATTCACTAATTAGTTAATTAAATAATTTAGATAAGTTAATTTATTCATTTTATTTATTACCCTTTGTGTTCCTTGATTAATCAATTAAAAATTTTAATTGGTTGTTAATTTTAATTATCGACTAATTAACTACATTTGAATTTACGGGTTATAACATGTTGAGTGGTGAAGACCCAGAAAGGAGTTAGACGTTGTATGTGTATGGGGAAGTAGAAAGTTGAGAGCACTGTTGTGATGGTACCGTGTCTTGCTTGTGCCAGGGATGAATGGACGTTGATAGAACGTATTATCTTTGTTCATTTGTTTGTGGCCGGAAGCATTAATTTTGTGGCCGGAAGCATTAAATTTAGAGTACTTACCTGTGTACCTTTGGCGATGATGGAATGTAGTAGGTGCTGCACGGTTCTCTAGGCGAACGATTTTTCTCCAACCGTCTCCAGTAGTGATTTCTTTGAATCGTCCACCCATTGCTTTGAATCGCCCAGAAATCGCCAATAATCGCCTTAGCAATCGCCTAGGAGCGCTCCAGAATTGTCAGATCCACTGGTGTATACGTACCTCTTCTAAAACATTAGTTATCTTTAATTAGATTAATACGTACCTCTATTCAAATTGTGTAGATAACAACATATCTTATTAATTAGATTAATCTGATATATCTTTAAAGGACACACACACACATATGCCACAAGACTTCCACCATAAAAAAAATATATCAATTAAGGGAAGCTATTCAATTTCAAACAATGGTAGCACAATTAATGGATTATTTTAAAAAATATATATGTGAACAAGCTTGC
Source organism: Carex parvula (assembly GCA_025461045.1). Classification (NCBI taxonomy): domain Eukaryota; kingdom Viridiplantae; phylum Streptophyta; class Magnoliopsida; order Poales; family Cyperaceae; genus Carex; species Carex parvula. The sequence continues at coordinate 61,700 of JAJGRW010000871.1, read as the reverse complement.
CACAACACTTAAGTTCTTCCGTCCACCAAAGCATATACATAGAAGCTCTAGTTGAAGTCAGTATTGTAAATTGATAACGGTATGTGCTTGTCGGACGGACGGGGTACCGTCAAGTGATTAATCAGTATGCGGCTGATTAATCAGAATTATACGGCCGATTAATCGTTTTCATTAAAATTATGTGTTTATATTCATAATTTATCAAAAATGATTTATTTAAGTCATCAAACTTATCAAATAAACTTAATTTAACTTTGTTCAATTATTATAACATGATAGTACGCTTATTTCTTCTTAATTAACACATACGCACTTTACATATGTAAGTAACACATTTATTTAATGCAAAAATAAATTCGAAAATTAAGCTTTTTCAAATACTATTAACATATTATTTGAAAGAAATCAAACATTCCAACATAAAATCACTAAATTTCATATATGAACATGTTGTACTAATTGAAAAAAATTAAGTCAGTAAGTAAGAAAAATATATGTTATATAAATAATAAAAAAAAAATTTCAATTTTAAAGTAAGTAAGAAGAAAAAACATATTAAAATATTAGATGTATATCCAAGTACAAATAAAACTATAATACATGATTTATGGAACTTATTATCACACACAGTCATAGAAAAAATGAAAAATAAATATTCACTGGAATAAACGGAAATAAATGAAAATAAATGGATGATTAAATGGGAATAAACGAAATAATTGAAAATAATCGGCCGATTAATTAGAAAAATCAGCACAGACCTCCAATTAGTGTATTCGTAACGGTTTGATCGTCATTAACGATTAAACGGACGTTTAATCGACCGTTAAAGCCGTTTTTTACAATTGAAACTCGTACAAATCATATAATAAATATTGATGGGTCAAATCACCTTCTCCTTGTTGGACAAGGAGATTAATTCTACCCAGTACCCACCATAGTGCCATAACTCGCGAATTATACGCGTATAATTCGTTTTTTGGGCATAGCCGAACCGAACTCCGTATAAAACGCTGAAAAACGTATAAAACGTTTTATTCGCGAATAAAACACGTATAAAATGCGAGTTACGAATTATTCGTGATAAAAACGCGAATAAATCGCCAAAAAAAAAAAATTTGAATTTTTTGAATTTTTTTTTTTTAAGTTTTTTTTGGGGGGTTTTTTTTTTTTTACTTCCTTGTTGTACCGAATCATTCCCGAATTATATCCGAATTATATCTGAATCACGAATTTTTGACCTCGCCGAACCGAATCCGAACTTTTAATTTGTCACTATGGTACCCACCATTCATCAACACAATCATAGCATGTTATGTATTTAATAGTGTTACTTTCTTCTTTCGCGCAGTCCATCCTAAGTCCGGATCCCAGAAGGTACCTCAAATTTTGAGTTTGAATCCGGACCGTACGATTAAAATTCGGATCATTTCGGCCGAGTGTGAAATACATGGACCCTTTTAAAGTTTTAATATTCATGCCAAAGCGGATCGGACGGTCTGGATTTAAACTCAAAATTTGGATTACCTTAGTTCATTTGAAATCGTGCCATTTTTTCACCCTTTACAAGCCCACTTTCCTTTTGTTGTAACGAGGATCATAACCTGTTGCAATACTGGTTATAAAGGGTAGAACATCATTAGGATTGGATTAGTATCAGACAAGTTCTCTTCTAATTTTGGTGCATAAGGACAATTTTTGTTCTTAAAAATAGATGAAACTACATTATTAATGCGGTCCCAACAGAAATAGCAACAATCGACCACACCATTTTCTTTTTTTCTGTCGTTTTCATAACTGTCACACGAGCAATACGAAATACTACACAAAATAAGAAGAAAAAAATAGTGAAACTCCACTAATGCTTTTTTTTTTTTTATGGTCGGCGAGAACGCCAACAAATATATTGATAAAAAAGGTTAACTATCACACGAGCAATACGAAATACTACACAAAATAAGAAGAAAAAAATGGTGAAACTCCACTAATGCTTTTTTTTTTTTTTTATGGTCGGCGAGAACGCCAACAAATATATTGATAAAAAAAGTTATTTACACAAACGGTAATTTAAAATTAATTTACAACTTCATAGAATTTACTCCGCTGCCTACAAGGCGGTCATCCACTGACATATCTCTAGTGCCGTATCATTGATCAAATGATGCACCACTCTCTGTTTTTTGGAAAAAAAAAACCCTCCTGTTTCGCTCGCGCCATAAGGCCCAAGCCCCCGCTGCCCAAAGTATGTTCCACCGTGCCCTTTCATTCGGCGGTCGCCCATGGAGCCCTCTAAACCATATTTCTATTATGCTACTTCCTCTTCGCCTTAGGGACACAGTATGGTGAGCCAATAGTCCTGCCCAGAAGCTACGGGCGTAGGGACAGTCCCACAAAATGTAAAACTCCACTAATGCTGTGGTTCGGCCCACCTTAGTTTCTAATTTGAAACGACAGAAAAAAGGCAATTTCGATAGGCACAACAGAATAATACGTAGATATAGCACCAGCTGGCTGTTTTACAATTCAAAGCACCAAAGTTTAATTTCGTTGATAATCACAGCAAACGGAGCGCTTCGTCAATTAATTTTCTTGATAATCACAGCAGACATCACAAAGCAAATCGGACGGTAAAAAAAGTGGCAGTAATTCAGTTGAAATGCTGCCAAAATCATATTAGCCGTACTATATATATATATTTTTTTAATAAAAGGCATAATGCTCATTTTATTAAAGAAACCAGTTTCCATTACAACTAAAATACACAGATCATATCGTAGTTCAAAAGCAAGCAAGTTCAAAATAAAATGTTTATCAGTAGTGCCTGATACATCAACAAAAGGTAACTTGAGATATTCGATAAAAAGACAATCACGGTGATTGAATTACCTGATTGCTTGGTGGTTAACATAGGTTGAAAACTGGAGATAGAAATACTATGTTTGACTTAACAATTACAATAGCATTTTTTTTTCCCTTCTTAACATGCATATATACTTTTAATAAGAAAAACTTTAGAGCATCTACATCGCAGTTGTTTTTTCAATTGCTAATCTGACGTGGTAAGTTTTATTCAGATTGCTAGAATGTAAGATAATTTCTAAATTAACAAATTTGCTTTAAAAGAAAACGCTTTCTAATTGCCACGCTGGCCAAAACATTTATTTCTATTCGCTCTCTCTCCCTCTCTAACTGCGCAACCCAAGGAAAAAAAGAAGAAAGAAACCTTTTTTTTTTTTTTTTTGCCTACAATTTGCTTTGATCGTTTTTCGTCTAACCGACCTCTCATATTGATTCGTATATATTTTTATCCTCTACATTTTAAGATCTCAATTACTTGGGTTTTCTTTTATCTGATCTCCGACGAGAATCTCATAGCGTCACCTCTTTGCGTCGGTGCTGTAGTTGGAGCTTTATTGGAGGTTTGAGTGAAAGGTCGAAATCAATTAAAAGAGAGAATGAGATTTATGCTAATTAACAATCAGATGCTAGAGGCATCTTCTTGCATTGTCGCCGTGAAAGAGAGCTTTGGTTTAGACTTTAGAGGCATTTTAATTTCTATTATTTTGGTTTGGAGCGAGAGATTCTCTCCTGACGACACAGAAAGAGGGGCTTGGCGACAAAGAAGAATCAAAGGAAGTGCTGAGCCATTAACAGAAGATGAAAAGATAAGTGAGCAGCGGGAAAGGAGAGGGAAGAGCTGTTGCTATTGGACGAAGGTGCTGACCGGACACTAAAAAAAATAATTTTTGTTTTACCGATGCAGCACCTTTAAAATTAAAAATGAGTTAATTGTAATTATCTTGACAACAGCTGTAATTAATTGCTTTTCGATTTCATCGCTGTAGATGCTCGATATAAAGTGAGTTGACATTAATTAATGTAATTATTGTAAAAGAATGTGGGACATGAAGTACGGTTTTGGCCTATCACGATCAAAAGAGTGCTTCCGATTCAATTCTCTAATAAAAAGTAGTTGGTACCCTCTACCAACCTTTCAAAAAAAAATTCTCTAATAAAAAGAATATTCCACGCCCGACGCAAAATGACAAATTAAATCATAAGTTCAAAACCAACTTATGGTTCAATCAGAGCCACGTGAACAATCTATGTGGATATTGTTCAGGAATCAATTTTTTTTATAAAAGTAATTTTTTTTTGAGTAAAAATAGAGATCTAGTCCATATTCAATTGATAATTACAGTTACAAAAGTTTTGTAATTGCAAAATTAAAGAAAATACTAGACTCTCAAACAAACTTGAGCTGAAGTAAGATAAGGTAAAGAAAATACATAAAAATAGAAATCTAATTTAATAAGGAAAATATTAAATATAAATAGCCAAAAATGATGGAAGGTCAAGCTTCTCCCGTTGGTTGATTTCAGCTATGCAACAATTGTTCAACTTTCTGTATCAACTGATCGTGGGTCTTTGTTGTGTCTCCGAAGATGCGTGTACACATTTTTCTCCAAATGACAAACATTGCCGCAAGCAGGAATCTTCTATCCATTTTGCCATAGTCTAGGGGCAGAATGGCCTCTATTGGTTATGACCTCATTTTAGGGGTGTAACGGAGCGGATTCGGAGCGGATAATGCTAATACCAAATCCGTATCCGTCTTTCAATGAGCGGATACGGATACGGATACGGATAGTAAACGGATATCAAAATTTAAAATCATATCCGCCTTAAACGGATACGGATACGGAGCGGATAATCCACGAATACGGATTCGAATACGAATACAGAACGGATAATTGTCGGATATTGAGTAATTCCACTAAATTTCAGAATTGTAAGTTGCCTAATTTGAATTGCCCGTGAATTTTCTTGAATTTCATATTTGTCCTTCCTCCTGCTTCTGTCTGTACTCTCTAAGCAAGTATGATTTTCCCAGTTTTCTTCTTATTCAATGCCAGTAGGATCTTAGGCAAGAAAAATAGCATATGTTTTTTTTTTTCCAGCTACCTCTCCTACTCGAGTCAGCATATTAGTTTCGCCCCTTCAGTTAGAGAAACCCTTAAATTAGATACAAACAATAGTCAATAAGTTAACAATAAGCCACTATATCCAAACCAGTAGACATAATTGCATTAAAAAAAATACTGAAGTTAACAAAGTTCTAAAACTACTACAATAATATAAAAATTACAAAGGAAACCTAACCATTAAACTACTTAATGCATCCTAGAACCAGTACCTAGAAATTCATACCAGTACTGCTGAAAATAGATCGTTGGCTTTACTGACAACAGAAATAAAAATCATTTAAAGTCCAGTATCTTTTACTACTCATTTCTCATGATAACAACTCACAATCAAATGTTAACAGAAACAAGAAAATAAATTATATTGTTTTGCATTAGAAAAGCGAAATACTAAAGTTAAATTCTCACATAACCAAATGACAATCAAAGCAACCAATCAATTAATCAAACCAACCAATCAATTAATTAGCAAGTTAATAGACAAAAATTATATTTACCAAGATCAAATTTGAAGAAAGAAAAACACCTGGGAAGCTCTGGGAATGGAGCTACGTACCGGAGTACTGGGATAAACAAAAAATAATGTCAAAGGAAATAGAAAAATACAAATAATCAAAACATATTTGATAAATGCGAGCGACAGGGAGGATGTAAGTGCGAGCCCTTCTTGGTTGGAGAGCGCAATAGGGAGGGTTTAGGGCATGAAAGGCGTAGCCCCGCGCAAGGGAGAGAGACAGGGAGTAGATGCTGTAGGTCGGTGGTGGTAGGTGATAGGCGGCAGACGTGCGCAAAGTGAGAGAGAGAAAGGTGTGCGCGAAGTGGTAGGCGGTAGGCCGGTGGTGGTAGGCGGCAGGTGATAGGACAAAGCGTGAGAAAACTAAGAAGTGAGAATGGTCCGGACTGAGGCTAAACAATAGTCCCACCGAGAGAAAGAAATGAAATTGTTCTGTGTATATATGAACTTTCCGACTAATTTTGAGGAACTTCGGTCTTGCGGATACATACCGGATATCCGCTCCGTTTACATGTAAGGAAAATCATTCGTTTCCGTATCCGCGTTATTTGGCCATATTCAAGATTTATCCGGATCCGCATCCGCCAATTATCCGCTCCGTTTAAAACGGATACAGATATTAATCGAATTCGGAGCGGATACGGTACGGATAATCCGGATCCGTTTACACCCCTAGGCCCTAGGGCCCTCATTTGCATTGTGGTATCCATCTGTCTGTATATTTCAGTTGTGAATGTGCACTGTTCGACAAGAATACCCGACATTTTTATTAATATCCAAAGTTTAATGCAAATTATTAATTATACCCAGAAGTCAACTCAATATTGATATATACCCAAGCCGGCCATTTTCTGGCCGGCTATGTTCCTTCCCTAAGTCGGCCAGAAAATGGACGGCTATGTACCTTTTTTTTTTTTTTTTTTTTTTTTTTTTTTTTTTTTAGAAAGACACTATGATGAAATCTAACTCAGAAAATTTGAAATTTTTGTTTAAATTATTTGTTATATTACTTCTTTGAGGAGGGATCAAATTACAACAATTATTTTTTTTATTTTCAAAGTCCAAATCGTCGATCCATCATAAAAAATAGTAGACTGATTTTAATTTTTTTTATTTTTATTTTTATTATTTTCCAGTCCAAATCGTCGATCAAATTACAACAATTATTTTTTTTACGCTATAGTAGACTGATTTTGCTCATCTTTCATGAATCATAAAAAATAGTAAAAAAATTCCAAAAATAGTAAAAATTGGTAATCTGCAAGTTCATTATGTAACTAATTTACTGAGCTACTTGGATTGAATGATAGACATGAAAATCTTAATCGGAAACTTCAACTCAAGTTTTGAGACTCTTCCCTTAGTTTTTTGACGAATCCGACGGTCGGATCGGTCCCGAAAGGAAATTAGCTTGGTACAGGGGCTGTGGAGCTCATGTCAAAATTTCAGCCCGATCCGACGGACGGATCAAAACTTATGCCCTTTTTTGTGAAGCATGCGCAGGACTTGATTAAACATCATGAGTAAAGCATAGAACAGATCAATTGCAATCATAGGAAATATTCAGTTATTCAACAGGCGTAGCCGGCACAGACGCATGCGCATTTTCGCAAGCTTTCCGAAAAGTGCTCATTTGCTGAAATCGGACACTCGAGCACCGTTTTATGACCGTTTGAAGTTTCATCGTTGTTTTTCTCCTTTTCAGTGAAGATATCGTCCCTATTCATATCGTATTTTAGCGTAATTTACCGTATTTTAACGTAATTTAATGTAATTTAACGTAATTTAACATAATTTAGTGTTATTCAACATAATTTCAATTAATCTATCGTATTTTAGTATAAATATGCTAATTATACATCAAAGAAGTAATATAACAAATAATTTAAACAAAAATTTATCGTATTTCAAAGTTAGATTTCAATATTTTGATCTTCATAGTCTCTCTCTAAAAAAAAAAAAAAAAAAAAAAAAAAAAAAAAAAAAAAAGGTACATAGCCGGCCATTTTTTGGCCGGCTTAGGGAAGGAACATAGCCGGCCAGAAAATGGCCGGCTTGGGTATATATCGATATTGAGTTGACTTCTGGGTATAATTAATAATTTGTATTAAACTTTGGATATTAATAAAAATGTCGGCAAGAATACCATTTGTATATTTTTTTTATAACACGCAAAATGACAAGAATACCATTTTTCTCAGAATGATGACATATTTTTTTCTTTTTTTTGCAATGTAAGAGTACGGACCGGTTTTTCTTCTTGTAAGCATTGTACAAAATTACAAATCCTTCTGAGACAAGTGATACTGTACATTTGACTTGCAGTAAAGTTATGTTATTTTCTGCTAAAAGTTTCATATTTGTTGTAATGATATATCGAAATAATTATGATCAATAGTTTGCAAAAAAGAGTAGTAAACTAAATATTCCTGTCAATTCAGAATGCTTGCCTCTTAATAAATAATTATAATGGATAAAAAGTACTTCGTAATGCCTGTTTTACTTGAAAAGAGTTTTTTTTTTTCAGAAGTCAGTAACCTCTGATCTATAAAATAAAAGAGGTGAGAAAAAAGGGTTTATGATGTAAAAGCAAACATTTTTTGCTTGATAAAAACAAAATATAATTTTGGAAAGAGATGATTCAAATACTTTCATTTTTTGTGTCTCTATCATACCTCTATTTTTAAGAACTTTAATAATTCAAAATTAAAACTTAAGTCAAAATAAACTTAAGTCATTTTATTTATGCCAGTATAAAAAATTATAATATTTCAACTTTATTGTGTTTGTCATCAAGAGCTTGTAAAAATGTACTGATGTGGATAATTTCTAGACGTTCATTTTTCAACTTATTGATTCATATTAAAAATAAAATTAAAATGTGATAACTTTTTATAAGTATGTAGTGAAAATCATATAGATCACATCTAACGGTTTTATTTTAATGTTTATATTTTAAATTTTAAGATATGTTATTAGCTTTAAGTCTATTTGCATATTGATGTAATATTGCAGCTTACGTAGATGCTACTGTTATGTACTATGTTCCATATGGAATCCATATCCTCGACGGTACCGTAAAAGATTCCCTTTTACAATTAGCTATTTACGGTTTGAGATTAACTCTCAGCCGGTTTGGGATTTCGGGCTGACTGAGGGGGCAGTATTATTGGGCTTTGAGATTGGTGCCAAGTTAAAAAGAAAGCTCCAGATCAAGTAATTGTAAAAGATTCCTATTACGGTACCGTCGGTGATATGAATTCGTTCCAGATGTAGGTACCACTTTTAGGTATCAACACTTAGTAATTAAAAGTCCGTATATGTTTTCAATGTTATTCAAAAAATATTTTAAATTTTAAATTTTATATTATTAATATTTTAAAAATAAAAATATGATGGAGTCAAAAAAGATATTTGAACCCTCCTCTGTTTTCATATATATTAGACAGGACAGCGCCCGATATTTTTATTAATACCCCCAAAAAATAAAAATTATTAAATCTACCCTCGAGTCAAAATTATTATTAAAAATGTCCTAACCGCCTCCTTCTTGGGCGGTCCAGAATCCATAGCAGACCGCCCAGCGGGGGGGGCGGTCCACTACCCATAGCTGACCGCCCAGAGGGGGGGCGGTCCACTATATATATATATATATATATATATATATTTTTAGAGAGAATATGAATATCAAGATGCTGAATTCTAACGCTAAAAATTCAGATTTTTTTAAAATATTAGTTAGATTACTTCTTTTAAGCATATTTATACTAAAATACGCTAAATTACTTAAAATTATGTTAAATTATGTTGAATTACACTAAATTACATTAAATTACGCTAAATTATAATAACTTCGTTAATTATGCTGAATACGGTAAATTACGCTAAAGTAGACCGATTCTGTGCCATCTTTCATGAATAATAAAAAATAGTAAAAAAATTTTGAAAATAGTAAAAATTGGTATTCTACAAGTTCATTATGTAACTAATTTACTGAGCTACTTAGATTGAATAATAGAAATAAAAATCTTAATCGGAAACTTCAACTCAAGTTTTGAGGCACTTCCCTTAGTTTCTTGGCAATTCTGAATTTTGAAATCTGGCGTAGCAGGCACGGATGCATGCGTCTTTTCGCAAGCTTTCCGAAAAACGGTCATTTGCTAAAATCGGACACTCGAGCACCGTTTTATGGCCGTTTGAAGTTTCGTCGTTGTTTTTTTTTCCTTTTCAGTGAAGATATCGTCCCTATTCATATGTAATTTACCGTAATTTAGCGTATTTTAGCGTAATGTAATGTACTTTAGCGTAATTTAACGTAATTTAGTGTTATTCAGCATAATTTAACATAATTTCAAATAATTTAGCGTATTTTAGTATAAATATGTTTAAAAGAAGTAATCTAACTAATATTTAAAAAAAATCTGAATTTTTAGCTTTAGAATTCAACATCTTGTTATTCATATTGTCTCTCTAAAAAAAAAAAAAAAATAGTGGACCGCCCCTCCTCTGGACGGCCGGCTATGGGTAGTGGACCGCGCCCCGCTGGGCGGTCTGCTATGGATTCTGAACCGCCCAAGAAGGAGACAGTTAGGGCATTTTTAATAATAATTTTGACTCGAGAGCATATTTGATAATTTTTATTTTTTTGGGTATTAGTAAAAATGCCGGGGACAGCGCTCTATTTTCAAATGGAATATTTTTCTGTCGGCGCTGACAGGGAAGCACATTAATCTTTCCTACCATAAAAAATCAAATTCAATTACTCTTCCAACAAAACAATTAAGTCCAAGCTGCCTCATTTATCGGAGGACATTATTATAGATTGAATCATTGAAGGAGAGAGCAAGCGAGCGAGAGAGAGAGAGAGAGAGAGACGCAAAGATGAAGGAGACGGTAGTGCTCTATGCTGGCATGGGCGTTGGGCACCTGGTGCCGATGGTTGCACTTGCAAAGCTCTTCCTAAGGCACAACCTCGCTGTCACAATTGTGACTGTTGATCCACCACCGACGTCGGGCTCCAGCGCAAAAGTCATCTCGGGCTTTGCCTCGGCCAACCCGTCGATCTCATTCCATATCCTTCCCACCATCCCCATCCCTGCTGAAGCTAGCCACAACCCTTTCGGCCGGATGTTTGACATCCTGCGGGGAGGCAACTCAAATCTTCTTGAATTCTTAATTTCCATTTCGAAAACCACCTCTGTACACGGCATTGTGCTTGACATGTTTTGCACGGCGGCACTTGAAGTGACTGATAAATTGGGTATCCCGACCTACTTTTTCGTGCCCTCTCCTGCCTCTGGTCTCGCCGTTTTCTTACATGTCACGGTTCTTGACAAAACTCTTTCTACCTCTTTCAAGGACATGGGAAGGACGCCAATCGACTTCCCAGGGCTTCTACCGGTGCCAGCAACTGATTTACCACAAAGCGTGCATGACAGATCAAGTGAATCCTACAAAACACGCATTGCGAACTGGCCACGATATGTTGAAGCTGATCGGATACTCCTCAACACCTTTGAGGAACTCGAACCAAAAGCCGTGAAGGCTCTGAGAGCCGGGCTTTGGAGCCAGAACATGCCGCCGATTTATTGCGTAGGACCATTGATTACTCAAAGTGAAGGCAGCCACAGTGAAGCAAAACACGAGTGCCTCACATGGCTCGATTCCCAGCCAAAACGGAGTGTGGTTTTCCTGTGCTTCGGCAGCATGGGTGCTTTCTTACCAGAGCAGGTTAAAGAAATTGCAGTTGGCTAGAAAATAGCGGTCAGAGGTTCCTCTGGGTGGTGAAGATCCAGGATGACCCGAATAAGCTCCTTGAGGCGCAGTCCGAGCCCGACCTGGATACCATCTTACCAGAGGGGTTCCTTGACCGGACCAAAGACCGTGGCATGGTTGTGAAATCATGGGCTCCACAAGCTCAGGTTCTACAACATGAGTCGGTTGGTGTGTTCGTGAGCCATTGCGGTTGGAATTCAACACTAGAGGCAATCACTTACGGAGTGCCGATGGTATGTTGGCCGATGTATGCTGAGCAGAGATTGAATAAGGTGATCTTGGTGGAAGAGATGAAGATTGCGGCCGTGATGAATGGGTATGACGAGGGGTTGGTACAGGCTGAAGAGGTTGAAACCAAGGTTAGGTGGCTAATGGAGTCTGAAGGAGGGAAGGCACTGAAAGAACGCATGATGGCACTAAAGCAGGAGGCTGCCGACGCGCTCGGAGAAGGGGGGTCTTCTTCCCAAACGTTTGCTCAGTTCCTTAAAGATCTAGAAGAATTTCACAAGGGGAAATAGGACTTGAATGGATGATGCGAAGTGTTTCTCTTGTTTCATCAGAAAAATTAGAATAATTTCGATCCTTTGTTTTAGTAAAACTGTCTGCATATTTCGTATAAATTTACTTTATGACCTTATTATTGGTTGATAGGTACTGAAACTTGGGAATTATAATTCATGAGCTAGAAAAATTAGCTATCTGTTTTAATTACTAAACCTGCAAATATTGGATGGTTAAATGTTTCAAATGAGTATCAACCATCCATCAGCTTCATCTTAAATTGGCAAATCGTAACATGTGTGATTGAAATACCTACGGGTTTTCTCCTCAAAAAGAAAAAAACATGTGTGATTGAAATACAAAAAAAGAAAAAAAAAAAACAGAGAGACATGTTCAAGATCAGGTAAGGCAATGTAGAACCTCTAGCTATTTAAGACCAGGAACCAGGCACCGTGCTGTATCTCTCTCAGCCACAAATCAATCCACGCTGCCTGCATTAATGGAATTCATATCCAGTGCAGTACTGTAATAGGGAATCTTATACAATTACTTGATCTGGACCGTTCTTTTTAACTTGGCACGAATCTCAAAGCCCAATAATACTGCCCCCTCAGTCAGCCTGAATCCCAAACCGGCTGAGAGTTAATCTCAAACCATAAATAGCTAATTGTAAAAGGAAATCTTTTACGGTACCGTCGAGAATATGGATCCGCATTAATGAATGTTCTGACAATTCTATCCAACAAAGTGGCTAATAAAATCCTGGTCTGAGGTTGTACTACTGGCCGACAGCATTGAAAGACTTCAAACAAAATTGCTGGTACATGAGTAGGCCCATCCATTGCCACTCTCATCGGCCTTCTTTCAATTTCGGCCCTCTTTACTCCTACATAATTAGTTAGCTGTGTTATAGCCTTATAGGGCCAGAAGCTATGTACTTGAATCCAACTGAAGTTATCAGACCAGTATCAGACCTTGGGCACTGCAGTTCTCTGATTAACAGAAATGCACTACCAAAATCCCAAATTAATTAATATAATATAACCTGTTAATCCAACAACTGTAGCATTCGTAAAATCATATTCGATCTAACGAACATTGAACTCTGGTTTTAACAGTTAAAATAGAAGATACTTGACAAAGTGTGCCAATCTTTTGCAAATGAAAATTTATTAATATGGCACTTAATGATACTTGACTGGAGATGCTCCCGGCCAACTCTCCTTCTTGTAACCTTAAATTAAGCTTTTCTATTTTCCTGATTTCACTGTTATATTCGACTTAGTTATCAACAATATTACGAACAGATTTTATTAATGTAATATGATCATTTCATTAACACTAAACATGTATTATTGCAATTCCTTGAATGACCAGAACCTCTTTATTATTTGTAAATAAATCCAATTTTGTGAATGCCCAACACAGAAGAGTTAATTATGCGAAGATGAAGCAAAGTTATCTGTTGGAAATGATCAAGATCGGTCAGGAAAAGAAAAACCAAATGAATGTCATCCTTTCAGTTTGCAGAACATCATCATATATCGTTATCAGCACAAACAAATAAAAATCACTTATTATTGTATATATGAAAAGGAGTGATAATTAAAAAAATGTTCATTATTTCTTTTTTCTATAACATAATTAGATATACAGGCTAGTCAACAAAATCCAACAAGGACCCTAATTCATGAAAACCATTCAAATTTCAGTACCCGGCATTAAACACTTTGTAGTTCCAAGTTTCCTAAGAATTCCAAAAAAGCTGCTTCTGATGAGCCCCCTCCGGCCTTTCAATGCCTCCAAACCATTAATTATATAAGAGCGAACATTGTTTCTTAGCTCTTTACCTCCTTCCGTTCCATCAACCATTTAACTTTCTGAGCCAATTTATCTCTTGAAACCAATGTCACATGGTCATCATTTATCTTTCCTTTCGATGTTTATCACTCCATGTTGAGAAATAGGAGATTAAGCCTCAGAAAATCATCATTGGCTAATTAGGCAAGAAATAATCTAGCATCCATAATATAGCTGTTAAATCAAATAAGGTATCTAGAATTATTTCTTGAGATTTAGCAAATCCAGCAACTAGTAAATTAGGCAATAGACCAACAGCTATATTTCTATTAGTCTATAAAAGAACATGTACAGCAAGCTTTGTAAGATAACATAATCAATACAATTTCATTCTCCATTTTCTTCCTTGTATTTCACAATATGATATCAGAGCAGGTCTTGTAGACCTGAGAACACAAAAACAAAAACAAAATCACAAAAACCCTAGAACAAAGAATTCACAGCTAGTAGAAGAAGAATGGCAAAAGCAACACAGGGAGGTGAACAGCCGCTCAACAGCGATGCTAACCCAAACCTGAGGCTCACAGCTACTCTACTCAACGGCAATAACCATCTGACCTGGGCAAGAGCTGTAACGCTGACTCTCAGCGGTAGAGGTAAGCTGGGTTATATCAATTACAAAATAAAAAAAAACCAACCAATCTGGCCCATGTCTAAGAACTAGAAAAATGACAAACAAACAATGATGTCTTGGCTCCTTAATTCCATGGAACTAAGCTTAAGTGGAAGTTTTCTATTTTCAAATTCTGCCAAAGAAATGTGGGACTCAATTCAAGAAATGTTTGGGCACCATCAAAACTTTGCACACATTTTTCAACTCGAGCAAGAAATCACTCAAATCAAACAAAACAATAGACCAAATATTGAGTACACAGCAAAATTGAAAGCAAAATGAGATGAGCTAGCTGTTTATTTGCCATCTACTAGTGACCCAAAAATTTTACAAGAAAGGTGAGAACAAGAACGGGTATACACTTATCTCGCGGGTTTAGACCCGAGTTTTGAACCAATTCGAGCCCATATCTTGTTAGCACCCCAACTGCCTTCCTACTCAAGTGTCGTTGCTATGGTGCAAAGAGAAGAGTCGAGGAGTAGTATGAACTCTGAACCAGCCTATGAAAACCATGCATTACTCACCAACCGAAACCCTAGCTCTCAGACGGACTTGCGGAGAACCAACACTACCGTAAAGTGTGACTGTTGTAAGAAGGAGGGGCACGGGAGAGATCAATGTTGGTTCCTCCATCCACATCTCTGACCAAAAAGAAAGGGCAACAGAGGTGGCGGAGAACAAAGAGGGAGAGATCAATCGCGAGACAGAGAAGGGGAGAAGAGGGCTCTAGCGGCATCTAGCGGGTCTGACTTCTCTGATTCGGGGTCCGATTCTTGCCTTCACCAATCATCATCCGTGTTGATTTGTCCTGAAATGTCACAGCTTTAGATGAGAAAATCACATCACAGTTTAAGTCCTTGGTAATTTTGCTTACAGATAATAGATTAGAATTAAGTGTTGGTAAATGCAAGACATTTGAAATATTTTTTGAAAATAAATTTATAGTTCCTATATTTTCAATATGTTCTTTGGCACCATTTGCAACAGACACATTGAAATTATTGGTTTTTTTGTATATTTTTTAATAAATAAATATTTCTGGTCATGTGATCAGTTGCACCCGAGTCAATAATTCAAATATTGTCTTTACAGTAATTTTGATAATCATTTAATGCAATACCTGTAAAGTTACCTGACTGTCCAAGCTTGTTTGTGATTTGGGCTACAATTTGGTCCAGTTGTGCCTGGCTGAGAAGAGGACCATCAGATTGGGCTGAAAACTTTATAGAAAATCAACCACAGGATACTGCACCTTTGTAGGTGGGAATCTCGTGGCTTGGAAAAGCAAAAAGCATAACGTAGTTGCAAGGTCAAGCGCAAAAACTGAATATAGAGCAATGGCATCAACAGCAAGTGAACTAGTATGACTCAAGCAATTGCTACGCTACATGAAATTCCCATGCAAAGAACCAATGCAAATGTATTGTGACAACCAAGCTGCACGACACATTGTCTCAAATTCAGTTTTTCACGAAAGAACCAAGCATATCGAAGTGGATTGTCACTTCATACGAGAAAAAGTTCAAGCAGGAGAAATTGAGACTCCATTTGTGAAAAGTCACGACCAACTATCAAATGTATTCACCAAAGCATTGGACAAAGGAATGTTTTAGAATATTTTATACAAGTTGGGTTGTATCAATTTGTTCGAACTCAACTTGAGGGGAATTGTTGAGGAATAGGAGATTTAAGCCTCATAAAATCATCATTGGCTAATTAGCAAGAAATAATCTAGCATGCATCCATAATATAGCTGTTAAATCAAATTAGGTATCTAGAATTCTTTTTTTTTTTTTTTTTTGGTTACAAATCTAGAATTATTTTTTGAGATTTAGCAAATCCAGCATCTAGTAAATTAGGCAATAGACTAACAACTATATTTCTATTAGTCTATAAAAGAACATGTACAACAAGCTTTGTAAGATAACATAATCAATACAATTTCATTCTCCATTTTCTTTCTTGTATTTCACAATACTCCAAAACAACGAAGATGCTTCCTATTTTTTTTTTCATATACTAGAAAATTGGACCTAGAAAATTCAAATATTCGAGAAATTCAGGTCACTTGTCAGTATGACAAATAGGGCCGAGACCCGTGAGGTCCAAGAAATACTCGAATGGGACAGTAATTAACATCAATAAAATTTCCAAATTTGTTTCTTTCTCCCAAGAGAAGTATCCGTAAGAGGCGTCAGCCGTGACGACAAACATGAACAATGTGGTGGCCCATAGGAGTGCAAAGCCCATCATAGTTCACTTCTACTAGTAAGGTCTGTTCATTCTTTAGCATTGTAATTTGACTTTTCCATTGTAGAAAATTTCATGCAAGTTCCTGCAAAACCTCAAGATAGCACGTTTCTCATACATTCCCTTTTAACATGAAAGGGGTCACATGCATCCTTCCTCTTCTATCTTCTTAGTATAAATTTCTAAATCGCTCATCATGTTTCCGCCAGTTAACAGATATAAGTTTTGGATTAGTGGGGGTATTTTGGGCATTTTCTGGACGTAAATGGGATGTATCCTGTGCTGGTATATATGTTGAATTTTGTGGGAACATATTTGGTATTCCATATTGTTGTAGTTGAACAAGTATTATATTTGTCCAGTCATTTATAATCCACCTCCTGACAATCATTTTAATTGCTTATTAGAAAATTATAAATGATTTCGTTACAATCTTTTTTAATGAATTGCTCATTTTAATTTTCTTATAACATTAAGTTAGAGCTCCTTTTTGTTAAACTAATTCATTTATATAAAAGGTCAATTGCCTATAAAGTTAAAATTAAGAGACAGGTTTTAGTGATATGCATCGGTTCACTATCAGTAAACCAATATAATGGAAATTTTGTGAATGCCCAAATTGTCATCCGGCACTGATATGATACGAAACAGAATATTGAACACTATATCCGGAAAGGAACAAAATCTGTCAGAAAAAAAATTAGGTCAAGTTCATCTTTTTAAATGTATAGAAATATCACCATGTTCAACAGTAAAATTTTAAAAAGTCGCATGCATATATATAAGAGGATATATTAATTGAAACTAAGAAACAGAAGAGAGAGCGCATATAGCAGATCGAATTAAATAAAAAATAATGTTTACTTATTTGCTTCCATCAAACATACTGAAAAAGATTTGTGAAATAAATCCAAACAACCAAAAAGCAAGCATACCAGTCATACTACGAGGGACCCAACTAAATAAAATCTCTATCACCATCAAAGGACAAGAAATCTTCCTACGGAAATTTTTGGAAATGCAAATTTGAAAAAAAAATAATAATAATTCCGGCAAAATATATTCAAAATTCAACACTGGTACAATTCAAAATGAACTAGTTAATTCATACTACACATGGTCCTAAGAACTCCAAGAAAGCTGCTTCTGATGAGCCCCCTTCTCTCAATGCCTCCAAACCATTAATTCTATGAGCGCTCGCATTGTTTCTTAGCTCTTTACCTCCTTCCGATTCTATCAACCATTTCACTTTCTCAGACAATTCATCTCTTGAAACCAACCCTTCATCACATCCTTTGAGCTCAACTCCGACTTTCATTTCCTCAATCAAGAAGACTCTGTTCATCTTCTGCTCCGCAAACAATGGCCAGCAGATAATTGGTACAGCATTAATTATCGCCTCAAGTATTGAGCTCCAACCAAAGTCACTCACAAATCCCCCGACTGACTCATGTTGCAAAATCTCAACTTGTGGGGCCCACGACTTCACCATGATGCCCTGTTCTTTTGTCCGGTCCAAGAACCCTTCTGGCAACAATGCATTTAAGTCTGGCTCAGACAGTGGGTCATATGGCATTTTTGGGTCATTACTTGGTGGATTGCGTACCACCCATAAGAACTTTTGGCCACTCTCTCAATCCTGAAAGCTATTTCTCTCAATTGCTCGACTGAGAATTTGCCCAGACTGCCAAATGAAAGAAATACCACACTCTTCTTTGGCTGGGCATCCATCCATATAAGACATGGATGATTAACTATCTCATTGTCATCAGGAGCAGTGACCAATGGCCCGACGCAATAGACAGGCGGTGTCGGTCGGGTTGAAAGGCTGAGCCCATCTTTCAAAGTTTTCACTGCCTGATGTTCTAGTGACTCAAATGTGTTGATGAGAATTCCTTTTGCCTCCAGCGTTCGCCTGAACAAATTAATAAAGAGCTTGTGTTCCTCGGTGTCAAACTCTAGCACCCTAGATGGTGTGTCAGATGAATGCAGCAGGGGAATGCCAGGGATGACAATTGGGGTTTTCCCAACATCTTTCTTTCTCCTGTCCCAAGTTGAGACCAGTTCTGGTAAGTGAAGGAACACGGCAAGGGCGTTTGCTCCAGATGGATAAAATATGTATGTAGGAATGCCGAGCTCAGCTGCAACATCCAGTGCATCAACACAGAAGATGTCAACAACCAGTGCAGCAATAGATGCAGTTTTTGATAGAGATTGAAGGTATGATTGAAGTTCCCCGTTGTTTGCTTGTATAGTATGTAACATGTTGCTAAATGGAGCTGAGGCAGGTTGAGGGGGAGGTGGGAGCGGCGGGAGAAGGTTAAATGAGATTTCTGGATTGGTGGAAGAAACTTGGGAGATCAGTTTAGTGGTTGCGGTCGGCATCATCGGAGGGTTGATTACAGCAATGTTAACGGAAACGCCATGATTTATGAACAATTTGGCTAGCTGTACCATTGGTATCATGTGGCTGACACCCATGATAGGGTAGAGCACTACCTTGACCTCCTCCATTGATCGGAATAAATTTTGGAAACGTGTTTTTGTGTAAGATGGCTGTAGAAGTGATAGAAGATCAGGGAGATACAGTTACAATTTACAAGCAAGTTTGATTGCTTCGTTCCATTTTATAGGGCGCGCAGGAAGTAGGAAAGAAGATTCGTTTATTTTATTATTTATAATATACTTGAGAATCACTCTTCATTTATTTTATTATTTATATTCAGAATCACTGTTCATTGTTGTTGTCAAAAGGTAAGAAAATGTAACACCCGGTAATTTTAATATTATTTTAATTTATTTTGGATCAATATATGATTTTATAACTTTGAAGGTTTATTATGTAAAATGACAAAATAATAAAAAAAAAAGAGATAAGATGCCAACGTGGCACTAAGGCCACGCGGCCGATGTATGTTTTTGACATGTTTAATTTTTACCACCGTCAAATTTCTCTTTATTATCTCTTTGATTAGAGAAAAAAAAGGGATCCACGTGGCATTTTTTAGCCACGCGACTTGCATGCATTGCCCTCCCTAACCGACCTTTCTAATTCATGAAAATATTTAATCACCCTATTAAACCTCTTAACTCTCTCTCTCCTTACCGATTCAAAACTGAAAAAAATAGAGAAAAATGAAAGAGAAAGAAAGAGAGTTAATTATGTAAATAAATATTTTGATATTGATTATAATTTGATTGTTTGTTCGATTGGAATTTCGACTACGTCGCGTTGATTCTGAACTGTTGATTGCAATCTGATTTGAATTTCTGAATTGATCGCTATCAGGTAATCGGACTTCTCTATAATCTGTGTTTTCGTTTTGTTTGGTTGAATGAACCATTAGCATGATATGGATGCATAAGTATTTGTTATAAATGCATGACATGAATGCATAACTTTGCATGTGAGGCATATTATGTTTCCAGAAACTAAGAATGACTTGATTTGAAGTACTTCGTCTGAAATATAAGTTATAGTTGAATTATATTATACATTGTATTTCTTAGTTCAGTCAAAAGGATGCATGAGCACATTTTTATGAACCAGCTTTTGAAACTGAAACATGACATGATTTGAAAAGAATGATTTGTAATATGGTACTGTGAACTGTGTTTAAAGAACTATAAGTATGGAACCTGACGGTCATGTAGGCGCTGTCTTTTCGTGGTAGCGCATGACCGTGGTAATGTATTGATTGAATATTAAACTTGAAAATTTGATCGGTCATGTAGGCGCTGTCTTTTTGTGGTAGCGCATGACCGGGGTTATGTAGGCCCTGTATTCGTGGTAAGCGTGTAATTTCTGTTATGTTGGCGCCGTTAATTCGTGGAAGCGCATAACAGAAATTGCGTAGGTGCCGTATTCGTGGTAGCGCGTGATCCAGTTATGTAGGCGCCGTTGATTCGTGGAAGCGTATAACTGAAAGCACGTAGGCGCCGTATTCGTGGTAAGCGCACAATTTTAGGTTATGCGCATAACAGAAATTGTGTAGGCGCCGTATTCGTGGTAGCGCATGACCCGTAGTCAGAAAAGTGTCGGATCTGGATCGCAAGATAGAAATGTTAAAAAATTTCTTTACAAGAACATTTGTGCATTAAACAATTAAGATTCATGAGCATTTGAGTATTTTATATGATATGTTAGCATTTCATGCATGTCTGAATGGTTGTTTAATAAAACCAATTATAGAGAAGCGCGTCGTTAAATAACTGATTTGTAGCTTATTCCGTATTGTTTCTTTGTGTTTTTTGTTTGCGACGTAGGTTGACGGGACGAAGGATGGATGCAAGGGTGCCTCTCTTGTCGCGAGCCCCGGCCCGACGGCGGGTTGTGACAGAAAAAGAACCCGCGACCAAGGCGGGTTCGGATCTCATAAAGTAACTTAATTTTTAGGTTTTGGATCGGAACCGTCCGATTCGAATTTGTCGCTCGTGATGATTGCGCTCTACTTTGAAATGGATTGTCGCGGATTCGAATCTGAATGTGAATTCGACCAAGGCGAGCATGGCTACAAAGAAACATATTATTGTTGTCCCTGTGGCATCTTTTTTTTTTTTTTTTTTTTTTTTGTCTAATGTTTAGCTTTGGGAACTAAATTTTGGATTGAATTGGTAATGCAATCATTTTTTTTTTTTGGAAATCTGTAATAGCCTACGGGCGTTTTTAAAATGCAAAATAAATAAATAAATAAGTTGAAACCTGATTCCATAAGGGCCTGTTCGGCACTTATTGTGTCCGTGGGAAAAAAAAATTCACTCTGACTGAATTTTTTTTTCCCCACGCGCAAAGTACAATTTAGTTCAATTCCTACGTCCACACCCATTCTCCTCTTGGCGCCAGACAGGGTCTAATATTTCATAAGATTTCTATTTTTAAACGAGCCTCCCAACAAGAGGACGTAGCTGATCATTATTTATATATGTTTTATCTTTCTTTTTTATGTCTTACCACTCCATAACAATATACTCTTTTTTGGTTGTCACATATTATGTCAGATGAGATTTTACAGATTTGAAAACCAACGAATTAATTCACATAACCCAAATTCATGAGGTATGTACTGGAATAATAATGAGAACATATTAAAATGAATATTTCGTTGTACCGTGAGAATAGTTGTGGAAAATTTAACTTTTTTTAATATGTACATCTATTAATATTTTCATATTTATATTAATATATAATTTATTAGAATAAAGATTAAATAAGTTTAATAAATTTCATAAAAAACTAGTCAAATAAAAAAACTGAAAAATAATTGCAAAACGTTAATTACTTATGTTTATATTGTCTAAAGTATAGAGTATTATGTTTATATATATTACGGGTTCTTGTCACATAACTATGAAATATGGACTTACCTTTTTTTTTTAGTATCATTTACCTGCTGATACTTTGTGAAAGAGAGAAATTATGCTTAGTTTGTGGGAAGAAAATTCTTTGATAGGAATGTTTTTTTTTTTATAATATTTTGACTTAGAATGATAATTTTGTTGGAAAATAATTTCAATTGAGAAAAAAATATCCAATAGTTTATAGAATTCAGTGATTCGCATAAAATTTTAATAGGCTGAACGAGCCCAGAAAATATGAGTTAGAAAAAACAAATATTCTAGAAGGTCGGGTTGACAAATATGACCTTCAGGCCCAAGAAATACTTGAATGGGACATTATCTTAACATCCATAAAATTCCAAATTTGTTTCTTGTCTCTCAAGATAAAAGTACCCGTGAGAGGCGTCAGCCGTGACGAACAACATCACGGTCCTCAGTCTCATCACCCAATGGAGTGGATCATGATAGTGCAAAGCATGAAAATTGAGCAGAGTTGACTTCAACCATTAAGGATTTAAGAGAGGCCTTATTTTAAATTGGCTTTCTCACTATTATGTGGCTACTTTTCTGTTCCTTGGATTATTCATTGACAGCCTTGATCTTTCTTTTGGTGCATCTCCTTTTTTAGCGTTTATTATAAAGTATATTAAAGTGGCACTTCTTAGAAAAAAAGTGTATTACACCTTATTCCCTTCAATTTACATTTTTTTATATTTCCGTGACTTATTTCAAAGTTATTTTCTTTTTTACTTCGAGATATAATAATCATTTAGTATATGTACATACTCTTTAATTTTTGTTTTTTCAGTTCACAATATATTCATATTCCTAATTCTATAATATATGCATGTGTAAATACTGTTTGTTAGTTTGGGACTTTGGGAGAATTTTTATTCATAAAAAAGTAATAAAATAAAAAAGTACGGAAATAGAAAGAGTATTCTGTTTCTAACATATTTAAAAAATTGGGATCAACGGTCCCGATCCATATTTTTGGATTGAACTCAACGGTCTCAATCCAATATTTTTTTTTATTTCGCAGAAACAAATTTTTTTGCTGCTACAGAAAACCAACTCAGTTTTGAATCGATGGATCCGATCCAAATTAAACAAGTGCACAGAAGATCCATGAAACCCAA
Source organism: Carex parvula (assembly GCA_025461045.1). Lineage (NCBI taxonomy): Eukaryota > Viridiplantae > Streptophyta > Magnoliopsida > Poales > Cyperaceae > Carex > Carex parvula. The sequence goes on along the minus strand of JAJGRW010000871.1, from coordinate 38,726 downwards.
AACGCAAATATCGCTTTGAATCAATTGTCTGGTGATAATATTGTAGAAAAAAGTTAACAAATATCTAACAAGATGTTTCTACCATATTTATTCATAAGAATTGGGGTCCCGTCTTTTAAGCGCTTTTGAGTTGTTTTTAAATAGAAAAATCTCATGTGGCAGTGGCAGTGTTCGGTTCAAAATTCACTCTCTTTTTTTCTTTTTATCTGACTCAGTGGTCCCATTTAAATACTTCTTGATTTCATGTGACTTAAGACTTTACATCAAATTCGAAAAGTCTATAGAATGAAAAAAAAAAAAACTTTGAATCAGAATCATTCAGTTCGATCCAAATGTTTGGATGTTCCGATATTTCTAAAAATATTAGAACCAGATACTCTTTTTATTTCCGTACCACTTATTTTATTAATTTCTATAGATAAAAAAAATTCGGACTTTGTTAGGGGTCATACAAGAACTTTGCTAAAATACATGATGCTTTAGTTTTTTTTTTTTTGAAAGCCTAGCAGAGACTGCCAGGTAAGGATGCTTTTGTATTGCATTAAACTTATTAATCTGTTTTCCTATGGTACTATTGTCGTCACGTTATGTTATTAGCTTTATCCTGATAAATCACAATTTCTTTTATTAACAGTGGAGGATCACCGATTTTTATTAAAAACTAACAAACTGAGTACAGGCAAAGGCGGGGGTACATGGACATAATGGGATGATGGGATCAATTGATCCATTTTTTTTTTTTTTTCAAAAACTAGTGGTTATATATGTTTTTTTTATATATTTTATTGTAAAATGCTATGGGAACCTCAAAATGACCTCCATATTTTATGTGAAAAGTTAATATTGTTGACTCCCATTCATTTTTTCAAAGAAAAATTAGTTATTATATACTGTGTATAATTTGAGAACTCTAGCATTTCATATTACTGAGAATTACCCAAAAAATTGACCCCCATTAGTCAATTTTCTGCCTCCGCCCTGAGTACACAGGTGCCTAAAAAAAGTACATACACCCAGCATAGTACATATCAGTAGAAAAACACCTCCATGACATTTTATCCTCTAAAATTGGTGTCAAAGTAAAATATCTAAACTTCAATAACAAAGTGTGTCATTTCGCTAAGTAAACACCTGTGAGTTGTCTTGTAAAAGACAACAATAAAGGGACAGTACTAAAGACAGTTGCCGCAGAAATAAAACTATTAGTACATATTGAAAAAATAAATAAGGAAAACTAGTTTGTAAGGCATATTCTTCGCACCACCTATCCAATCAGAAAGCTGTACTGTTACCAATTCCCACTTCTTTATTAAAACCCAAATTAATTACACCTCTATAGGTAGAGACAAAATTCTCATACTTGGCCTTAGTTATCTCTTTCCATTTATCATTAACCGAATTGTCTAAAAATCGAACCCACCATTTGACCAAGAGTGATTGATTCATTAATTTAAGATTAATGAGATCCAAACCACCCTTGTCTTTACTAGTACAAACTACGTCCCAAGAAACTAAAGAATATTTTTATTCTACATATATTGATAGAACATCACCATCATCTTCTTCTCTCTTTTTTTATATATTTGTAAGATCTACTACTGTCCATTCATTTATAATCTGCCTCCTAACAATCCTTAATTTTAGTTAATGGTTCACAATCACCTACGGTTACAGTGGGAAGTATATATTGATACTAGGGAGCAATATGAGTCCAACGCTCATCGGACTCAAATTGAGTCCGATAGTTTCTGAGTTTGTCCGATCTGCTTTAAGATTTGTGCTTGGACCCATCGGACTCAAATTTAGTTCGATAGTTTATGAGACTGTCCGATCCGCTGGAAAATTTGTACAAATATAGACACGGACAAATATTATAGAACAAGTATGGATCTCAAAGCGGATCGGACAGATACAATACCCATCGACTTCATTATCATTGATACTAAGAGTAATGAGGCGATAAAAAAAGCGATCGACCTAGCGACACAAAAAAACAAAACAAAAGAGAGAAAACCAAGAAAAAAGAGAGAAAAACAACAGAAAAAGTTAAAAAACAAAATAATTGAGTAGTGTAGATGCATACTGCCATGACTTCGCAGCGAATTTCCTTAATGCGAGAAAGGTTTCAGCAACAATTTGGTAAAGCGGAGCCCATGCCAATCTTAATTCAGCCATTAATGGTGGATCAGAGCAATACGGCCCAATCGGGCCTGCCTAGAAGGCTCTATAGCCAAGTAATTCAAAATCCAGCTAAGGTGTGGCAAGTTCGCAATCAGACGGCACGGGTTCCATCCAAAGCTACGCTTGTGCGATAAAAAATTGCGGAGATACGTGCGGCTTCGACATCACAGAATCCGATTTGTATGAAGTGTGGGGATCGGGGGCACTTAGCGAAGGAATGCCGAAACAAGCAACTTTATTTTGCTTGCAATCGGCTAGGGCATAGAGCAACCGATTGCCGCACCATCACTTCCTTTCCTCCTTTCTCGCCGATACCAAAACCTAGAGAGCCGATTCAACCTAGCGATCGAGCCTGTCTCTTCCCGATTTCTCGATTGCGACATTCTATACCCGATCTGATGTCGATTAAACCCCCATTGATCACTTTGGTGGCTACTCCGCGGTCTCAAGCGATAGAAGCTAACTTGTTGATGAGTTTTGTGTTGGACGATATAGCCGCTTGGGGGCCAGCGAGAGTGGAAGCTGTACTACGCAGTCGATTTACTCATCACCACTGGGTTGTCTCCGTTTTCGACGAGTACAAATATCTCATAAAAGCGCCAAACTCCACCTGGCTTGAATCCGTGGCTTCCGGTGGCTATCTCAGGTTAGGCGATGTTCAATTTCCCATTATTGCGTGGGAGAACAGTTTTAGTGAGGGGATCCCGTTACAAACAGTGTGGGTTAGGATCTATAATTTTCCCATTTTTTTAGATGAACTTTCTGAGTATGAACGTGTGCTTAATCCATTTGGTGCCTATGTGTTGGAGATTGATAGTGCCACAAAAAGCGGGTATGATGTTCGCTTTGTGCGCCTTAAATTGGCAGTTTGTGATCTAAAACTTTTACCTAAAACCCATCTGGTGCCATACCGTGATCCCACCGGGACTATGTCTCAATTTGTAATTGATTTAGAAGTCGAAACGGAACAAACTGAAAGCATTAATGCTTGGGCCAGCCGTAAGAGAGGCCGCCCTTACCCCAATGGGACAGAATTTGGGGAAAGTGAACGTCGAGACTTAGACCCAAATACTGCCACAGAGAGAGCCCCAAACAATGCCGCTACCAACTATAATCATACTACCCAAGGGGGAGGCAGTTTTCGAATGGTGTCGTTATCTGCTCCCATCAGTACTAGCATGCAGGATTTCGGCCTTACATCTCAAAATCCCAATGATTCACACAAAGCTAAAGAGGTCGATGATGAAATAGTGGAAGTTGAAGACGTGATTGATGAGGATGGATGGGAAAATTACTTGCACAAGATTAGCACAGCAGGGGGGGCTGGTCCTAGTCACTCAACCAATACCCTTACTCATGTCGCCCAGTTCACTGTGATTACCCCTGCTGATGCTAATACTGATTTTTCTGTTGATGTCACTGCTGGTCACTCTCGGGCTGCTACGGAGCTCACTCCTAATACTGATCAGACCACTCCTACTACTCCTACTGCACCTCTGATAGTTGCTGTCCACCCCGTGGTTACTGGTCATGATGATACTGCTACTGTCACTGCTGGACCGACAGCTGATCGTGTCAATGCTGGACCGACAGCTGATACTGCTGAAAACCTTCCTAATGTCACTGTTGGCCAGCCGGCTGCTACTGCTAAGAACCTTACTGCTACTGGTCAAAATTCTGACCATCACACTGTTGAACAGCCGATAGCTTTTGGACAGATGGCTGCTACTGACCTTACTGCTGCTTCTTATGTTCGCCAACCTGACCTTAGTGATGAAGACTCTGAAACAATACTTGACCTAATCCAAAAATTGAAGGTAGTCAAAGCTCCAGAACAAGCTAGTACCCCCACAAACCCTGCACACCGTACCCCTACACCTAAGAAGAAATTCACTTGGGGGAGGAAGAAAAAACCTTTATCTATCAAACTCCCCAAGTCTGGAATTCAGAAAAAATCCTCTGCTGGAAAACAGAAACCTGCTCCTGCTCCCCAGTTCACACCATCACCAGCTGCTGCCAGCCCCAATAGCCAGGCTCGGGGTATTGGTCGCCGCCTGCGTAGCTCCCGTTCAGGTCCTGGTTCTTCTCCAGACCTTTCCCTCAACCTTTCTGACTCTGAAACAGTACCCACTCCAGAGGTACCTGACCTTACCTCTCATGCTACAGCTATACCTAGAAAGAGCCTCCGGCTGACTGTCCAAGGGGACCCCACCTCGACAATGAGTAAAGCTCAGAAAAGAAAGTTGGCTGATGGCAGTGGCCCCTCAGGTATGAGTCTTGTTAATATCTTTCCATATTCTAGACTTACAGTAGATCAAATTGTAGCTTTATTTCAAGTATACCAAATTAGATTAGGTAATTCGGAGAAATATAGAAGAGTCATTATAGAGAAAATCCAACATTTAGATCGTGCTCAGTTTGAATTGGTAGTTAAACAACTTCTTACTACTTCTCACACAACTTCTCAGATGGTTAGTCTAACTGCTCAAGACTTAGATAAACAATGTAATATATTAGATAAAGATCATATTGGTAGTTCTTTGAATTTAGTATCTAGTGAACATCCAGTTGAGATATGAATATAAAATTTCTTAATTGGAACTGTAGGGGTTTGAATTCTACTAGGAAACAACAGATACTTAAAGATCTCATAGTTGACCATAATTTAGACATTATTGCAATACAAGAGACTAAAAAAGAAAATTTTACTCATAAATGCCTTGGACACTTATCTCCTAGAATGGATAAATGGCTTTGGTTGCGCTGTGTAGGGAATTCAGGGGGTATTTTGTTTGGCTGTGATAGTAGCAAAATTAAGATCATCCAACACACCCTACACACCTTTTGTTTAGATGTTATATTAGAAAATAAATGTGATACAACAATGTGGCAACTAACTATAGTGTATGGTCCAGTTTTGAGACATTTAAAAACTGCTTTTTGGACAGAATTGACACAAGTTAGAGAACAAAACAAGGATAAGGATATGTGGATTATCTGTGGAGATTTTAATGCTATTAGGAAAAAAACTGAAAAATCAGGACATAATTTTGATTTTGCTCTTAGTAGACAATTTAATTCTTTTGTTAACCATCACCATTTGATAGAACACAAACTTCACTCTAGGAAGTATACTTGGTCTAATGGTAGAAACTTTGCATTATTAGATAGGGTTTTCACCTCCATAGCTTGGGATAGTAAATATAGTTTTAGCTCTCTGATTGACCTTAGCTGCCACACTTCTGACCATTGTCCCCTTCTATTACATACTAATCCTGACACTCCTCACTACCCAAAACCTTTTAAATTTGACCCTATATGGACAAAGCAAGAAGAGTTTGTAAACCTCATGCATAAATGGTGGAATGAATTCTCACTTACGCTACCTAATATAGCTAAAAGTTGGACTAGGAAACTTAAACATATCAGGAAAAAAATCAGAGGCTGGACAAAGAACTTTTATGGTCAGCAGAAAAAAGAAAAAAACAAATTCATTCCTTATTCCATGACCTTGAACTAATTAAAGAGACTAGAGAATTAACACTACAGGAAATGGACCAATGTGGTTCATTAAAAAACAGAATTGAAGAGATATATAAAGCAGAGGAACAACACTGGAAATTAAGATCAAAACAAAAATGGTTAGAAGAAGGCGATGCGAACACTAAGTATTTTCACACTTTAGCTACACATAGGTCTAGGAAAAATAGAATAAACTCTTTAGAGATAGATGGTAACCTCACTAATAATCTACCTTTAATTAAAACTCATGTTCTAGATTATTATAAAAATCTCTTAGGCACAGAGGGGTTCAAATATGCACATTTAGAGTCTGATTTTTGGGGACCAGAAGATAAATTACTTGATATAGAACAATGGGAATTAGAGAGACCTTTCACGGAAACAGAATTACGTCATGCTGTTTTTGCATCTGAACCCAATGGGGCCCCTGGTCCTGATGACTTCAGTTTTCACTTTTATCAATTCTTTTGGACATTAATCAAATCAGATATGATGCTCCTTCTTCATTACTTTTATGATCATATCTTAGACTTACACAAACTTAGTAAGTCTTGCATATGTTTGATCCCTAAGGAAAAAGATGCTACCCTTATTAAAAAGTTTAGACCTACTAGTTTAGTTAATTGTAGCTTTAAGATAATCTCCAAATTACTTACACTTAGACTGGAACAATTTATGCCAAGACTCATAGACCCAAGTCAATCAGCTTTCCTTAAGAATAGGTATATATTAGATAATATGATACTTAGTCAAGAAATACTTCATGCTTGTCAGGTTGCCAAACAACCTGGAGTTGTAAGTAAGGTCGATTTTGAAAAGGCGTATGATAAGATTCATTGGGATTATCTTTTAGAAGTCTTAACTAGTAGGAACTTTGGTTACATAGCTCTCAATCATGTATTAGTATTAATGGGGAATTGACAGAGTATTTTTACTGTAAAAGAGGGATAAGACAAGGATACTAATTATCCCCTTTTTTGTATATCTTAGCTGCAGATACTCTTAGTAAGCTATTTAATAAAGGTAGGCAAGCTAATGTCATCGTAGGGTTAGGGCCTGAATGTCTGAATCACAAAGCTGTTACTAACTGCCACTATGCAGATGACACTATATTGTTTCTGGATGCCCAGGACAATAATGTTGAGGCTGCATAGTGGGCCATGATGGCTTTTGAAGCATTGTCTGGAATTAGAATGAATTACGATAAAACTGAACTGTACACTCTTAATCTAGATGACAATGTAGCATTACATCATATATTTAGGTGTCAAATAGGAGAGTTTCATATTAAATACTTAGGCTTACCCTTACATAATCATAAAGTACTAGTGGCAGATTGGACTTTCCTTATAGATAAAATAGAAAGTAAAATCCCTAGTTGGCAAAGTCAACTCCTTTCTATAGGTGGTCGAACTACTCTTCTTAATTCAGTTCTTAGTTCTGTTCCCCTTTATGCCTTGTCAGTATTTAGAATACCAGTCACTGTTTTGAAAAAGATAGATAAAATTAGAAGAAGATTTTTATGGCAAGGGTCCGATAAAAAATTTAAATATGCACTAATGAATTGGGAAACTATTTGCATTGGAAAATAATTTGGAGGGTTGGGGGTTTTGGATCTTAATCACATGAATATTGCACTTATGCTGAAATGGAGGTGAAAATATAAGAATTCTGCTTACCAAGGAATGTGGAAAACCATGATTATTCATAAATACTATACTGGTACCCCTATGCTAGTATCTCCTTTCTGGTCTAATATTTTACAATTAGAATCATTAGGTTCTCTTAGTGTTACTTATGAACCAGGAACTAATTCATCAGTTAAATTATGGTCTGATATATGGTATTTAGATTGCACCTTAGCCACTAGGTTTCCAGAATTATATCAACTGTGTAGTACAAAACACATTTTGTTACAAGAGGTCATTCACTCCCAAGGGACTCATTTGCAATTTAGACGAACATTAGAAGGGGCTAATTAACCAACAGGATTGGGGGGCACTCCTACACATAATCAGTATTACATCCTTCACCCACACTCATGACAAAGTCAACTGGAGATGGGAAGCTTCAGGGAAGTTTACGACTCAATCTTTATATAAATTCCTCAATTGCAGATGGGATTTTCCTGTTCTACCCCTCATGTTGTGGACTTTACCAATACCCCCAAAAAATAGAATTTTTATGTGGTTGACTCAGCATAATAAAATTCTTACAAAAGATAACTTGGCCATCAAAGGATGGACTGGTACCTCAAATTGTGTGTTCTGTGCTGCCACTGAGACAGTTTCACACCTGTTTCTGACATGCCCTTTGCTCCAACAAATCTGGTTTTGGTTGGGTAAAACTCAAGACTTTATGCAACAATGGCACTCATTTGCTGACATAATTGACTTTGCTGTCCAACTCCCCACCTTAAACAGAACTGGTTTCTTAATTGTATTTAGTGCTCTATGTTGGGTAGTTTGGAAACATAGAAATGCGATTTGTTTTGACAATAACCAGATGCAGACAGCTAGAACACTAATTCTTCGTATTAAATCTTTGTCATTGTTTTGGACAGGCAAATTGAAAAAGAAAATACAAGCTTCTGTTGAAGAGTGGCTTCCAGTGATCGAAGATGCAGTGCCCCTGGCACAGTACATGCCGCAGGAACTTGTTGTTTACCAACAGCCAGAGAATCCAGCTCAGGAATGAAGATGAAGCAATGCTTCTTTTTGTATCTAGTTAATACTCCTAGCCCTTTAATGTGTGGCTTAGTTAGTGCAACTTTAGAATTTTTTTGGAGATTAGCAATCTCAAAAACTTGGTCTATATGCTTGTTATTCAGTTTAGTACTTTGCTATATTTTCAGTTTACCTCAGTTGGGAGGTTTATGGACCAGCGTTGCTGGATAACTTGGATCTGTATTTAAATTTCAGCAATGAAATGGGCAATAGCCTCTTTTATCAAAAAAAAGATACAATACCCATCGATCAGACCCAAATTGTCCCCTTGATACTACCCACGAAATAATATGCAAAGATCATTGAGACTGGCGGGAAGATGCTTCTTTTCCACTCTCTTTCTTAAAACATTAAGTTGAGCTCCTTTGTTTACCTGATTCATTTTTATATAGGTCCATTGTCTATAAAGTTAAAAGAGAGAGGGTTTATTGATATGCTAAATGAACACTGTTAAATTTTGGTAGTAATTTAATAGGCAGCGCACCAAGTCCGCCAACTCAGTCAGTGCACCAAGCCCGCCAACCCAGTCCGCGCACCCGCCTATTTGGTGCGAGAACTCAGTTGGCGTGGGTGATATGATTGAAAATAAGCCCTTAGGGGTGGTATTTATTTAATTTTATTTTTTTTTATGTCAACAATAAAAATTTCGGCCAAAGTCAACTACCACCACACCATACAACATTTGTTGTTAAAAAACACAACTCATTTATATATATGAGAATTTCAATTTGTACAAACTTCCGACAAAAAAGTCCGATATTTTTATCCGATTCGGCCGATTCTGACTTATTTTTCTGATCCGGATCGGGATCGGACGGTGCCGATCCCAATTCCGATTCCGATTTTTTCTTCTATGCACTCGACAAGTGATAACTTTGGTAAGAGGAAAGTAAAGATCCCGAGTTCTTTTTTGAAGTACAAATGTGGAGGTATGAATTAACTTGTTCTTTTTCTGCTATGCATTAAGGCCTTGTGATAGTATGAATTAACTTGTTCATTCTGAAATTTTTTGAAGTAGAAATGTCGAAATTACAAAAGTTCAACTCAATTGAGAAGAAGTAAAATAAATACAGTAAAATACAAGAAATGAAAAATGAAGAAGAAAATAAAAGAAATGTGAGTTCTTTTTGAAGTAGAAATTTCAGAATGAACAAGTTAATTCATACTATCACAAGGCCTTAAGAACTTTGCAATTCCAAATTTCCTAAGAACTCCATGAAAGCTGCTTTTGATGAGCCCCCTTCCCTCAATGCCCCCAAACCATTAATTCTATGAGTGCTCACATTGTCTCTTAGCTCTTTACCTCCTTCGGATTTCATCAGCCATTTCACTTTCTCAGCCAATTCATCTCTTGAAACCAACCCTTCATCACAACCTTTGAGCTCAACTCCAACTTTCATTTCCTCAATCAAGACGACTCTGTTCATCCTTTGCTCCGCGAACAGTGGCCAGCAGATAATTGGTACACCATTGGTTATTGCCTCCAGTACTGAGCTCCAACCGCAATGACTAACGAATCCCCCGAGTGACTCATGCTGCAAAATCTCAACTTGTGGGGCCCATGACTTAACCACGATGCCCTGTTCCTTTGTCCGGTTGAAGAACCCTTCTGGCAACAATACATCTAAGTCTGGCTCAGCCAGTGGGTCATATGGCTTTTTTGGGTCATTACTTGGCGGATTGCGTACCACCCACACGAACTTTTGGCCACTCTTCTCAATCCCAAAAGCCATTTCTCTCAATTGCTCGACTGAGAATTTTCCATAACTGCCAAATGAAAGATATACCACACTCTTCTTTGGCTGGGCATCCAGCCATCTAAGACATGGATGTGCATCTCCTTCGTTTGGAGCTGTGACCAAAGGTCCAATGCAATAAATTGGTGGTATCGGACGGGTTAAGAGACAGATCTCATCTTTTAAACTTATCACCGCCCGAGGTTCGAGCGACTGGAAGGTGTTCATGAGAATGCCTTTTGCCTCCGGCATTCGCCTAAACACATTAATAAATTGCTCACAATCCTTGTTGCCTAACTCAAGCACCTCCTTTGGAAGATCAGATGCTTGCAACAGGGGAACACCAGGTATCACAATCGGATTTTTTCCAATATCCTTCTTTGTGTAGTCCCAGGTGGAGATTAGCTCTTGTAAGCGAAGGAACACGGCAAGGCTATTTGCTCCAGTGGGTGTAAATATATATGATGGGATGCCGAGCTCTGCTGCAACATCTAAGGCTTCAGCACAGAAGGAGTCAATGACCAAGGCGGCAATGGTTGAGTTCTTTGATTGTGACTGGAGGTAAGATTGGAGGATTGTGTTGTTTGATCGTATAAGGTTACACATGTTAGTGAATGGAGTAGGGGCATATTCAGAGGGAGGTGGAAGGGGTGGGAGAAGCTTAAGTGATATTTCTGGGTTGGTGGAAGAAACTTGGGAGATGAGTTTAGTGGTTGCGGTCGGCATCATCGGAGGGTTGATTACGGCGATTTCGACGGTGACGCCGTGGTTTATGAACAACTTGGCTAGCTGTATCATTGGTATCATGTGGCTTACACCCATCGTGGGGTAGAGAACTACCTTCGTCTCCATTGATTGGGAACAGACAGAAATCAGGGCAATGTATTTTTCTTTCTTTTTGCGTAAAGTGATTGAGCATATATATGCTGAATGAGATGCAATTAGAAACAGGCTCAAACTTTTCCAATGAAAATTTATAGGATTAATTTCTCAAGTATCATAAAAAAGTTATTTATTTTCTTATATATCCATATACTCTTTATTATATCTAATATTTTTTTTCAATATTTTTTTCTTTCTTATTTGTCTATAAAATTAATTTTTAATAGTCAATGAATTATTTAAATTATTATTTATCAATAATACCCTCAATTTTATCTCTTATCTTCTTAAATTTTTTCGCTCCATCTGTAGGATCTAGCATAGGGGTGTAAACGGTTGGATACGGATCGGATAGTGGTCAAACCATATCCGTATTCGTTATACTTTTTCGGATACGGATAAGGATACGGATAGTTTCGGATACGGATACGGATCGGATATTAGACGGATACGGATACGGATCGAATTTTAGATGTATACGGATACGGATATCACTATAATTCGGATAATTACAAATAAATACTAATGTACATTCTAGCAAAAATTAACATCTAAATATAACTTTTTTCATTCATAAATTAGATCTAATATTTTTTCATAAGTTCGTTGGTTACAAAACATATATCATGTTAACAAAATAATAAGAGATGATACCGAGCGAAGAGATTAAGAAAGTATTTTGAGAGAATTAGAATAGGAGATAATTCATTTGCGTATGCAGCTTGAACATGAGCAAATGAAAAATATTGTCGAATCTTGTAGAAGAAGCAAAAGTAAAATATAATATTTATCAAAGAGTCACAGTAAAAGAAAAGTAGAAAGACAACAAATATTAAAATATATTATTTATAGACTCAAAAGTCAAAAGTGTAAGGTTGTGAGTCAGAATCAGAACACTCAATATTCAAAAGTTTATTATAACAGGCCTAGGCCCATTTGACCATTTAAAACAATTCGGAAATCCGAAATAAAGAAAATGTCGGATACGGATAATTATCCGTATCCGGTTTCATATTCGAAACCGTATCCGTATCCATATCCGTTAGAAAATTATCCGAATCCGGATCCGTATATATCCGAAAATATCCGTATCCGAATATCCGAATTCACTATTTTTCGGATTCGGATCCGGATAATATCCGATCCGTTTACACCCCTATATCTAGCACCTCTAGATATTTAGTTTTAATATGAAAACAAGGTATATGAAGGTGCTTATTGTCCTTGTCGGTTGGTCTGTCCTTAACGTATGTAAGAGGGACTTGTGAGCAATTAAAGGACATATTGAATATAAAAAAGAGTAAGGGGAAAAATTAAATAATTTTTATGGGTATTTGAGAAATTAATCCAAATTTATAATATCACATTTAGCCTTCTAAATTTGAAAAAAAATCTCAAAATTTTTAATATTTTTAAATTTTCTATTTACCTCATATTTAAAATTTAAAAAGACGTTGTATTTGCAAGGAAAAAGTTAGTCTTCTATTTGGCTAGTCTGCAGAGAAAAATATTTTATATATCTACTAGTGGCGTGCACATATTGACATTTATGCGTACGACACTTCCGTGAATTTCAAACTTGCATATCTCCTTATTTTAAACTTTTTCAAAAGCATAATTCCTAATTGAAAGAGTGCTTATTTTAAAAAAAATATTCAGTTTAAGAACTAGCATTTGGTCTAGTGACAAACGCAAATAATTTTTATGTAGGAGGTCAGGGGTTCAAAATTCGAATAAGAAAATATTATGAAATTTGAAAGCTTGATATTTCAACGGTTCGGATTCGGCACATTTCAGTGGAAATTCGTTTGAAGAAGAACTTTCTTGGTGACTATACTCTTGAAGTAAAATTCTATTGAAAAATTATTTTACATACTAGGCATAACCCAAAAAGCACACACGTGTTAAAATGGTTCGAAAAAAAAATGTAAGAATAATAAAAAATTAAAAATGACTCATGCATGCGTTAAAAGATGTCGTCTACGCATGAATAATGCACTCCTTAATTAAATATTAGGATAATATTATTTGAAAGATTTTAGGATGGTTTAAATATAGAAATTGAAAACTCTCCCTTCATGAAGAGGTATGTTATGAGAAATTAAATTATGCACCTCTTCTTTATATATACTTTTTGAAATAAACTGAAATTTTATAGTGTAGGGTTCAAACGCTTTTATGTTTTGTGCCTTTCTTGTGCTTTAATTTTTAAAACTATTATTAAATTTAACACTTATATATTAAAATAAAACAGTGAGATATGATGTATATTATTTCCCTAAGCACACGTAAAAGATCGCAACATTTCAATTTTTGTATCAATCAAGAGATTCAAAAAAATATACTGATGTGAATAAATTTTGTACAATGAAATTTTCAATTTATTGATTCATATAAAATCAAAATTGAAAAATATATTTTTTTATGTATTCTAGAGAGAATAATATAAATCACAACTAGCTGTTTTATTTTAAAATATAAATTTTAAAATTCTCGTTTTTAGAAAAATAAAAAGTGAAAACATGATGGAGGCACAAAATATAGAGATATTTGAGTCTCCTCAATTCTATAATAATAGACTTCTCGCTTAAAATGTTTCTTATATTATAATACAATAAATAAGAATTTATAAACGTAGAAAAAAAACAACAAATTGAGGAAGCAGAAGAATTTTTTTAAATTAGAATAATAAAAATAATATTATAAATTTTAGAAAGATAATTTTAAATTTGAAAGGATATATATGAAATCCTCCGTAAATTGTAAATCTGTAAAGAAGAAAGATTCGTTTCTACCTCTCTATATTCTTTTTCTATTTTTTTTCCAAGATATTGGTGAATGCGCTTGGCCATTACGACCCGGGATGCCTAGTTAATATCTACAAGTTTGTAAATCCAAAATATCTACAATTTTCTCGAATATCTAATATAAAAATAAGAGGGATGCTTCTATGGATTACTACTACAGTAGAACTACAGTAGTACATTCATATTAACCGTTGATTGTCTAAAGGGTATAGTTGGAATAATTTACATAGGCAAAAAAAGTCAGTTCAGTTCATAAACTCTCTTCCGCCTCCAGTTGGCTTTTCTCTCTTTCGCCTCTAGTTCCCTTCCCTTTCTTCGTTACCCCTAGCCTAGAATCGGAGATAAAAAAAAACAAAACAAAAAAACTAACCCTCGGAGGAGAGTCTGAGACGCGTCCCTACGCGCGATATGCGAAGGAGAAAGGAGAGAGGATTGCTGCTGCGCAAAGGAGAAGGATTGCCGCTACTTTGCTGCCTGTGTCCGCTGATCGGCACATGTACCCGCCTGTGCCCGCTAGCCCTAGCCGCTGATCGCCGCCTGTGTCCGCTGATCACCGCCTGTGTCCTATTTGATTTATAGTAAGGTTTCGTTGCTAATTGCTTAAGCTGGATTTGTAGCATTTCTACATAAGCGATAATGAAATCGCAGAGTGGATTCTAAGCGATTTTGACATTCTCATCCCTGTAATTAGCAACAAACAAGGTGATTCCATGCATTTGATTTAGATGCATATAACCCTTTATCTTTGTCTATTTTTTGTTCTGTTATAATCAATCGAATGTGTATGGAAATGACAGTAATACATCAATACTTGAACTACCTTTGGTGAACTGTGCCTCCTGTTATTTCAATTGTATAAATCTGTCTAGATAATTTGTTAGGCCTAGTTTACATAGTTGGAATATAATTTAGGCGTGATTGCATACTCGAGGCATAATTGGAGCTGCCAGCTTAGGTACCTTAATTTGTAGATTGCATACTCGAGGCATAAATGTTGCTGCCAGCTTAGGTAACTTAATTTGTAAATGATAACTACATTAGCTATTAACCAAATAAGAGGAATCATATTGCAGATTATATTAAACCAAGTACTATTAGTTGGAACCCGCACAAAGTACTACATCGGGCAGCCGATTGTGACTAATGCAGCTGTACATGCAGTGGTTGAAGAGCAGGTATCTTCTCGTACCGATTTACCTCGTAGATGCAAATTGTCTTGCTGGTTAGCTCACTGATTTTTTTTATCTTTTCTTAAACAGGGAAAGGATCCTAAAGTAATTTAAGAAGAATTACCGAAGAAAAATTGGTCACCGCCAGGTAGCCTTTTACTCAAAATGAATTAAGGATATATGAAATCTGATCTACAGTGAAAACTCATGGTTTTCTCTTTTGCCATCCCATTGTTTGTATTTTTTTCTTTGAACACATACACTGGTTTTGCAATAACCTGCTATATATTAAAAAAGTGTTCACATGCATTGGTTGATGTGGGAGGGGGGTTCGGGTGTTGTGGAGGTTATATAAAAAGAAAGTTAAACACTATGAATAAAGTGTTAATGTTAATTGCTTCCTGGAAAATTTATGATCAACTTCTGAAAAATTATCATTATTGAGGCTTGCTGGAATATGAATTTTGCAAAGAGAAATATTTTGGATTGGGGAATACAAATTTTCTCAATACGGGTATGGTAGACTAGTAGTATAACCATACAGGTATGTGAACAACACTATTTTTTAATTTGTCTCATATTTCAATAAACTACAGGGGTTTTTCAGAAAAAGGAGGGGCAACATACTGACTGGTACGGGAGGCCCTCGTTTTTCGATATAGGCGTTTTTGCTTTTCACTCATTTCTCATGCTGTCATGCATATTTTGGATCCTTATTTTTGTACTTACTATGTTAACTTTTTACATGAGTGGTCGTATATAATTAAAATCAAATTACTTTGAACCATCTTTCTGAAGTATTTAATTCTTCCAGCATCCAATCAGTGAATCAGAGATATATTTCATAGAAGGGAAATTATAAGAAAAAGATAATCACATCCTTTTGTAATAATAAGCAAATTCCAATAATTCTTAGTGCAGAGTACTAATGAATTAATTCTGGAGCTTGGTTTTCTTTATGATACAATAAGAGTTAGCAGCAATCTCGACTAGGTTTTTATGCGCATATTTCTGAAAACTGTACAGGTGTTATTTGCAAAAGCAATGTCAGATGCAACTCTGAATATAGTTCAAGAGGTGTATTTGTTCACTACAATTGTACAGAAGCATAAATGGTAGTTTTACATGATTCTTTCTTTTTTCTTTTCCCTGATGAATATAGAGTCTGCACAAGTACTTACTAGAGGATCAGCATTTCCAGATGAGGTGGAAGCATATAGGGATATATGTGTAACCTCAGCTGCTGTAAGTCCTAAAATTCAAAACAAAATCTTTCAAGACCTCAAATAACTAAGAACCTAGCTTTAAATGCTTTAGTGACCTTAATATCGTTTTTTTTCCTTAACTGTGGACTGTATAGACTTTTTTCTTCTTGTAAAATGAATTAATTCAAGTGCCCATCTTGACTTGTGTAGGAGTCGAAGTGGCTAGCTTAGTCTTGAAGTAATCTACCTAATGGTGATGTGAATGAAAAGGTGAAGTCAGAGCATAGAAATAATTTCGGTATAACTTTCAACTATGCATCTAATAGATATTTGTTCATCTGTTGTAGTCATCAATTGCTCTTTAATTATATGTAAAGATACTTGTAGGGAATTTCTTGATTCTCTTCTAATTGATCTCAATTGCCTGGAATATGTTTCTTTTTTTGTAGTTCTAAATGAAAATCATTCTGTTTTGAGAAGTTATGTAAGCATCTATCAAAAATCTAAGGGAAGAGGAGATTTTATTACCGATGAATAAAATAACCACCCCTTATCTCTTGCATGGCAATTTTATATTGAATAAATTAATAGGAAATCTTTAGACTCCTTGGTCAGATTGATGTCACATGTTTATTTTTGCTTACACATTTTGGAAATTTAGCTTACAAATTCATGTCTTAGATAGATATGAGGTACTGTGATATGAGCTTACAAATTCATGTCTTAGATAGACATGTTTATTTTTGCTTACAAATTCATGTCTTAGATAGATATGAGGTACTGTGAATTTGTATGTGATTTTACAGTTGCTGATAAGTGATATGAGGTACTATTAAGCACTTGTTTTATATGCTTGGAACTGTGAATTTGTATGTGAATTTATAGCTATGAACTGTGAACTGTTATTGTTCTGAATTGAACTGCTGTTCATTGTCCCTATTTGTAGACTTTTAGCAACGAAGTGTAGCCGCTGCTGCTGCTCGTCGCGTTCTACTTGGTAGTCTACTGCTGAAGATCTTATGGTTGAATTTTCATACTTCATATTTCAGTAATGCACGTGGCAGTAGCAACAATTATGCATATGACAGCAAGAGAATGAGACATAAAAATTATGCACATGGCAGTAGCAACAATTTTATTTACCAATTTAGTTAGTTCAATTTTGATCTTAGCCTAAGCTTCTTTGTGGATGGAACAGTACATAGCATATTTTGAAAGATCCACAAGATGTAGAAAACTATTCCTACTTAATATGATTTCATTCCACCAATTTTTGTAGGCTAATGAAGTCGATGTAGCATCATTGAGAGAGTATGAAAGGGTTGTTACTATGACATTTTCAAGTCAAGAAGAAGCTTACGAGTTTTACAACAAATATGCTAAAAAAAATGGGTTTAGCATAAGGAAGAGCATTATTACGAAGGATCGAAAGAATGGCACCATTACAAAACGTCAGTTTTACTGCAGCAAATCTGGTTTCCGTGAGAATAAGTATTTGGATAAGCTGGATCGGAAAAGAGCAGCCCCAGCACTCTCTCGTTGTGGCTGCCCCGTCAAGCTCTGTGTCAGACTTGATCGGAAAATTGGTAGATGGTGGGTGGCAGACTATGTAGATGTTCACAACCACAGTTTAGCGGCTAGTGATACGGCTCCTTTCCTCCGATCTCACTGTTCTATTAATGAAGCTGAGAAACACGAGATAGTCACTTTTGGAAGCTCAGGTATCCGCAAATGTCAAATATTAGATTACACAGAACGGAGGAGTGGTGGTTACGAACACCGTGGTTATCAACGGAAGAATTTGTATAACTTTACCTCCAGGCATGAGCGGTCTGCGATGCTTGCAAATGATGCGAATTCAGTGATAAATTACTTCAAGGAGAGGAAGAAAGCAGATGCCGACTTCTTTTTCAGATATGACACAGAAGAAGGTCATTTGACAAGTCTCTTTTGGGCCGATGCTCAGTCAGTGCTCGATTATTCTAGCTTCGGAGATGTAGTTGTCTTTGACAGCACATACCAGTTGAACAGGTATAAAATGATACTCGTTCCTTTTCTAGGAGTCAATCATCATTGGAGCACAGTTATTTTTGCATGCGGCATTGTATCTCGCGAGAATAAGAAAGCATACGAATGGCTTCTTGAAGCATTCATGGCGGCCATGTATCAGGTACGACCTGAGGCTGTAATTACGGATGGTGACCTTGCTATGCGCGAGGCCATTAAATCGGTATTACCAGGCACCGCACACCGGATATGTGCATGGCATATGGGGGAAAACGCGAAAAAGTATATTCGTAATTCGGAGGTCATGCAAATGTTCTACAAGCTGATGAGCAAGGCGTACAGTACTGAAGAGTTTGAGAACCGGTGGCAGGAGTTTGGTGATAAAGTGAGTAAAAGGTCACAAAGCAGACAGTGGTTGCAGAAGATTTACGAGTCCAAAAAATTATGGGCGGGATCCTTTGTAAAGAAGAAGATGTTCTTAGGAATGTCCACTAATCAGAGAAGCGAGAGCCTCAATTCCAAGATCCGGGGGTACTTGAATAGTAGGTTGTCTTTGTGTATGAGTGTACAGCAACTGGAGCGGTGTCTTACGGACATGCGCACAAAAGAGGCCGAGTTAGATTGCAAATCATCTCAGACCGAACCTGTTTTAACAACTCCATTCTACAATATTGAGAAATCTGCCGCAACAAGCTTCACACAAGAAGTTTTTCTAATTGTTCGTGAGCAACTTGAAAGGTCAAATGAATTGGTTGTTTTTGAAAAACACGAGAGCAAAGCGTGTTTATCGTACACCGTTGCTCAAAGAGGTAAACTGGAGAGTCGGGTAGATGTGGACTGCTTTGTATCCGAGGGCAATATTGAGAAAATCACATGTACGTGTTATAAAATGGAATGTGAGAAAATACCATGCCGTCACGTGTTAGCTGTATTGATATACTTGGAGATCCCGTTAATTCCGCAGTGTTGCATTGCTGAAAGGTGGACCAAAACTGCCAAGTCTTTATTTTCTTCGGATAGGAAGGGTGGGAATTTTGAGGTTTCTGAACAGATCCAAATGTGCCATGAGCTGACAAAGCTAAGTACACAAATAAGCTACCAAGCATCTAAGTCGAGGGACGAATATGTGAAAACAAGAGAGTTGTTAAAAGAAGAGCAATGTCGGCTTAATGAAGTTGAGAAAGGAAAGAAGAAGCCTAAGGTGGAAAAGGATGACGTCTCAAGTGAAAGGAAATCACCTCAAAAGATTGAGAACCCAAAACCTGTTGTGACGAAAGGCGCACCAAAAAAGAATAAATACGAGAGGTTGAAGTCTTCACTTGAAGGAAGGAGGAAGAACAAATGTGGGCATTGCGGTATGAAGGGCCATAATCGACAAAGATGTCAACTTCTCCAAGCGGTACGTGAAGAACGACTCTCTGTTTTTTTTTATGACAGTTTCAACCTTGATAATGGGTTATTTGGTTTAGTGTTGCCTACCATGATTCAGTAGCATCACTGTAACAGTGAGTTACACAAATAAGTAAGGTTCTTACTTCATAAAAAAAAACTGAAATTTCAAGATGGGGTTGTCTTGCATTTTTTGTATTTTGTTCTTTTTACAGGGACTTTTCTGTCTTGTTTTTTGCTTTTGTAAATTTATGTTGTTTAGGGGCAGTCTTGCATAATCACACTAGGAAGACAGCCCCTAGTGTGAAAATTATAGATAAGACAGCCAGCAATAGTACTGCTTGATACAAATTATAGGGGCTGTCTTGCATAATCACACTAGTAATTTTCTGGTACTGTCTTGCATCAAATTTGGGTCTTGCATAATTTTACTGTTGCATTTTATGTTTAGGGGCTGTCTTGCATTTTATTTTCGGGTAATGAACTGTCTTGCATCAAATTATAGGGGCTGTCTTGCATAATCACACTAGTAGGCTTCTGGTACTGTGTCTTGTAT
This sequence comes from Carex parvula, assembly GCA_025461045.1. NCBI lineage: Eukaryota > Viridiplantae > Streptophyta > Magnoliopsida > Poales > Cyperaceae > Carex > Carex parvula. Next base: position 18,546 of record JAJGRW010000871.1, on the reverse strand, counting down.
CAAATTTGGGTATTGCATAATTTTACTCTCACAACTATGGAGATTAGGGGCTGTCTTGCTTTTGTAACATCTTATATGTGCATAAGGTGCATAATTTTCTAGTGCTGCTTTTGTAACATCTTATATGTTTAGGGGCTGTCTTGCTTTTGTTAATTCATTTTTTTTTTCCTTTCTTGCCAGCAAATTATAATTGAAAGAAATTAAATTTGAATATTTTTTTTTGCATGCAGGTGCAAGGCCAAAACTACATGGATACGAAGTAACATGAAGGCAATCTTTAGAAAACTGTGAAATGTTGAAACTAGGGGAATTGTATCTTGGATGCTTTTGATCTGGTTTCTGGGGTTTGTTTTATTTTTGGATGGAGAGAGCAAGGACTAATGGGTTTGGGGTAGTAAGAGTTTAATTTTGATGTTATTATGTTTTGAAGTGAATCTGAACTAAATTTGAAGTGCCATGTTATTACTAGCTGGCTGCTTTATTGATTGTGTTAGAATTTATAAATGCTTTCGGTGATGAATTATGTTTAGATTTGCAGGTCAGAATTTTCTAGTTCCGATAAATTCAGTTTAGTTTTAAATTTTTAATCTTGAAATCTGACATTTAGTTATGAATTTCCAGTGTGCTTATTGCGAAATTTGGTTGAGTTCTGATTTTCCATTGAAACTGTTAAAGTGACATACTTTATTTTTGATATTAAAAGGTATTGCAAAGGCAACTCGAAATTGGATTGCTGCTTCAATTTGGTAATACATGATATTACTGCTGCTTCAATTTGCTCACATAGGTCCTAAGTGCTAATTAAACAACAATATGCCTTCACAAAAGCATACGAATTGGGAGTTAAAATTACACATTCATATCAACAAAGTCACACTTGAGAGTCTCTGACTGGTAAATAAGTGAGGGTTATGCAGATTTCTATTCGAATGGAAAATCGGACAAGAAGGCGGGATCGGTAAAAAAATACGGCCATGTCAGCGATCCGTGTGATCGTATTCCATTGGCTCCCAGCAGGGTCTAGTTAATTTCTGCGCAGTGGGGTCGCGGGTCAGAGACGAAATGTCTGAATTTCTTATAAGGCAGTGTTTAACCCTAAATATATATGAAAAAAATTCTAAATGAATGTTTTTATTTTTGTAAAATCTTATTTTCCTAAAATAATACTTACCAACATAGATTTTTAGAGGGTTTGATCATTTTTTTCCCATTCATACGCATGAAACAGTTTTGGACCGTTCGTTTTCACGCGGGAATTCAACGGTCGATCTGCAACAAAAGACGTCGAAATATTATTGAAAATGATCAAGGTACCATATTGAACGCAACGGTCGATCTGCAGCAGAAGTTTTATTAAATTTGAGCTTCAATCGAACACGAAATGTTTACGGCCATACGATTCTTCAATTTTGTATCAACTAGATGGATGGGTAAACGACAAAAAAAATGATCAAAAATTTCATGAAATACATTAAATGCAGTGCTCTTTGATTTCAACGGTCCGATCGGTCAACGGACGACGTCATTACGTGCGCCTTCACTAACTTACAAAGCAAGGGTATATGTTTTATGAAACTTAAACTCTTGCTTTGTGCGACTGTGAAGAACCAGAAAAAAAAATCGACTGTGGATCGATCGGGACCGTTCAAATCAAAGATTACAGCATTTAATCAAGTGCAGCAATTTTTGACGGAAGTTTTAACTTTATTTACCCATCCATCAAGCGAATGGAAAACCGGAACATCGAAGGGTTACAAAGACTTCACGTTGGATCGAGGCTCCGACACAAACATAGTTCATAACTATTATGTTGGATACGCATAACCCTTTTGCTTGATCACTTCAAAATAAATTTGAAATCATTTCATGATAGATCGACCGTCCATCGCTCGTTCGGAAATGAACGGTCCACAAATTTTATTACATGATGAAGGAACTAAAAATGAAGAAATTTTATAAAATTAACATTTATAATTATGATTTTGTAGTAAAAAATTGCAAAAGGTTTGAAGATGTATTTTTCATTTTTTTTAATTTATTTGCTGCATCCCTCTAAAAAAAAATCACAAGTATAATAAAAAATTGCAAAAGGTTTTCAAAAAAAATGATCAAACCTTCTAAATAAGAGTTTGCAGTAAAATGAAAAAAATGATTAATACTAAAGTGATTATTAATTTGATAAAATACAAAAAATTAACTGATGCAAAAAATTTAAAATTTAAAAAGTTGCAAAAATACCCTCAAATTAATTACTGTCGGTTTTTTCTTTGTTTTGTTATAGTGATTATTCATTTGATACATTTGATAAATTTGATAAAAAACTAAAATCTAAATAAAAAATTTCATGGAAAGACTCATTGACTCAAATTAAAAACTAAAAAATTATTAAAAAATTACAAATTACAAATAAAAATATAAAATAAAATAAATAATAAATTAAAAATAAGAAAAATTTGGTAGACTCCTTGGTATCAGGGAAAAATCTTGATGATACTTCGTTCAGATTAAAGATAGACTCATTAACTGATTTACATAGATTTTGACATCCACGTTTTTAAGTTAATAATTTGACATCCAAAATTACATGAAAAACATTGGCTAGATTTTTTTTGTTTCATCTTTAAAAATCATGCAACACACTCAGAGCAAATCAGCCACGCAGATTGCAACACATTACTGAGATATTTATTATGTTTAATAATTTAAAAATCATTCCCTACATCAAATTGCCTAGTCCATCATTGCAAAGTACAAAATATGCCTTGGGTCAAATCGTTTCATTAATGGAGATTTCATCATCACATTTGGGAGAGACCAAAACATTGGCTACACACATATCAGATTACATAAAAACTCACATCCAAGCTTTGAGTCCTCCAAGACACTACTGTTCAAACAAATATTGATCACATAAAAACTCACAGTACCACTAAATATTGATCACAAATGCCACTAAATATTGATTACATAAAAACTCATATCAGATTACATAAAATCTCACAGTACCACTAAATATTGGGCACAAATGCCTAGAAAGCTTTCTGCTTAAAACAAAAATAGAGCAAACTTGTGCAAGACACATTAGAGCCTTCATCTTGATATCATCTCTACTTTTGCTTCATCTCTAGCTTACATTTCATCTCTTCTACAACATACCTGAAACAATTTAAAAATAAGGTGTCAAACTTGTAAGTCAGATAACAAACAATTTTTTCAAACTTGATTTCATCTCTACCTTGATTTCATCTCTAACTTTATTTAAAAATAAATAAGGTGTCAGACTTCAAATTATTAGAGCAAACTTGATTTCATCTCTACCTTGATTTTATATTTTTTGACTTTGCAAGTCAGATGCTTTGTATTTGTTGAACCATTAAGTCTTAGCCTTATTGTGGACCACCAGGAACTCCTTCTCCTCTATCTTCTTTCTCTCTCTTGAAAAAGTTTTTTTTTTTTTTTTAAATATTGACAGCAACTGCCAATAATATATTGAAATTGTAGAAAAATTACATCAGTTCCCAGAGGAAATTAGAAGAAAATAAAAACAAAAGAAGGGGCAGTCCAACCACACTGGCCACCCCTCAAACACCCCTAACACCAGTAGCACCAATTGTTTACCAGTACAGCCACTTGGAAACCGATGTATACCTTTGTCAGTTTTAAGTTTTCTTGGAATTGGAATTCTAGAATTCGGTTCTCTCTTGAAAAAGTTCATTTGCTGAATTCCATTGTTACATTACAAAGCTAAATCCAGTTTGCATTATATTACTTCATCTCTAGTGTTACATTATCCTGACATAAATTTCGTATGATTTCATCCAATATAATTAAGGATCACTTAGTCATTTACATTTAGCAATTCATAAATTTAGTAAGAAAATGAACCTACCTTACTTCCATTGTCCACAACATCGACAAGGTAGCTATCCAATACTATGATATCATCACTTACCCTCAAGTGCAAACTTTTCATATGTTTCTGTCCCTGAAAATTCAGAAATTTAAATAAGTAAAAAGCTCAAATTCAGAAAATTCAGCAATTTAAAGGAAGTAGACAGCTTGTGATTTTTTTACTTATGATTGTTTCCTTATGATATTTACACACTAATTTTATTTTGTAGCATCAAGTGTTGCCACACGACTTGATCATGGCATTGCAATTTATGGAAGTAGATCGGGCAGCTCAATTCGTGCTTATGCTCGACGGCTTAAAACCTGAACAAAGGAAAAAAGTTTCAGATTTAGGGTTTGGTTGTCTTTTCAAATTACATCCAATACTGATCAGCCGTGTGTTGATAGCAACACTCAGCAAAGTCTACCAATCGGATGTCCAAACATTTCGTATTGGTGAAAAGAATGTGTCACTCACCCCATGGGATGCATATTGTATCATTGGTTTGAGAGATGAAGGCATTCACATCGACATGTTTAAGAGAGAAGCTCCAAACGAGGATCTTTCCAATCAACTTGAAAATCCTAATACCCACAACATCTCTTTTCGCGATCTTAAGTCCCGCATTTTAAATCTTGGCACGACGGATGAGAACTTTGTTAGATGTTTTGTGCTCTTGATGATTGCTGGACTTCTAGCCCAACCGGTGGATGATCGTATACCATGGGAGTATGTTAGTATAGTGGAAAATGTCGATCTCGTATCTAAGTACAATTGGGCCGAGTTCACCGTATCGTTCTTGCATCGCAGTATCAGACGAAATAAATCTACAAAGATGCGCCTAGAGGGCAACTTCATATTACTCCAAGTAATTTTCTAACTCTGGTTTGTATTATGACTTTTCAACTTTTATGGTACTAACTTTTATGGTACTACTGTTAACCACAAGTTAGAAAAAGAATTTATAGAGAATTAAATACTATTATGGTTTGCTTGTTACTTGAGAAATGTAATTAGGGAGCTGCTGGACAGCACCTGATTTGTATCGTTTTAGATCAAATACTCATTAACTTTTTGTGTCACGTGTGCTTTAATGTAGTTGTGGTACTATGAGCATGTACAAGAAATTGCAGCCAACAACTATTTCGACCAAAATCGTCCCTTAATGTCCAAATGGACCCGTGAAAAGATGAAATGTAGGGAAGAATATGAGCGTCGACATGGACGGTTTCACGGAAATATAATTCAGGAGCTTACAATTTCAGAAGTTAAAGGAGATAACAATGCATATCCTGATGAGGTCCAAGTTACCATTTCCTTTTTAATTATGAGCCTTCTTTGGAACTTTTTGGCACACAGTAGACATCTTCAATATGTATTTTTTTTGCATAAGTTTAGTTACTGTTTTTTTTCCCTCAACCAAAGCTAATACTAATCTCATTTCAGATAATTAATTCAAATTCTAAGATGGACCACAATAATGTTGGTAAGGACTTTGAGGTGAAGCAAATTAGCAAGGAACTATGGACATCAACCCTTTCAAACAAGGTAACACCGTAATTATCATAGTAGGACTCATATCTTGGTAACAGATTATAACAACCACATGTCTTGCCAACATCATGTAATTTATGCAGAAAATGAGGCATAAATCTATATGGCAGATGCCGACCAAAACTCCAGAGAAAATGACAGAGAATAAAAAGAGACAGGTCATTATGGTGTATGACGATTATGAAGATCAAAGTGAGAAGCCTATACCGAAGAAGACAAAAGAAAGTAGGCTGAGAGAACAAGAGAGACATACATATGGATTCATTCAACCAAAATATGGTATGAAGTTGGCATTTGGTAGTCATACAACTAACTCTGTTATGCATCAACTATAGTAATCTAAATCTACCAAATTGCAGCCATGTTTTTTCTATAACTATTTCATAATTTTTTATTCAGATATACATGACATCGGGTTAACTAAGGATGAGATGGCAGCAGTACAGTATGTGAGAAATATAGATCCTACGGCTGAAATTGTCATAATGAACTGTGAGATTGGGCGTCTTACATTGACAGGCGACGACATGAATTGTCTTATCCGGCCTACCAACGAGACAGGCCCTTTCAAATGGATTAATGATAAGGTACATTTTTGAGTCAGCCTACCAACTTAATTCATGCATTATGGGACCAGCATTAAATCTCACGTCGATTTGAATAGGTACTTGATTGTGGGATCAGCATTATGGACCCTACTCGGCACTGTCTCCTCCAAGTTATGGCAGTGGATACGTGCAACACTTGTGTGTACGCCCGATCTGACCTAAAAAACACCACTAATGGACGTGATTTAAAGAGGTGGGCACAAACCGGATGTCAATTTCTGAATAGTGATTTGGTATGTACATGTAAATTATATGATTTTTTTTCATAATATCTACGTTGGAATAAATATTAACCCGTTTAATGAGGATGTTAATATGTAGGTCTTCTTCCCTATCAATCTTCATAACCAGCATTGGTACGTAGGTGTCCTTAATCTCGGATTAAAACAGTTTCAAATTTTGGATTCTAAAGCTAAGCATTCGAGTCTCTATACCGAGTGGACGCTCAATTTGGTTAGTGTTTGGGAACTATATATATGTTTCGTACAACATTGTGCATTATTACAATTACTAATTTACTTGTAAAATTGTAGCGCAATGGTATCCAATTTTTGATCTCTCTTGCACTCGACACCGACAAAGCCCTACGGACCAAGTACTTGCACCTAAATATTACCGATTGGCCTGTGAAACTGATTGAGGCTCCACAGCAACAAGATAATCACTCTTGTGGTCTATTTACTTTAAAATTTATTGAATTATGGGAGGGCCATGATAAGATTAACTCGGCTATGGAGGTAGTTATTTCATTTATAAAATTCTACTTCAGTTTTTTGTTTCACTATACTAATTTTGTTGCATACACTTATTCAGGTACAAGCTGATCTGTTTCGAAAACAACTCGTTTACCACCTAATTTTTTCGGAGAAAAATATACTAACCAATGTCCAAGACGATATTAGGAAAATGGTCCAAACATGATGCTGAATCAATAGACAATTTAAATCTATTATTATAGTACTTTTTTGGGCTGATGCGTGTGGGTTAGTATTAGGAAAATGGTCCAAACATGATGCATGCGTTTGTGCTCCTATCATGTTTCTCCTAAAGATTCAGTATTTGTCTATTTGGACTGTTGCCAAGTTTTTGTTTACTGTATACAGGAAGGATCATATGGGTTTGGTCAATCACTAATTTTGGATGTCAAAAGATGTTTGAACAAATTAAGTTGAGAACAGAGAAGGGAGAAGAGAGAATGCAAGAATTTCTATTAATTTCTTGATTAGTTTGTACAAGCACAGATCATGCCTATTCATAGGCCATGATTAATTCCTAGTAAACTATAATTAGACTCTTCTAATCAGAGTTCTAACACCGTGGTACTTACAGTAACTAACTTCCCTAACAATATCGCTAATTACTAATTCTAACAGCACAAAATTTTTATGCATCTGTAAGTTCACTTCATGTAAATTGGATGCATAATGCAAGTAAATTCTGACCTGGAATATCTTGAGCACTATAGTTAAAATATTTGGCACCTCATGCACACTCAACTGCTCTTACATATGCCGAGCACGTCCCGAACCCTACATTGTAGTCTTTCCCCTGCCAAATACAAGCAAGCATAGGAGTGATTTTGTAAGTAAAATTTTTGAGGTATTTTTATTGAAAGCTTCTCAAAACCATTTGTTATAATTGGGAAACATAATATTTTCTTCATGCGTTCTTTATTATCTTATTTGTTATAGTTGATGCCCATCAACAAAAATCAGTGCTTTGTCATCAAAAGAGACGCAACAACATATACAAAGAACAAAACAGAAGAAAATTCTATTACACGGTCATAATCTATCAATCCAAACAAAAATTTGTTCAATTTCGAGAGGTCTGATATTCTCAATGCACATATATTGTCTGTGCTACGGATCCATATCTCCATTTTCAAAATTCAAAATTCAAACAGTTGATTTGGACTGCTCAACATCATCTCCAAATGAAAATGTACTTAGAAATCAAATTTTATATATTTAGATAGTTAGAAATCATTCTTTAGATTATGTTATTTTCTACCTATCTCAAAAAATAGAAACAAATTCTAAAAAATGTAAATTTGGTTTCAACTACATTTTCATATGTATATCATGTTGACCGGTACGGGAAGGAATCCAAAACCAACAAAGTTCTATCAGATCAGTAAAGTGTTTTTGCCGGTATTTTACTCTGATAGCCGTAAATATTCCAAGAGGTGCAACAAAAAAAGAAAGAAAATAAAGTACCTTGCAGCAGCCGGTAAATATAACCTCATCCCCATCTTCCAAAACTTACGGTCTGATTTTCCAACACTTAGTGTTTTCTGTGCATTCCATGTCAGCTCTAGCAAGCATCTCAGTGAATCTGGCTCCTAAAAAATATTATTTTATTATATCAGAATCTTCTTTGGTCAGAAAATGCATCAGACTTTTAACTTTGCAATAGCAAAAAAAAAAAAACCCTAAAAATTTAACTCTTTTGAGCTCGGCAAAAGTTATCAATTGTAAGGGTGTCAAGATAAGCAAAAAAACTCTGTTGTCTTTTCTCTTATGAATAGATCTAGAATTGAGAGGACGTGATAGATCATACAAATATTTTTGGAGAAGTTACATGTTTCAAATGGAGAAAATATGAAATTACGTACAGGTCCACTAATGGTGCTGGTTCCAAGCAGGTCCCCGGTCTCAAGTTGCATCCATTGATTGTGTGGTGTGCTAACTGTTGTGTTACCGTCCAATATCTGCAAAATATATTAAAAAGTGTTATAAGAAAATCCAATGTTTATTTGTTTAGAGAGAGAGAGAGAGAGTATTTGAATTCTCACAGATGCTTGAAATTGCTCTTTGTGACAACGGTAGACTCATCATGGTCCTTGGGTTTGATCGAAACCTATTTTTCAAAGTAAACCTTCATCATTCGAATAAAAGTAATATTTCCTATCAAGGATTGCTCTTGAATTACACAATGATAAAAAAAAATACATATGACCATCAAATAATGTGAAGTGAATACCTCAAGGGAAATGTCATAGTTTTTCGTGTGCCTTTTCTACCAAGTAAGGCAATGGCACAGGATCCTACATATATATATACCATATTAGGGCCAAATATATATAAAAACTTAAAACTAACTTTTGCAACTGTATATGAAAGTACAAAATCTCAAAGGACCTGAGTTGGAGCTTCACAAGCAAACGGTTCAAGCGCATCTAAAGTAACAATCCATGGTGATACTGTGGTACCTAAGATTATATAATGTTGCAAAACAACAATCAATATCTCTAATTATGATACATATTTTTCCAAAAAAATAAACAAAAGAGAAGTAAGTACACTCACTAAAGCTCTTGCCAAGGAAGGACCAAGAGGCACACATTCCCAAAATTGAATATCTCTGGCTGTTAAATAAAATATATCAAGTCCAAATATTTTCAAGGGTGCGTAAGCAAGATATTTTTTTAAGGTTAACTATGTAAAAGGTATCTACCACTCCAATCATTCCTAAGAACAAGGCCAAAGATGTGATCGGCAGCATTGTTAACATCTATAGGCTTTCCTAGCTTGTTTTCGGGCCCCACTACTGCTGCCTGTATATTTCAATATCATATTATAAAACAATACAAAACATTGTTTGTGGGAAGGCTTGATAAATCCAGGTGACTTATCAGTAGACTTAAGAAGTTCAATTCAGCTTCTGATCGATTTCAGATTTAACTTGATCTGTAAAACTAGGAAAAATATATTTACTGTTTAATATATAATCAATGCACAAACATACAAGTGCCAGGTCAATTTAGTAAGAAATAAATTTATCTAACCATTTCAAGTTCGAAATCCAGCTTCATAGAGGGTCCAAAATATGGGGTTGAACTTCCCATTGGAGGGCCTTGACCTCTGTTTACAATTGGGTAAATTTGCAAAATATTGTTGGAGACAAAAGTAACTTACCTTTTAAAGGGCCCGGAGAAGAGAAGAAAGAGGCCTTAGTTTGCTGACCGCACCAATCACAAGCGGAGGCGGAGGCAAAGGTTATAGAGAGAAATTGAACAAGCGGAGGCCTTAGTTTGCTGAGTGCACCAATCACAAGCGGAGGCGCCATACCCACAAGCCCCAACTGGGTACAAATCGGAGAATTGATAACTCAAACAATTGGGTAAATGGCGGGAGGTTGTGGCGGCGATCGTCGCGCGTTTCTAAACACGGCGATTCTCTTCTCCTCTCTTCTCCTCTCCCGGAGGTTGACCGGAGGAGAAGAGAGATCGGGAGAGAGAAGAGACCACAAACTCGTGAGAGAGGAGAAGAGAGATCGGGAGAGAGGAGGAGAGATCGTCGCGTGTCGCGACAGGTAGGGTTAGTCTTGCGTTTTTTCTTTTTTTTGAAATGGCGGGAGTGAAATTACATTATTACCCTTCCGACGAAAAAAAGAGTAAAAGTTCCAAATTAATATGAACCGTCCGATTAACATAAAATGAACAGTACCGCTTGCAGTATTAATCCATAGAAGAATTTGCCTAAAAATAAATGCTCTGGTGGCAGTGACTAGCCAGTTACATACTCCAAGTGCTGGACAAATGTTATACAGTAATTAAAGCACAATCCATGGTATATATTGAAGATAATACGAACACACGTGGGCAGGCAACAAAATGAAGTGTACATATAGAGATATCTCATTAACATATATTTAGTGCGCTCATGTCTTAGCAGTTTGTCATGCAGGAAATTGGAGCGGGAACCAATTGGTATACTGTGAACTATCTTGAAAGTACTTGAAGTGGGATGTTTGTTCCATATGGCAATATGGGCTGATGACCAATTTGCAATTCTCCTAGAATTCTTCCTAGTAAGGCTTGAATTAGGGTTGGGAGGAGAAAACACACCCGTCATGTAATGACATGGACGAAATGCAAGGTAGGTGAAGGGGGCATCAGGCTCGTCGTTCAACTACCGACATGAATAGAAGATGTATGTAACATTCATCAAAAAATACATTTCATTCCAATTTTGACTAGCTTACTAAGTAACAAATGCAATGCAGAGGCCAGAAACGTAGCAAATGTAGCAGAAAATGAGCGAGTTATGGCAGAGGCAACTGGGTCACAAGGGTCACGGTGTAGCACAATTACAAGCCGTTTAGATTCATCTGCTATGTTTACAGAAGCAATGGGAAAGGCATCTGCCATGGGAGGAGAAGCGGTTGGGGTGCAATGAGGTCAACTGATAGGCGTACAAGGGCATCTGGAAGCCAAATAGAGCCATTTGGTAGGCCATTTTCTAGAACTGGTCGGTTTCTTAGAATACCCTTTAGGCGTAGTAATAGGTGATTTAAATTGATGTTTGTCTGTAGGTTGTGAACTTGTTTATCTAGATGCAGCTTTGAGAACTATTTTATTTGCAATTTGTGTAGATTTTATTTAGACTAAGTTATGAGTTAGTTGAATGTTAGTTTTTATAACTATACTGTTTTTTACCATATTAAAAAATTAATTTGGAATTTCTACTAAACCAAAAATTTAGTTCTTTTAATGAAAATGTAAAGAAACATCAAATCTACATCCAAATAAAATGCATCCAACTCAAATGCATTCAAATTTTAAACTCTAATAATACTACTTCTTAGAACGAGCCTTGAAAGTATAGGGAACAAACTCCTCGTACGATGGTGCCATATCTGGATCAGTGACAACAGACGAAGTGTTAGCCTTACCAGTATAAGTACACGGAACAAACTCATCGTCCGATGTTGGAGGCTCTGGATCAATCTTTTTTTTTTCAAACCATAGTCATAGACGTTTTCCACAAAGTCATTGTTTGAAATTTCATACCGAATAGGCCGTCTAAAAAGTTTCTCCATCAGACATACTTGACAGTTCTTTTTTCCCCCCTCATATTTACCTCGACCAGTAATTGACCCTCCTCTCAATACGCTATGATGGAACGATGTACCTCGGTTGTTATTGTTCATCATTTCGTCACCCATAAAATCGCCTCCAAAATTGCCTCCAAAATTGCCATTTTCGCCTCAGAAATCGCTTTCTCTTCCTCTCTTTCTCTCTTTCTATTATGTGATTTTGAGTGAGTTGTAAGAGGTAGAAGAGAGAAAGTGGTATTTATAGGGTCATAGAAAAAAAAAAATTCCAACCGGCCATTTTTTGACCGGTTTGAGCATTTTTAAAAATACCCGTATAATTAATAATTTGTAATTAATGTTGGATATTAATAAAAATGTCGGCTAAAGAATGATCCATTTACAATACTTTTGGTAACATATCTTGATAACGTTGTTTCTTAACTTAATATTTTGTTTGTACTTTAAAATGACAAAAAAAATCGTTCATCTTTTTATATTTCACTTGCAATGCATAATTTTTTTTAAGTTCAGTTAGTACAATACATCGAAAAACAATGATTAGATTAGGTATGTGCTTTGATCTTTTAATTAATCCATTGATCTTGTATTAATTCTTGAAAACGCTTACAATATAGACCTTTTTAATCCAATTTAGTACATCCAATTTAAATTTGTAGAAAAATCAATTAAAGACGATAAATAGTTCTTTTTTAATTTAAAAACCGAATCGCCACTTTTAATTTTAAATATTCCAAATCTTGGAATATACGTTCGCTTAATTGCCTGGTGTCAGCCGTGACGACATACATCCACCTAATGGCAATTATAATTCATTTATTTTACTCCTTAACCTGGACTTTTGGAGCCTGAACATGCGGTAATTAATTGACCAATGAACACGGAGCACACAAATGGAACATATTTGACATTGACCAGGTACATGAGACTCTTGATTGTTTGTTTTAATAATTCGGATTCTTCCCGATAATTAGAATTGGTTGTGAATGTCATAACTCAGTCAAAGTTTTGCAATTTTTGTGGAATTATTGTAAAAGACAACAAGAATTGAGAAGAAAGAACAAGATAATAAAAGAGCCCCGAGAAGAAAAACAAAACAAGTAATTGAGTCCATGTTTTAATAAGGATAATTATAACTCTTTTCTCTTCATATTATTTTTTTGGTATATATAGCAAATTTTAATTAACATGTTTTGGTTAGACACATTTCGTGAAGCGTAGGCCCTAGCACGAATTTTTTTTAAACAATATCACTAAATTTTAAAAATTTATGAAACCAATATGATTACAACTTTTTTTACAAAAACCATCTCCACCGTAAATAGCGTTCGGTATAAAAATTTGAAAACTAGAAAAATCGAATAAATAAAAACTAGATGTGGGGCTCAGTTTGTGGAAATTAGAAACCTGATCGCAATTTCAGTTTAGTGATGAAAATTAATTAACATTCAACTATCTAAATCCTTTTCAATTTTACAACCTAAAATATTTGTAGACTTTTCACCACTTGATATGTAGACCTTGATATTGTGCTGAACTTTTTCTCAAAAAAATATTGTGCTGAACTAAGGACTAAGAAGAAAGAAAATAAAAAGAGTGGCTCACACTGAAAGGGAGAAGATGGAGGTATTTATAACAAACCCTACAATAAATTAGATTTAAATAAAAAAATATAAAAGCAAACAAATTCACAGCGTCGTTTGACAAATTGAAAAAAACAATATAAAACCGGCCATCAGGTCCGGTAATGCAAAGAAAAAAAATGAAAAACCAGAAAAATTAAAACCGGCCCCGTCTCCGGTATTATTTTAAAATTGAAATGGGTTATGCTCTGTGTAACATTGTGTGGCATGTAATACCGAATATCATATCCGGTTTTTAAATTTTCATACCGAGTCTTATGTCCAGTGGAGATAATTTTTGTAAAAAAAGTTATAATCATGTTAATTTCGTAAATTTTCAAGATTCAATGATATTTTTTTAAAACAATTCCCACGTCCTGATTTTATCTTTTTTTTTCCCATCGGAAAAACATTCAGAAAGAACTAAAGTCTATTTTTCTCAAAAAAAAAAAAAAAAAACTAAAGTCAGAAAACATAGTAGTGGTGTATGGGGAAGTGTGCGTGACCAAATTTTATTCAGCCCCCCAAGTTAGCCCATGCTTGCCTACGGGCTTTGAATTAAAAAAAAAAGTTAGCCCATGCTTGGCCCATCTTTCTTCTCTGACTCGTTTAACTTGAAAACCTTGTAATCTGCTCCTTTATCCAGCTTAACCACGAAGAGTAAGTCCAGGGTAACGGCTGCACATAGTAGTGGGGAATGGGGGAGTGCGTCATCGTTGGAATTTATTTCTTTGTTTTGGAAATTTCTTAGTTAGATTTTGAAAGATGATGCGGGGACGAGATAGGATTAAAAAGATATGGGGGAGACCAAACCAACGAATCATGGTTTGATCCATGAGTATGTTTACTGACAAATTATTATTTTTTATTTTCTTAAAGCCTACAAAATTGCTAATCACGCCCCAATGAATAATAAGTTCAGTTCAAATTAAATTAAATTGTACAGTCTTTTACATGTTTCCCAATTTGGTACGTGAAACTGCCAGGAAGATGCTTCCCTTCCCCTATCTTTTTTTATGTATTTTGATGGAGGGGTAAATTAATGAAAATAGTGAGCTAATTTTAAAATTGAAAATAGAGTTAAGTTAATAGAATAGTGAGCTAACACACAAAAGACAAACAAAGAATAGATATAGCTACTAATTGAAATGTAAATTAGTTCAAAAAAATAGTGTTATTCTTGGATTAACTTTATTCTTCCTCCAACAAGATTCATTTATACATAGGTCAATTGTCTATAAAGTTAAAAGAGACTGGTTTTATTGATATGCATCGGTTCCCTATCAGTAAACCAATATAATGGAAGTTTTGTGAGTGCCCAAAATCGTCATCCAGCACTAATTAATAAGATGCAGAATATAGAATATTGAACAATGAACACTATATCCCGAAAGGAACAAAATATGTCAGAAGAAAATTAGGTGAAGTTCATCCCTTTAATGTACAGAAATATGTTCATGTTCAGCAGTAAAATTTTAAGAACTCGCATACTTGACAGAGGTCAAATTTTCTGGAGTACAACAACAGAGGAGAGCACGCATATCAGAATTTAAAAATATATATGTATGTCTACTTATATGCAGTATGCTTCCCTCAAACATACAAAAAAAGGTTTGTGAAATTAATCCAAACAACCACAACAAGCGTACTGATCATACTACGACGGACCCAACTAAATAGGGTCTCTATCAACATTCACCTTCAAATGACGACAAATTCATAGAAATCTTCGCAAATGCAAATGTTTACAACAAATTAATTCCTGCGAATCCATTCAAAATCCAACACTGACAACACCATTCAAAATTAAATTAGTTAATTGATGCTAGCACAAGGCCTAAAGAATTTTACAGTTTCAAATTTCCTAAGAACTCCAAGAAAGCTGCATCTGACGAGCCCCCTTCTCTCAATGCCTCCAAACCATTAATTCTATGAGCGCTCACATTGTCTCTTAGCTCTTCACCTCCTTCCGATTCCATCAGCCATTTCACTTTCTCAGCCAATTCATCTCTTGAAACCAACCCTTCATCACAACCTTTGAGCTCAACTCCAACTTTCATTTCCTCAATCAAAAAGACTCTGTTCATCCTCTGCTCCGCAAACAATGGCCAACAGATAATTGGTACAGCATTGGTTATTGCCTCCAGTAATGAGCTCCAACCGCAGTGACTCACAAATCCCCCAACTGACTCATGGTGCAAAATCTCAACTTGTGGGGCCCACGACTTCACCACGATGCCCTGTTCCTTTGTCCGGTCCAAGAACCCTTCTGGCAACAATGCATCTAAGTCTGGCTCATCCAATGGATCATATGGCTTTTTTGGGTCGTTACTTGGCGGATTGCGTACCACCCATAAGAACTGTTGGCCACTCTTCTCAATGCCCAAAGCTATTTCTCTCAATTGCTCGACCGAGAATTTGCCAGCACTGCCGAATGAAAGATATACCACACTCTTCTTTGGCTGGGCATCCAGCCATCTCAGACATGGATGTGCACCTCCTTCGCTTGGAGCTGTGACCAACGGTCCAATGCAATAAATAGGTGGTGTCAGCCGGGTTAAGAGACCAAGCTCATCTTTTAAACTTATCACTGCCCGAGGTTCGAGCAACTGGAAGGTGTTCATGAGAATACCTTTTGACTCCAGCATTCGCCTAAACACATTAATAAATAGCTCAAAATCCTTGGTGTCAAACTCAAGCATCGCTTTTGGAAGATCGGATGCATGCAACAGGGGAACACCAGGTATCACAATCGGAGTTTTTCCAATATCCTTCTTTGTGTGGTCCCAAGTAGAGACCAACTCTTCTATGCGAAGGAACACTGAAAGGTTGTTTGCTCCAGTGGGGAAAAATATATATGCCGGGATGCCGAGCTCCGCTGCAACATCCAATGCATCAATACAGACGAAGTCAATGACCAAAGCAGCAATGGATGAGTTCTTTGATTGTGACTGGAGGTAAGAATGGAGCATTGTGTTGTTTGATCGTATAAGGTTAAACATGTTAGTCACTAGAGTAGGGGCATCTTCAGAGGGAGTTGGAAGGGGTGGGAGAAGGTTAAATGAGATTTCTGGGTTGGTGGAAGAAACTTGGGAGATCAGTTTAGTGGTTGCGGTCGGCATCATCGGAGGGTTGATTACGGCAATGTCAACGGAAACGCCATGATTTATAAACAATTTGGCTAATTGTATCATTGGTATCATGTGGCTTACACCCATGGTGGGGTAGAGAACTACCTTCGTCTCCATTGGAACAGACAGAAATAAGGGCAAGGTGTTTTCGTAAAGTGACTGAGGATAATGCGATCTGCAATTGCAAACAAGCTTGTTCTATTCGTCCCATTTTATAAATTGTAGGCAGACTTTCACATTTACCATTAGAAACATTAAAATTACGTACCTTTTTTTTTCAAAATTTATAATATCATATTTATCCTTCTAAATTTCAATAATTTAAACATTTAAACATTTATTAATTTTTTCAGTAAAATTTATTTATGTATAATTTTTTTGCTATTTAACTTTTAAACATTTAAACATTTAAACATATCAATAATTTAAACATTTAAACATATCATTTGTACAAGGAAAAAGTTTAGTTTTCTAGTTAGGAAAATATCCATTTTTTAACTTAGTGACGTGCACATAATGGCAATTGCATATTGCATATCGCATTATCCTCGATGCATATTGCATACCTCCTTATTTTGGAATTTCCAAAAGAATAATCTCTAAATGAATGAGTGCTTGTATAAAAAAATTTGTATTCAGTTTAATTAGAAGATGGGCACATTTTATCCTTTGAAGGCGAAAACTTTTTTTGGTGATGAATCTTAGGAGGTAAAATTCCATTAAAAAATATTTTACATAGAAATTCGACGGCTTGGCATAATAAAAAACACGTGTTAAATGGTTAAAAAAACAAATATGTACGGAAAATGAAAAAATAAAAGGACTCATGCATTTGTTAAAGATGCCAACTCAAGAATAATGCACTCAATCAAATATTAGGGGAATATTATTTGAAAGATTTTCAGGTGGTATAAAGTATTAATTATAAAGTATAATTTATTTTGAAGAAGTCTATTCTGAGACATAAATTATGCACATCTCATTATACATTTTGAAATACACTTAAAACTTTATAACAGTAGAGTTCTTACTTTACATGATAAAGTTTACTATATTAATAGAAGACAAAAATGAGAATTTATAAATGTAGAGAATAAACAACAATTTAAGTAAATGTAAGAATTATTGAAGTTAGAAGAAAATATATGATATTATAAATTTTAGAAAGCTAATTTTAATATTAGAAAGGATATATATGAAATCCTCCGTAAATTATAAATTCTGCGTTCGATATAAAGAAGAAAGATTCTTTTCTACTTCTCTATATGTTTTTTTTATTGTTGGTTTCTTTCCCAAGATATCCATTATTGGTGAATGCGGTTGGCCATTAAGACCCGGAACTGCCTAGCTAGTTTAATTTTATCTGGCTCTGGTTCAGAATGTCTTTCTGAAGACGCTTGCAATATTAGTCATCAATTTAAGACGATAACTTGTTCTTTTTTTTAGGGATAAATTGTTCTTTTTAAAAAATAAAAAAACCGATTCGACTATTTTAATTTTAATATTCAATAAAAAAAGTTAACTGAATTTTAAAACATACAACGTTCCAATTTTAATACTACGAATAGTTGAGAAAATAACATATAAGATATAACTCAACTACAAATCTAAAACTTGGAATATACGTTCGCTTGCCTGGTGTCAGCCGTGACGACAAACATCCACCTAATTGCAATAATAATAATTTCATTTTATTTCCAATGAACACAGAGTGCTGGGGCGGAACTAAAAAAATTAAATAGAAGGGCTAAACTATAAAATACGTAATATGTGAAAAGATACAAAAATGTGTTCAATGAAAATTGAATATAAGAATTCACAAACACCAAATATAACTCTAACCACTATGCTACAAACATAAATTTGTTATTTTATGAGAGGAGCTAAAGTATATAAAT